>JBBGZY010000300.1:11170000-11577500 GCA_037952925.1 Lithobates clamitans
CTCAGGCCCAACTGGCACCATATAATTTTGAGAATGTTTGTTTAAAAAGTTGTGCAGGATGCAGCACGATAAAATGATAAAATTAAGTTTGTATTCCGCCAAATTAATGGAGGTTTGAAATAGGCGGAACCGGCTGGCCAGAATGCCAAACGCATTCTCAACCACTCTTCTAGCTCTGGCCAGCAGGAAATTAAAAACCCTCCTCTCCGGGGTGAGGGTTCTTTGGGGGAATGGCCTCATGAGGTGCTTGCTCAGAGCGAAGGCTTCATCGGCAATGAAGACAAAGGGGAGTCCTTCCACGTTATCCGCATCAGGTGGCAATCCCAGGCCACCACTCTGGAGACACTGGCAGAACTCCGTCTGGGCAAATACTCCTCCATCCAACATCCGGCCATTCTTCCCCACGTCCACATATAGAAATTCATAGTGTGCCGACACCACCGCCATTAAAACTATACTGTGGAACCCCTTATAATTAAAATAGTATGACCCCGAATGGGGTGGTGGCACAATGTGGACATGTTTCCCATCTATAGCCCCTCCACAATTGGGAAAGTCCCAACGGGTGGCAAAATGGGATGCCACAGTCTGCCATTCCTGTGGCGTTGAAGGAAACTGGGGAATCAAACAAGAAAACAAAAATCAGTAATTTCGAATCGAACATGGCAAGAAAATTATACAATTAAACATTATTCCACAGCATCAGTATAACATTAAATAATGTATATCTTCTGGAAGAAATAATATTGAAAGGCACACTTATCAGATTGCTCACCCCCTCTGATGGAACATTGATTACATTTTAGGGGGTGGTGAAATTACCAAAAAATATTAATTTTAGGACACACAGGGATTTAGGGACTAAAAAGGCTACAAGACTGCAGTTGTTCCACTCTGCAAGTGCAGTTGCTCCCCAGCTTTAAGTAAATGAGGTAAGGTAAAAAGGCTTTCATGTTGCAAGGAGTACACAACCACATGCAAGGGCAATTAATGAAAACACTTTGTGGCTTGTATATGATTTGATGATGGAAATCAGCAGAGCTTCTGCTCATTTACTAAAGCACTGGAGCAAATGCACTTGTAGAGTGCACATGCATTTTGCAAAGTGCAACATATATTTGCTTTTTAAAAATCAACACCAGAGAAGATTCTAGAAATTATTAGGGGGGGGGGGGGGTTGAAATCAAGATAATTATAAGCACACTATTTGGATAGAGTTTAGGGGAAACAAAATACAATGCAGCTGACTAAATACATTCAAACTGAGAAGACAAGGTGAATATGTGACCAGCATTGTATGCTGGAGAGGTTATTGAAGGCAAATATACATGCATGACAAAAAAGAACATGAAACAAATCAAGCATGCGTGAGAAGAAAAAGGGGACATTCACACTATATTACAATGATGGTAAGTAGTGTTTGAGCTAAGAAATACATTACATTATCAAAGAATAAATAAAAGAACATGTGATGCTAATAAAAGAAAACATTCTTACCTTAATATAGTCCTTCTGCAGGACCTGGATGATGGCAGAACAGGTCTCTGGGATAATGATCCCCAGAGCCTGGGGGGAGATGCCTGTCGAGAACTTGAGGTCCTGCAGGCTTCTCCCCGTCGCCAAGTACCGCAACGTGGCAACTAGCCTCTGCTCCGGAGTGATGGCTTGCCTCATGCAGGTATCCTGCCTGCTGATATAGGGGGTCAGCAAAGCCACCAAACGATCAAAAACGGGGTCCGTCATCCGGAGAAAGTTCCTGAAATCCTCAGGATTATTCTCACGGATCTCACGGAGCAATGGCATGTGACAGAACTGGTCACGCTGGAGCAACCAATTCTTGGTCCATGAACTCCTCCTCGCCCTGTTCATGGACTGGTCTTGGTCTGAAGAATAAACTACAGCACCAAGCACATACAATGCACGAGCTTGACGACGAGTACGTACAGGTAACATGGCTTCAAAACGGTCGGCTAGTCAGAACGCACTTAACAGAACACACTGAAGAACAGCAAGGCCTGTGAAGAACGACCTGAAAATCAGGAACGAGCGGCCAATAAAACAAAGATTTCTCAATGCCAACTGACCAAACGCACTGAAAAGCAGATACAAACCTCACAAGCACAGACTGAACAACAGTTAAAACGAACTGAAAAATACGAGTCTCACAAGCGCGAATCGTCTCTCACCAAACTTCTACTAACACGAGATAAACACGAGATTAGCAGAAGGAGCCCAAAGGGTGTCGTACGGGCTATTGAACTTCCGTTTTATAGTCTCACCGGACTTGATGTACGTCACCGCGTACTAGGCTGTCAAACTTTTGTGTGGTCGTGTGTAGGCAAGTCCGTTCGTTAGAAAGTCTGCCGCAAGTCCGCCGCAAGTCCGCAGGAAGTCTGTCGGACCGGCTGTCGGACTTTTGTAGATGAAAAGTCCGACCGTGTGTACGCGGCATTAGAGTTTTTAGAGGTTAATTATGCTGTTAAGATAGTTAAAGTATATGCTGACATACACAAGTTATCTCCCTAAGACTAGACAAATCTCCCTATTGAGTGTCTTTGGGGGTTGCAGAGCTTAATTTTTGTCGGATGCCGCCGCCCCTTCCCCGCTTTCACAGAACCCGAGATGGGTGTGGGGGGTAGGGAAGGGTCGGTTTGGCGCCCTCTCCCCTGAATGGGGAGCATTGCAGACATATAAACCTCCCTACTGCTAATCTGCACGATACCCATAGCTAGGGTCACCTCTCACCGCCACACCAATATCGGGGCACCGTCTTGTTACTGCATTACCCACTGGGATGTTAACCCACCCACAATGGGTGCTCCATTAGGTATACCTACCCCTCTCACGCTACAAACCATCCCGTGGTGGCGGCTCACATTCCGTTCATTGAACGTCACCCTCGTTTAGTCCATCACTGCCAGGATTCTCGGCCAACCCCCACACGGACTCGGTTAGGGATATTGTCCACCTGTCGGGACTCTCTCCCTACACGTGTTCCGCTCTACACCGATTGCTACCCACGAGGTTGTTGGATAAGTAATTCCACACCTCTTCGGATACTCTCCGGGTACACGCTCACCCGACTCACTTACACCCTCAGCTCCCCGGATTTCCCCCCTCCCCCCTAACTATCCTCTTATTACCCCCTCCCTCCACCTATGGCGGGCACACAGGACACCAACTCTTCTACGGACACAACTTCACAACAACTACACTCACTAAAACTATACTCCATAAACATTCGGGGCCTCAACGTTCCGGAAAAGCGATCTAAACTTCTCCATTCTCTACAACAAGCCCACGCCCACATCGCACTCATACAGGAGACCCACTTTCGGTCGGATTCTATCCCTAAACTTAAAAATCACTACTTCCCCACAGCCTTCCATTCCTCCAACCCGGAAGCCAAATCGAAGGGGGTCACCATCCTCATCTCCAAAAATTGCCCACTCCAAGTAACGGAAGTACAAACGGACCCAATGGGACATTTTCTTTTTTATTAAAGGCACCCTGAATCAAATACCTCTCACCATTGCGAATATTTACGCGCCTAATACTGGCCAGGTAACCTTCTTCCGTAATACTCTACAGCAACTTTCCAGCTTCCACTCAGGAACCCTCATCGTGGGCAGCGACCTTAACGTTTCTCTATCCCCCTCCATTGATACTTCAAATGGAGCCTCCTCCCTTTCTTATAGGGCCCTAAAGTCGATCAAGCAACAAATTCATAACCTTCTACTCCATGACACGTGGCTCACGCTACACCCCAAGGAAAAAGATTATACCTTTTTCTCTCCCCCACACAACAAGTACTCAAGACTTGACCACTTCTTTCTCTCTCAGACAGATCTCTCACACCTAGCCAATGCAACCATTGACCCAGCCATCCTCTCGGACCACAATCCCATCTCCATGACTTTACGGCTGCAATCACCCACCAGGAAACCACGCATTTGGCGCCTAGACAGCTCCCTATTAACAGACGAGATATATGCTCAGAGACTGACCACTTGCCTCTCCAACTTTTTTCGGGATAACTCGTCCCCAGACGTGGCTCCCACGGTTACATGGGCAGCTCATAAATGTGTCGTCCGCGGGGAACTGATGAATATAGCTGCACACCGTAACAAACTCAAGAACTCTTACCTGGCAGAGTTGATGGCTCGCATTCGTACACTAGAGCAGACACACAAGGCCTCCCTCGCCAAGTCCACACTTGCTGAACTCTCTCAAGCTAGGGAAGAACTCTTGGACACACTGACGACAGCGGTTAAACGCAAGTACACCTTATCACATAAGCTATATTACGAATTCGGCAATAAAGCCGGTAAACTATTGGCAAGAGCTCTTCAATCCAAAAAAGCCTCTCATACCATTCATAAGCTTACCACTCCCAAGGGAGAGGCAGTGGTCACCAACGAGGGCATCTCTGCGCAATTTGTACAATACTTCACCAAGCTATATAACCTCCCGAATGCCCAAAGTACTGATGCAGCAACTAACCGTAGGAAGACCCTAACTGATTTTTTAGCACGATTTGGCCCCACACCGCTTACCCCAGAGGACTCACAGACTCTAGACCTCCCAATTACGTCGGACGAAATCCTCCTTGCTCTCAAACATATGAAGACAGGCAAAAGCCCGGGACCGGATGGCCTCACGGCAGCATATTACAAATCGTTCCCGAAAATTCTCCTACCACATTTAACCAAAGCACTTAATGACCTTACAATAACCTCGGTAGCCCACAGAGACCTATTGGAAGCTCACATTACCCTCATCCCGAAACAGGGTAAAGACCCCTCCTTGGTACCCAACTATCGTCCCATATCGCTCCTTAATGTCCATCTGAAACTATACGCGAAAGTTTTGGCCAATCGTATCGTCCCCTTCATCCCATCCCTGGTTTCTCTAGATCAGGTCGGTTTTGTCCCGGGACGTGAGGCCAGGGACAACACCACTAAAGCCCTCAACATTCATCATTGGCTCACTAAAACTGCCACACCAGGATTCTTTCTCTCGCTGGATGCAGAGAAGGCGTTCGACCGGGTCGCTTGGGACTACATGGAGGCTACTTTGCAGGCAGCGGGCTTACCACCGCGCATGCTAAACATGATTTTAGCACTATATGCCTCCCCGACCGCTAGACTCCGGATCAATGGTGGCTTGTCGGACGCCTTCTCTGTATCCAATGGGACGCGACAGGGGTGCCCTCTGTCACCCCTTATTTTCATTCTGACGTTAGAACCCCTACTCCGTAAAATAAGAGCAAATTCAGCTATCAAGGGAATTAACATCCAACAAAAACAATATAAGCTAGCAGCATACGCTGACGACATTCTACTCTTTTTGACAGACCCTATCACAACTATACCTAACCTTCTGGCGGACTTTACCCTTTTCAAGACTTTATCCAATCTCCAAATTAATTTTAGTAAATCCAAAGCTCTTAATATCACTTTACCAAGGGAGACGGTGAAGCTATGTCGTAGTAATTTCCCATTCGTTTGGAAGAAATCCGAAATACTATATCTAGGGATCAAAATCACTACTGACCTAAAAGACCTCTACGCCAAAAATTTCCTCCCCTTACTCCGCTCCATCCAAGGCGATCTGCAGAAATGGAATCTAGGTTCCTTTTCCTGGTTGGGTAGAATAGCAATATTAAAAATGAACATTCTACCCAGAATCCTCTACCTCCTTCAAGCCCTCCCGATCCCGTTACCTGCTTCCTTCTTTGCCTCCTATAAACTGCTTTCCCGAACCTTTGTGTGGGCCTCCAAAACTCCGCGTATTGGCTGGGACAGACTTGTTCTCCCTAAAAGATTGGGGGGTCTGGGTCTCCCAGATCTCCGAAAATGTCACTGGCCCTGCCACCTGACCAGACTGGTGGATTGGCATATACATCATCCCTCCAAGGACTGGATTACACTAGAAGCATCATTCGCACACCTGCCCTTAGCCAACACGCCGTGGATGACCCATACCAATGTTCCCAAGGAATTCACTACTCACCCCCTCATCGGGACCACACTTTCATTGTTCAAAAGAGCATGCAAAATACTAGCCTTCACACCCTCACCAGGCCCCATGACCCCTCTGGACGATAACCCAGCCTTTCCCCCGGGTCTTTTCCTAAAAGATCCTGCCCCGGATACCCTCAGTTCTCCAGCTAGAGCACAGAAATTCTTCCTACATGGGTCTTTTCTCTCTTTCCCTTCACTTGTAACTACTCTACCTAACTACGACATACCCTTTTACAAATACTTGCAAATATGACATTTCCTCCAACCCTCCATCCAACACTCTCACTGGCACAGAGATCTCACGCCGTTTGAATTTCTTTGTACCTCAACAGAACCGCAAGGCCATCTCATTTCCTCAAATTAAGCCCTACTGTTCACAGGCCACAAGATCAAAGATGACACCCTTACACAACAATGGGAAAAGGACCTAGCCCTAGATCTCACCCCCACAGAGTGGGAACACATATTTACCCTCATGCACAAGGGGTCCATTAATGTCATGACGCAGGAGAATAGATACAAAATTTTCTCGAAATGGTACCGGACCCCCGACAAAATCCACCACTTCCACCCTTCTGTCCCTTCTACCTGCTGGAGGTGTAATAACGCTAGAGGTACTCTACTTCACATCTGGTGGGAATGCCCCCTTATCCAACCCTTCTGGTCAGACGTCCATGAACTAATTTCCCAAATCACCACATATACTCCAGACTTCTCCCCCGCCAGATATTTACTGCACCACATACAAGGGTCCCCCATCTCATACAAAAAAACCCTAACTATTCATCTGATCAATGCAGCCAACCTCTGCATCCCTGCACGTTGGAGAAACCCCTCCCCCCACAGTTCAAGACTGAACTCGCAGGGTAGACCGAATAGCGGAAATGGAGCAACTCATTTCCCAAGCAGCGGATACTCCTACCAAATTTCAGGCCACTTGGGCCTGTTGGACTCATTATAGAAGCTCACAAACGCAACAGGCCTTGACCCAACCACCCCCTCAGACTCCCTGAGGAGCCCACGCGACATGTTCACTCGTGTCCACCATTGTTAACACACCTGCCCCTCCTGTCCCCCCTCTCCTCATACCTCCCCCCACCAACGATACAGACCTGACATTTTCAGGAAACCTAAAGCTTGCCGTATCCATGCATATCACACATGCCTTCACTCAATATCGGCCTCATATAGTCCCCCTCCGAGCAACCGACTCACCCTCGGTCTGCCCTACACTTTGGACGACTTCACTTCTTCGTACAAGTTCTAAATTTCAGTCGCCATGCCATTATATTAAATACTACATATGTCTTGTCAGGTATCCCGTTCTCGTTCACAGCTAAGATCCCGTCGGGGGTGAGCGGGAACGGGATTGCTTATAACGTGGTTTGACCTTGCTCCGCAAACCACACCCGCCCTCTCTGAACCTGCATTCATAGCTGTAAGCGGCGATACCTACTTTATTATACTGTTGAGCCTCATGCATGACTACATATGCCTATATTTGCTCATGTTCATACTCTGCTGATCTATATGTGCATATTGCCCATTGATTGTTTATTGATTGTTTATTTCGCTACGATGTATGGCAAACATTGCATGTTAACCTGTAAAATTTCAATAAAATCTTTTGAAAAAAAAAAAGAACGCTTTACCTATCCCCATATATAAAATACAACGGCTATTGTGAACAAATCCAACTTTCTGGCTGGTGGATGCCTGAAAAGGGATATCTAATTCTTGCTATATAGTTTTTAAACTTTCCTAGGTGTTTGCTGGTACTAAGGATTGTATTTAATGCTAATGGTCAGCTTCATGTTTCTCGCCAGTTACTCATCTTCACCTTTCCACTCATTTACACCTGGTCCCACAACGCATATACCAGGGTTTAATTCTCTTCACTTTTCTCTGTATGGATGACAAGGAGACATTGGCTGTAGGCTCCTGCTCATTGACTCCACTTTTTCCCTGTAACGTTGTCCTACATTTTGCCTTGTTGCCTGAAAATTGTAGCAAAAGGAGAAATTTATGGTTCTGGTTCTATGTTTAGTGCTCCTGATCCTTGATAGCTGCTGGTCTCATTCTAGCATCCTGGTTTTGGCTGTGATGCATTCTCCCTCTCCGTTTGTCCACCTGCAAGATAATTGATGTGGCCAGTCTCTGAGTGGAGACCAAACCTGATTTAAGACAGCCAAGCCTGTAGTCTCATGCTTGTCATAGCGCTGGTTACATGTGCTCAAGCTCCCTGTTTGTCTGTCCTGCTCCGCTGTCTGGATTCTCTTGTCGACGACCTTTGATCGGATATCGACTACTCTCTGAACTCTGTCTGCCTTTTGACTACGTGTTTGATCCAGACTATTGTGAACCCTGCTTGCCTTGTATCTGGATTGTCATTGAACCACTTTGCCTGTCTGACAAACACAAGTACCTGTTTGCTATGCTCAGTTTGTG
The DNA here is from genome assembly GCA_037952925.1 of Lithobates clamitans. NCBI lineage: Eukaryota > Metazoa > Chordata > Amphibia > Anura > Ranidae > Lithobates > Lithobates clamitans. The sequence continues at coordinate 11,178,475 of JBBGZY010000300.1, forward strand.
CCCGCCCCCCGCATGGTGGCCAGGCACTAAAGCATTGTGTATAAATAATGGGGGCAACCGAGTACCAGCAGGCCTGCTTGACCTAAGGGAAAGGGGGCTGCTATAGGTGAAGACCACAAAAGGCATGTATAGTGCCTGGCCACCTGCATTAGGGGTAAGCGTAATATTTCTGAATTCTCTGAATTAAACAAATGTTTCCACTGTATGCCATTATCATAGTTGATTCACTATTTATTGGCTTCTCTGGGATGTTTCTGGCACTCAGTCTAGGTAGCTAGCACAGAAAGCTTAAATCATAAACTGTTTTTGGTGATGACTAGCTGGAAAGAGGACTGAGGAATATTTTTGGTATTCACATTTGATTTCCCTTACTAGTTACAGTATAAACTTACTTGAGTAGTTGCCAATTTTTTGACACAAATCTGACATTTGTATAGAGGCTGCAGACATAAAGCCAACTTATGTACCTCAATGAGTTTGGTGATAAGATCTCAGTTACTGATTTTCCAGGTCTACACACCTGTCACAACTATTTCAAGGGAATCTCTCTCTCCCTCTCCCTCTTAATTTGTTTTATGATACAGAGATTACAACAGGATACCTGAAAACACCTCTGTTTTAGTAGAAAACACTCCATGATGGTCAAAACAGAGACAGGAGCTATAGCTGGTAAATCTTAAGCCTAGTGTTTATGAGATTAAGGAAGGCAGAGGGTGACGTATCCCATAACAGTATCTATCTATCTTATTTATATGTCTATACCTATCTATATAAATATATTCAGTGATGATAAAAAGTTGTCTGTAATTTGCTAACTGTGACTTATATTTAGTTGTTGGTGCAATGGTGTGAGAAAATAATAACACATTTTTTTCATCTAAACTGATTTTACAATTAAACAGTTAGTTGAAGCAAACTCTAAAACATATACTGCTGCCACAAATAACCCAGAATTTAATAACAAAAAAAATTGTGTAGTGAAAAGGTGACAATTACATAGTTTTTTTTTTTTTTAAAGCTGTATTTTCCCTTAAGGGATTTTATTTACTTTTTAACTGTGAATAAAAGAACTATATGTTACAATTGTCAAAGTTTCAGCAGGCAGTATCGCACATCCTTCTGTGGATCCTACCTGTCCCCAAGGCAGCCATAAATAATTAAAATGTTTGCTGTAGATGTTTAGAGAATATTGCTAAAAGCGCATCTTTTACACATTCTACTTGGCTTTACTAAGGGATGTCCATATGTCAATGTTTTCCTGCAGCCTAATCAGCAAAGGCTCATTTTCTACAGTTTACCATGAAATTGTCACTTTTCAGCATGGTAGAATGAGCTGAAAACTCTTTCTTCTTTTAACAAAAAACATAAAGTGCTTTTCTCACGAACTCATTTTGTGTACAGAACCAAAATCAACAAAGATTGGGTTTATCATACCAGGAACCAGTGTTTTGCAAACACACTTTGCAAAGTATTATGGAAGCTGAGGTTTCACTGGTACTTGGTCTGTTAGGGCTGGAAGCTTCCCAAGCTTCTATAGTCATATGCCAGTATTCACACTCATTCATACAGTCTCTATCCACTTTATTCCTAAAGACATGAACGCCACTGAGGTACATAAAGTCCAAAGTGCCAAAGGATTTGTATTTCTGTACATCAAATCTGATGACTTGACTTTTCTGTGCTGTAGTTAAAAGGATAAGTTCACCTCCTGGAGCATGTTACACATTACACCCATAATTAGAGTGTAATGCGTAACATGCTCCAGACCTGCTCCCTGCAACCCCAATCCCCTACCCTCCCTGTGACAGTGGGCTGGGTTCTTCTCCCTGCACTTGCTGTCACCCACACAGCTGCATCTTTTATTAAATGGAATCTGTAAATAAGAACGCGTCAAATCCTCTCTGCCGCGATTGTAGTATATTGTAGTATATTCATACTCCCTCCAGCTCGTAAGCTGACAACTTATACAGAGGCATGGGCTGAAGGCTGGTGGGAGACTGCAATTGCACCTGCCATCTACTGATTATGGGTGCAATACTTTGCATGCTCCCGTTACAAAATATCAACTGCGTATTTTGTAACCTGCAGTATAGCAGAAGGAAAGACACATACAAGAAAGGTACAGCAATTGCACACCCCAAAAACAATTTGTGTAACATGGGAAAGTTCCCCCAGGGGGCTTTAAAACAGCAATACAGGCAATTCAGAAACAGATTATACAAAAATATTTTATTGGAAAGATGTAGGGTCAATAGCATGTTGCCGTATCAAACAGTATATTCTGGTTAGGGGAAAACAAAAAAAATTCACATTTACAGAAAGCAAACACAAAGTTACAGCATCACATATCATTGGTCTGTTGTGACAATGGCTGATGCGTTTCGACTCATATGGTCTTCTTCAGGGAGTTTGTTTGCTATAAAGAGATATATTTAGTGTCTCAAAAAAAGAAGATATTCCAACATGTATTCAATTTCATATATACAAGGTATAGTTACCACTGAGAGGAGAAAAGAGAGATCTCCTGACCAGAAATTTCAAACCATTCCCTGAGGGTCCATACCCAATTCGTATCCCAAAGGAGGGAGAGATTGATCCGATGCGACTTGCAAGCAGTCGCGCTGAGGACACCATCAGAGGGTAAGGGAGGCCAACACCTGCAGCAAATTCCCAATGATAAAAATGCATCAAGAGGGGATTCCAAAAAGTCCTAACATATTACAAAATGTCAGATAGATTCCAATTGTTCATTAATATATGTCTCCTTTATGAAGATCTAGAACATTAAATGCCAAACAGATTCCATATTTTTATTAGGTATTAAGATGTTCATATATTGTTATAGTAATTAATTTGTATTGATTGGATGGAGTGTGTATATGTTGTTCTGACAATAGTATGGTGTTGTGTGAAAGGAAAAAGTGATGTGAAGGGTATGAGCTGAGTGGATGTGTTATGTGAGGATAGAAGGGGAAGAAAAATGAAGTGAGTGCAAAGTGAAATAAACAAAGAGACAAGAGACAAGAGCATCTAAGGCATGTGTAGTGGTGTGAGAGGTGAAGGGGTGCTGGAACCGATAAAGTATGAATTGAAAAAGGTGTAAAACATGCTGATAAATAATAATTAAAAAAATATATGAAAAGACACGTTAAAGGGAAAGCTAATGAAGAAGTGTATGAGGGGAGGAAAGGGCCAAAAAGACAGTGTAAAGTATGCTGGGGTAAGAGTGATCTAGTGAAAGGGGTGCAAGCGCACAACCCATAAATATGGTCTGACAAAATAAGTATATATATAGATGCTATAAAACATAAGTTGACTAGGATAAGGTGCCTGGCTTAAACTATATAATGAGCCAGAAACTCAATAAACAAAAGCAAAGATGCAGTATTAAGGTATATTTTAAAGATAGTAACTTGAAAAGGCAAATTGGGAATCGACCATGATTATATGAAATACTTACATGGAGCCATTCATGTGGAGTGACTATAGGTTCAGGAATGTATGGGATCCTGTCTTGATCCACATGCAGCCTAAGGTAAGTATTTATAGGGAAAGTATTTATAGGGCTTCCTGTATTCCACTAATAGGCTGCATGTGCCGACCACTCCCCCCACCTAACAACTGAGGACACCCTCAGAGGGTAAGAGAGGCCAACACCTGCAGCAAATTCCCAATGATATCAATGCATCAAAAGGGATTCCAAAAAGTCCTAACATATCAAAATGTCAAATGGATTCCAATTGCTTATTATCAATATATGTCTCTTTTATGAAGATCTTATTAAGTTTACAACATTAGATGCCAAACAGATTCCATATGTTTATTGGGTATTAAGATGTTCATATATTGTTATAGTAATTAATTTATATTAATTTGATAGAGTGTGTATATGTAGTTCTGACAATAGTATGGTGTTGTGTGAAAGGAAAAAAGTGATGTAATGGGTATGAGTTGAGTGGATGTGTGGTGTGAAGCTGGAAGGGGAAGAAAAATAGAGTGAGTGCAAGGTGAAATTGTGAGGGCATGAGTAGTGGTGTGAGAAGTGAAGGGGTGCTGGAACCTACAAAATATGAAATGGAAAAGGTGAATGACATGCTAATAAAAATAATTAATAAAAATTAAATAAGAAAAAATAAATAAGAAAACATGTTAAAGAAAAAAAAGGTGCTAATGAAGGAGTGTATGTGGGGGGAAAAGGACAAAAAAAGACAGCCTAAGTATGCTGGGGTAAAGATGATCACCAGTGAGAAGGGTGCAAATGCACAACCCATAAATATGGTCTGACAACATGAGCATAAGAACCAAATGGGGGAGGGGAATTGGGACTTTAAATGAAATGGCGCCGGGTAAGGTCGCACGTTTCCATCCCTATGACTACAATACATAAAACCCACAGGCTGCAGCGAGCGAGTGAGGAAAAAGGGGGGGTTTGGGACTTTGAATGAAGCCAATGGTTTGCAAGCCGACACATAACGGTGGATCAAATATACTCGAGTATAAGTCGAATTTTTCAGCACATTTTTTTGTGCTTAAAGTGCCCCCCTCGACTTATACTCGAGTCAAGCACTTTTCTGCAGCAAAAAATTTCATTTTCCGAACCGATTTTGGGGCCCCGTATCTCAGGGCCACTTAGTGATAGGAACCCCAAATTTGGTGTGCAAACCCAGTGGAACTGGTACCACAACATATCCAAATATGAAGTTCCTAGCACTAAGTGGCCCCGAGATACGGGGCCCCAAAATCGGTTTGGAAAATGTCATTCTCTGCTGCAGAAAAGCTTGACATTTTCTGAACCGATTTTGGGGCCCCATATCTCAGGGCCACTTAGTGCTAGGAACCCCAAATTTGGTGTGCAATCCCAGTGGAACTGGGGTTCCTAGCACCAAGTGGCCCTGAGATACAGGGCCCCAAAACCGGTTCGGAAAATGTCATTCTCTGCTGCAAAAAAGTGCTTGACATTTTCTGAACTGATTTTTGGGGCCCTGTATCTCGGAGCCACTTGGTGCTAGAAACCCCAGCTTTGGAAATGTTATGGTGCTAGTTCCACTGGGTTTGCATACCAAATTTGGGGTTCTTAGCACTTAGTGGCCCCGAGATATGGGGCCCCACATTCAGTCAACTGTGTCCATCTGCAGCAATGTCATTTCGGGACCCTTTGGGTTCAGAGACCCCAAATTTTGGCTGCAGCTAGGGGGCATCTAGGAACCCTTAACTACCAAGTTTGAAGTTTAGGGGACCTATGGCTGCAAATGGTCACAGTGAGGCATGCAAATGGGAACAGTGATGCTGCAAGTTGGCATTGTTGACCCTCTTTTCCACTTACAGTAGCTGTGCATTTCTCACCCTCGTCTTATACTCGGGTCAATAAGTTTTTCCCATTTTTTTTGTGGTAAATTAGGGCCTCGACTTATACTCGGAACGACTTATACTCGAGTATATACGGTACATTTTATTTCATATTCATACACACAATGGTATCAAAACAATGTCAAAATAAACATTTGGAAAAATGTTAGCATTGATAACCACAGATCAACGTAAGGATCATTAGCATTGTTATCAAAGGTATAACAGGTAACAGAAGTGATAACATGAGTATGAGCCATATTACTAGATAAAAACAGGGATCACCAGGTGTCAGGAAAAATAGATACTTAAAACAAGGTAATGTCTGCCTGATATCTGGCCTCGAATTCCTGTTAAAAGGTAATAGCCTGTATGACATGGGTTGAGACAATGAAGGGGAACTGGTAGCTCGACGCGTTTCGTGGTTCGCGACCACTCATCAGGAGCAGACATGTCATATTTCTGGAATTTAAAGTGATATCATGAGTCAAAAGGTGGGTACATGAGGGCTGATAATCCCCCAAATAGTAGAGGTACTCACGATAGGCATGGGTTGACGGTGAATGGCCAGGTGCGGCAAGCCATCCAGAACTAATGCCAATCCAGAGCTGAGGCAGGCATCCGCCAACCAAAAACAGGCACCCCCCCCACACGGGAGGGGATGAGGAGCCACGAGGCACCCTAGAGATAAAAGTGGCAGATGAGTCAAGGTGCAAGGGGGGAGTGAGTGCAAGAGAGAAGATAAGAAGGGTGACAATAGGGGGGAAAAAGGAAGGGAAGGTGTGGGGGGTTGTAAGGTGAGGGTGGTATGGTGGTCCGTGAGTGAAAATGTGAAGTGAGGACAAGGTGAAAGGTGAATGAGGCTGGGACAACCAGCTGGTGAAAACCACATCAGGGGGAAGAGAAAGGAAGATAAGAGTGGGGTGAAAGGGGTATTACCTGTGTGACATAGGTGAAGATGGTGTGGGTAGAGAGCCACCGGCCACACTGTAGTGTGCCTCGAGCATCGCACCACCCCAGGTGGCCAAGAGCGCCCATAAATAGGCGCCACCACGGGGAAGCCCGCCAACGTCACGCACGCCGGGCCGGAGGTGGGAGGAGCTCCAGCGGGATGCCGACCCTGAGCCGAACATGAGCATAAGTATATATACAGTATAAATGCTATAAGGCATCAGTTGACTAGGATAGGGTGCCTGGCTTCAACTATATAATGAGCCAGGAACTCAATAGACACAAGCAAAGCTGCAGAATTGAGGTATATTTAAAATATGGTAACCTAAAGCGGCAAAAGGGGAATCGGCCATGATTAAATGAAGTACTTCATATATACTTCATATTATATATAGGGCTTCCTGAATTCCACTAATAGGCCGCAGGTGCCGACCACTCCCCCAACCTCCAAGATGTGGCATTCTGGCCGCAGGAAGAGCGGCCACAGCGTGACTGCCCCGGCGTCCCGGAAGGCAGAAAGCCCCGACCGCCGTTGTCACTACTGCCGTAATTCCGTGACATTGCGGCGCCGCGCACACACACGGGATTCCGCGCATGCATACCTGCCACGCATGTCCGAAAGTGATCCAGGGATGCTGCTGGCAAAGTGTTGCTCCCTCCAGCGGCCACCTGTTGGAACATGGTCGGGGAACGTAGAACCTCTGCATCCCCCCAAAAATAAAAAGAGAGAGGGGCGCACCGGCCATGTGTATTATCTTTTGTAAAACATTTATTAAAGTAAATGATAAAGGAAATTACTCACAAACAGTAGAGTATCATGTGCCATGAACCTTGGACATCAGCTTGCAACAAGTGGTTAAAATGATGAACAAAGCCTTCCAAAGGTCTATCAGAGGAGAATTTTCCTCTGATAGACCTTTGGAAGGCTTTGTTCATCATTTTAACCACTTGTTGCAAGCTGATGTCCAAGGTTCATGGCACATGATACTCTACTGTTTGTGAGTAATTTCCTTTATCATTTACTTTAATAAATGTTTTACAAAAGATAATACACATGGCCGGTGCGCCCCTCTCTCTTTTTATTTTTGTGTCTGCTAGGATTCCCCGTCCTTGAGGGCAGCAAGGCCAGTGTATCCCTTTGATCTATTGGGTCGACCACTTGTGCGCAGGAGTCATTTTCTGTTTTTTTATCGGTTGATTGTGTTGGGGTCTCCAGCTGCAGAGTAGTTCGTCACCCATCCTGTTCAGACTCTGTCTTATCGACAATGGTTATATCAATTGAGGAAAGGCAGCTAAGAAGATCTTCATTGGCTAAAGGTTTCACCACAAGTATTGACTCATTCGAACTGGAGAACCCTAACAATGAAGATACTGCAATATGTGCCATGGATGAGCCAACCCCATTAAGAGAGGACAAAATGATATCTTTATTTCATGAGCTAAAAGATTTACTGGAGAAGGAGATGTTACAATGGTGGGACATTCTGCTTTTGCAGAAATATAAAATTTTCCTCTGATAGACCTTTGGAAGGCTTTGTTCATCATTTTAACCACTTGTTGCAAGCTGATGTCCAAGGTTCATGGCACATGATACTCTACTGTTTGTGAGTAATTTCCTTTATCATTTACTTTAATAAATGTTTTACAAAAGATAATACACATGGCCGGTGCGCCCCTCTCTCTTTTTATTTTTGTGTCTGCTAGGATTCCCCGTCCTTGAGGGCAGCAAGGCCAGTGTATCCCTTTGATCTATTGGGTCGACCACTTGTGCGCAGGAGTCATTTTCTGTTTTTTTATCGGTTGATTGTGTTGGGGTCTCCAGCTGCAGAGTAGTTCGTCACCCATCCTGTTCAGACTCTGTCTTATCGACAATGGTTATATCAATTGAGGAAAGGCAGCTAAGAAGATCTTCATTGGCTAAAGGTTTCACCACAAGTATTGACTCATTCGAACTGGAGAACCCTAACAATGAAGATACTGCAATATGTGCCATGGATGAGCCAACCCCATTAAGAGAGGACAAAATGATATCTTTATTTCATGAGCTAAAAGATTTACTGGAGAAGGAGATGTTACAATGGTGGGACATTCTGCTTTTGCAGAAATATAAAATTTTCCTCTGATAGACCTTTGGAAGGCTTTGTTCATCATTTTAACCACTTGTTGCAAGCTGATGTCCAAGGTTCATGGCACATGATACTCTACTGTTTGTGAGTAATTTCCTTTATCATTTACTTTAATAAATGTTTTACAAAAGATAATACACATGGCCGGTGCGCCCCTCTCTCTTTTTATTTTTGTGTCTGCTAGGATTCCCCGTCCTTGAGGGCAGCAAGGCCAGTGTATCCCTTTGATCTATTGGGTCGACCACTTGTGCGCAGGAGTCATTTTCTGTTTTTTTATCTGCATCCCCCCACCCTGCCGGGAAGCCACAAGGAGCCGAGCCCCCACCCAAAGAGACACGAAGAGGGGCAGTGGACCACCGGAATCTACAATGGATATAACAATAAACAAGTTAGAGTACATAGAATACAATAGCAATGAATGAGAAGCAGCAACATACAAAATTAACCAAAGTTAAACAATGTTCCAATCTTTTCGTTTTTATTCTCTATGGTCATATCTAGTGCATTACTAGAGACCTATCTATTTTACATAGCTCTCATGTGTCAAGGGGGGAAGGGGTGTTTAACCACCCAAAAATTAATATAGCAGAAGGAAAGACACATACAAGAGAGGTACAGCAGCTGCACACCCCCAAAACAATTTGTATAAAATGGGAAAGTTCCCCCAGGAGGCTTTAAAACAGCAATGCAGGCAATTCAGAAACAGATTACATAAAAATATTTTATTGGAAGCATGTAGGGTCAATAGCATATTGCCGTATCAAACAGTATAATGGTTAGGGGATAACAAAAACATTTTACATTTACAGAAAGCAAACACAAAGTTACAGCATCACATATCATTGGTCTGTTGTGACGATGCCCCGACACGTTTCGACGTGTCGGGGCACATCGAAACGTGTCGGTCTTTTTCAGGGAGTTGGTTTGCTATAAAGAGATATATTTAGTATCTCAAAAAAGGAGATATTTGCATTTATTATTTTGTAATGAAAGGTGAACTTGACCTTAAAGTAATACAGCTTAGCCACCTCCCTGTTTCTAAAGCAGGCCTCTAGGAGGATATAAAATACATAAAAGAATGCATCTTTGTTTTCAATAAAATATTACTAAATGTATTTTTTAAATGCATGCAATTTAGGCATCTGAATTTGACCTGGTCTCAGCCTTTTGTGCTCCTGGCACAGCACGGCTGAAATGTGACAGGAAGAAGCAGAACAAGAAGTCAATTAGTTCATGTTCTGATAAGAAGTATTTGGTAGGAAGAGAAAACAGGAAGCTAAATATTGCAGCAAAAGCTGATTTACCATATTTTTTGCTCCATAAGACGCACCCGACCATAGGACACACCTAGATTTTAGAGGAAGAAAACAAGAAAAAAAATATTCTGAACCAAATGGTGTACTAAAATATTTACCAGTGCCCATGAAATGCAGCCTGACCAGTGCCAATTAAATGCAGCCTTACCAGTGCCCATGAAATGCAGCCATACCCGTGCCTGGCGACTGGTGAGGATCTCATCACATCTGCCTGTCACTCAGACAGAAGACAGAGCAGCCCGAGCGGCTGCTATGGGCATACTCCATTCGGTCTCTGGGGCTGCGTCTTAAGGAGCGAAAAATATGGTAATTTTTTTTTAAGTGGGCTATTTGTTTTACCTTAGCTGGAGTTCTTCTTTAAGACCAATAAAGAAGCAGCGACACACTGATGAGGCTGTCTCTCTGTTCTCTCCTCATGCCAGCATGTTCCTTTTATACATTTGTAAATACACAACATGCTTTTAAAATACATATTACTACTTTTTTTTTAATTAATACATAACTGCATTCATTGCTGTTCTTATTTATTATCTGAATAGAGTTTACTTTAAGCATGCTATTTATTTATTATTAGGATATAAACTCAACAGCAGTAAGCAATGTGACATCTGTTATGGTGAGCTTTGGCTGGACTTGCACAGCTCACCAAACCAAGAGAAAGAGACAGAAAACATACACAGGATTTAACACAGGATCCAGTTTACACAGCGCTGTTTAACAGGGGCATGTAATTAAACAGGGGCAGAAACATTGGGCCTTAGGTGTTGGTGGTGCCAAAACACTGTAACCCCTCACAGTTACTCTTGTTGGGCGCAGCAATGGTCCCTGCCGTTAAATATTATTTCACAAATTGTAATTACATGCCCCTGTTAAACAGGGGCAGAAAAATTGGGCCTTGGGTGGTGGGGTTGCCACAACACTGTAACCCCTCACAGTTAATCTTGTTGGGTGCAGGAAGGGGGCCTGCTGTTAATTATTATTTCAAAAATTGTAATTATATGCCCCTGTTAAACAGGGGCAGAAACATTGGGCCTTAAATGTTGGTGATGCCAAAACACTGTACCCTCTCACAGTTACTCTTGTTGGTTGCAGGAATGGCCCTGCTGTAAAATATAATTTCAAAAATTTTAATTACATACCCCTGTTAAACAGGGGCAGAAAAATTGAGTAGTGGTGATGCCCTAAACCAAAAATATTGTTGGAAGCTAGCATCATCCTGATTTAGGAGGAATAGGATAGGCAGTATAGGCAGTCTTCAAGGGATCCCAGATCCATAGCAAATTTAATCAGTTACATCAGCATCAGGTGCTTGATAGCTGCTGATCCAGGACTGATTCATTTTTATAAATGTGAGCCTATCAACGGAGTCTGTGGACAGGCATACTCTTTAATCCGTAACAAACCCTCCAGCAGCACTGAATGTACGTTCAGAAAACACACTGTATGCAGGACAGGCCGGTAGCTCAATTGTATATTGAGCAAGTTCTGGCCAGTGGTCCAACCTCAAGACCCAGTAACTCAGTGGATGCTCTGCTGGAAAGGTCTCCAAGTCTGCTTTTGTCCCTATAGATTCCTGCACCATATAATGCAGATGCTGGCGATGGTTGCTGGAACCTCTCAAACCTTGGCGCTGAGGACTGAAAAATTGTTAAAGCCATCGGTCAGCCGGCCACCTTCTCCACCGCTCTTCCTCTCACCTAACGTAGCCTCAGAAACACATTGTCCAGCACCAGGAAATGGTAACCTCTCAGGGCCTGGAAATGCGTTACACACACTTTTTCTCAAGGCCACCTGAAGATATTTCATCCTCTGTTCCCTCTGCGAAGGCAGGATGAGTTCTGCAACCTTACCCTTGTAACGTGGATCAGGAAGGGTTGCCAGCCAGTAATGCTCCCTCTCATTAAAACCACAGATCCAAGGGTCCTTTCGCAGGCTTTGCGGAATCAGAGAGGCCATGCAGCGTAAGTTTGCAGAGGCATTCGATTCTGAGTCCTCTGGGTCACTAAGGATCACATTTTTCTTAACTACCTCCTCCCAGCCACGTACAACTCCTTGGGTTTCCAGGGACTGAAAACCATCCTTTGAAAACTGCTGCGTGTTATCATCGACATCCATGCTGACACAATCCTCATTGTCGCTGCTCACCATCCTTGTGGCCTCCTCAAATGGTGACAAAATTAAGAATGCATGCATTCTTAATCAGTAGCCACTGGCATGGCAAAAAGAAGCCAAGTTCCCCTGACACTGTCCTGGTGCCATATTCGCACAGGTACTCATTGATGGCCCTCTGCTGTGTGTGCAGCCACTGCAGCATTGCCAACGTTGAGTTCCACCTGGTGGGCATGTCACAAATGAGGCAGTTGATGGGCAGGTTGCATTCCCTTTGAATGTCAGCCAGCCAAGCACTGGCATTGTATGACGGAAGTGACCACAGACTTTTCTGGCCTACCTCAGGAGATCTTGCAAGCCTGGGTACCTGGTCAAGAAAGGCTGCAACACCAAATTCAGGACGTGTGTCAATCATGGAACATGGATCAAGTATTCCTGTTGGAGGGCGGAGAGAAGGTTGGTGTCATTGTCACATACAACCATTCCTGGCTGAAGCTGGTGTGGCGTCACTCGCCTCTGAACCGACCCCTGCAGAGTTGACAGAATCCTGCCCCAGTGTGGCTCCTGTCCCCTAGGCAAACCAACTCAAGCATTGCATGACTTTTTTTGCCTGACTGCTTGCATAGCCCCTTGAGTGTTTAGGGAGCACTGCTGGTTCAGAGGACAATTCTGCAGAAGAGGCCATAGAGGAAGAAGAAGAGGAGGGAGGGGAGCATACAGATGTTGTGGCAGAATCACCACTAGCTGTTTGGAGGTGTGGTGGTGGTACAAGCTTCAACACTGAACCCTGTTCTGCATCCTTCCCAGCTGCCAGCAGAGTTACCCAGTGCACGTGAAGCAAAGGTAACTTCCCTACCCATGCCTGCTGGACCATGAGTCAGCGGTAATATGAACCTTACTGCTGACCGCCCTGTCCAATGAGACCAAAACATTGCCTTCCATATGGCAGTAGAGAGCCATAATGGCCTTACATGAAAAGAAATGGCATTTTGGAACCTGCCATTGTGGTACAGCACATTCCACAAATTCACAAAAAGGGGTTGAGTCTACCAGCTGAAAAGGCAGCAGTTGCAGTGCTAGCAATTTGGCCAAGCTAGCATTTAGACACTAAGCATTAGGGATGGACTTTATGTTTGGGTCGAACATGAGTTCAACTCGAACATTGGCTGTTCGCCCGTTCACCGAACAGCAAACAATTTGGGGTGTTCGCGGCAAATTCGAAAGCTGAGGAACACCCTTCAAAAGTCTATGGAAGAAATCAAAAGTGCTCATTTTAAAGGCTTATATGCAAGTTATTGTCATAAAAAGTGTTTGGGGACCTGGGTCCTGCCCCAGGGGATATGTATCAATGCAAAAAGAAGTTTTAAAAATGGACATTTTTTCGGGAGCAGTGATTTTAATAAAGCTTAAAGTAAAACAATAAAAGTGTAATATTCCTTTAAATTTCATACCTGCTGGGTGTCTATAGTATGTCTGTAAAGGGGAGCATGTTTCCCATCTTTAGAACAGTCTGACAGCAAAATGACATTTCCAAAGGAAAAAAAGTCATGTAAAATTACTATCGCTAGTGCCGGCTATAATGAATTGTCAGTCCGGCAATACACATAAAAGTTCCTTGATAAAAACGGCATGAAATTTCCCCACAGGGGAATCCTGAACCAAAATTAAAAAGAAAAATGCGTGTGGGTCCCCCTAAATTCCATACCAGGCTCTTCAGGTCTGGTATGGATATTAAGGGGAACCCTGCACCAAAATTAAAAAAAAATGGCGTGGGGGCCCCCCTTTAAAATCCATACCAGACCCTTCAGGTCTGGTATGGATTTTAAGGGGAACCCCACGCCAAAATTTAAAAAAAAATGGCGTGTGGTCCCACCAAAAATCCATACCAGACCCTTATCCGAGCACGCAACCAGGCAGGCCGCAGGACAAGAGGCTGGGATGAGAGAGCACCCCCCCTCCTGAACCATACCAGGTCACATGCCCTCAACATTGGAAGGGTGCTTTGGGGTAGCCCCCCCAAAGCACCTTGTCCTCATGTTGATGGGGAGAAGGGCCTCATCACCATAATCCTTGCCCGGTAGGTGTGGGGGTCTGAAGGTGGGGGGCTTATTGGAATCTGGAAGCCCCCTTTAACAAGGGGACCCCCAGATCCCGGCCCCCCCTGTGTGAATTGGTAATGGGGTACAAATGTACCCCTACCATTTCACAAAAAAAGTGTCAAAAAGGTTAAAAAACACAAGAGACGGTTTTTGACAAGTCATTTATTAATTTCTTCTTCTTCCATCTTCTTTCTTCTGGTCTTCCTTCGGTGTTCTTCTTCTTCCTCCATCTTCTTCTTCTCCATCTTCTTCTTCTCCATCTTCTTCTTCCTCCGCTCTTCTCATTCTGCATCTTCCTCCGGCTTCTTCTCCGCTCCGTCCGTGCGATCTGCCTCAGTGGGAGTCTTCCGCCGTGTGACGCTTCGGGGTCACCCAGTTACGGAACCGGAGGAAGATGTGGGACGAGAAGAGCGGAGGAAGAAGAAGATGGAGAAGATGTGTATTGCCAGACCGACAATTCATTATAGCCGGCGCTAGCGATAATAGTTTTACATGACTTTTTTTCCTTTAGAAATGTCATTTTGCTGTCAGACTGTTCTAAAGACAGGAAACATGCGCCCCTTTACAGGCATACTATAGACACCCAGCAGGTACGAAATTTAAAGGAATATTAAATTTTTATTGTTTCACTTTAAGCATTATTAAAATCACTGCTCCCGAAAAAACGTCCATTTTTAAAACTTCTTTTTGCATTGATACATGTCCCCTGGGGCAGGACCCAGATCCCCAAACACTTTTTATGACAATAACTTGCATATAAGCCTTTAAAAGGAGCACTTTTGATTATTCATGTTCGTGTCCCATAGACTTTAACGGTGTTCGCGTGTTCAAACAAATTTTTTGCCTGTTCTCATGTTCTGGGTGCGATTCGAATCGCGGGGGTGTTCGGCTCATCCCTACTGAGCATTTGGATGGCTGGGACCGAATTTTTTTTTATGGTTCAGCATCTGGGGTAGGGACATTTTCCTGCTGAAATCAACTGGTGGTGTACTGCTAGCAGATTGGCTGCAAGTACTTGTGACACCTATTGCTATACCTTCATTCCTCTCAGTGCAGGTTTTTGAGAGGACTGGAGGTATAGTAGGGTTTGAGATCCCAGATGAGGAGCAAGGAGAAGTCTGTCTTTTTCTATGATGTGGGTCTTTCAGGTGCTGCTGCCAATGGACTGCATGGCAGGTCGTCATATGTCTGGTCAAGCATGTGGTGCCCAAGTGGCTGCTGTTCTGTTCACGCTTGATCTGCTTCAGACATAGGTTGCAAACAGCAACGGTTTCAATCTGCTGCACACGTGTTGAAAAAGGCCCACACAAGGAACTTTTAAAAGTCAGCAGGGAGTCAGCAGCACCCAGCACCTGCGGAGCTCTGTGGTGTGATGCAATAGGGTGGCTGCCCTTAAGCTGAACCCTGGAGGACATCCTGCCTCGTTGGAGTTGTGCCTCCTCCTCCTCACTTTCCTCCTTTCTTCTCTCAGGCACCCAAGTACGGTCAGTGACCTCATCATTCCCTCCCTCCTCATCACTGGAGCAAACTTGGCAGTTTGCTGCAGCTTGGGGATAATGACTGCCAGTTTCTTGTCCTTCTGTGGCACCCCCTCTCTCTAGGCTCACGTTACTCCCTTTCTCCTCCTGGGAACCAACATTGGAGCCTTCAAATTGCTGCGCATTCTCCAGCAGCATGTAACCGACACTGTGGTTGAATAATTCTGGGGACTCGTCCATGCATGATGGTGGGGCTATGGAAGGAATAACTGTGGACAAGGAGCCATTGGAATAGGCCACTTTGGCAGCTGCGTTGGAAGGCAAATTACTATGAGTCTGGGTGACAGAGGATGAGGAAGGCTTCATTATCCACTCCACCAACTCTTCTGCATGTTGTGGCTCAATAACACAGCCAGCATCAGAAAAAAAAGAACGAGCATTCCCCACGGCCACCTGCAGAGGATGCACGACCACCACTGTTGACTGTAGACACAGAGGCTGCTTGCCCTCTTTTAGTGGACTGTAAGCGTCTGCCTCTCCTTTTTTGGCCTTCTGGACATGATGGGGATTTTTTCTTTTCACAGCACACTACACTGTATTACATACTGTGTACATCGCCTGCACTGTATTAGAAACAGTACACTGGCTGCACTGTATTATATACTGTGTACATCACCTGAAGTGTATTAGAAACTGTACACACTGTATTCTTATCTTTACTATACAGGATTTATATAGCGCCATCAGTTTATGCAGCGCTTTACAATATAAAAGGGAGACAGTACTGTTCTAATACAATAAAATACAAGAGGATTAAGAGGGCCTTGCTCAGAAGAGCTTACAATCTAATAGGGTGGGGCAGGTGGTACAAAAGGTTGTAACTTTTGGGAATGAGCTGATGGAAGTGGTAAAAGATTAGTTGGCGATGTTATAGGCTTCGCTGAAGAGATGAGTTTTCAGGGATCGCCAGAAGGTAGCAAGAGTAGGGGATAGCCGGACAGGTTGAGGTAGCAAGTTCCAGAGGATGGGAGAGGCTCTGGAGATGAGCATGGGAGGAGGAGACGGAGGTGCTTGAGAGTAGGGGGTCTTAAGAAGAGAAGAGAGGATGGTTTGGGTATTATATACTGTGTACACAACCTGAAGTGTATAAGAAACTGTACACTGGCTGCACTGTATTTTATACTGTGTACACCACCTGAATAGTATTAGAAACTGAACACACTGTATTATATACCGTGTACACTGCCTGAAGTGTATTAGAAACTACACCACCGAATGCACTGTATATATATATATATATATATATATACTAGACTGTATATATATATATATATATATATATATATATATATATATATATATATATATATATATATATATATATATATATATATATATATATATATATATATTTATTTATTTATATATATAAATACACCACCTGAAGTGTATTATATAATGTACTCCACCGAATGACCTGTATATAAATATAGGGGTATATATACTGAATGCAGAGTATATATATATATATATATATATATATATATATAAATACATCTCCTGAATATAGAGTATACACTCCTGAATATAGAGTATACACTTGATTTACTAAAGGGAAAAAGACTGTTGCCCTCTGCAAGAGCAGTTGCTCCAGAGCTTAATAAATGAGCAGAAGCTCTGCTGACTTCCATCATCCAATCACGTGCAAACAAAAATGCAGTTTTTTTTATTTTCCTTGCACAGGATTGGGCCCCATAGTGCACTGCGACCTCGCAGTGCACTATGGGGCGTTCCGCGGCGCTTGAATTTCCCGCAAACGCCCCATATTGTTCGCTGTTTGGTAAACGGGCGAACACCCGATGTTCCAGTCGAACTTACGTTTGACTTGAACATCGAGCTCATCCCTAAATTAGAGTGAAGACAGCGAGCCAGGTCTTCTCATCCACATCAGTGCCCAACCTCACAAATGTGCTTCTGGAAGAATGGGGACACACTCCTAAACCTTGTGGACAGCCTTCCTAGCAGAGTTGAAGCTGTTATAGCTGCAAAGGGTGGGCCACCTCAATATTAAACCCTATGGACTTAGACTGGGATACCATTAAAGTTCATGTGAGTATAAAGGCAAGCGTTACAATACTTGCCTCTATAGTGTGTTTACAATTGATGTCTACCATTGATACATTTTGTGAATGAATTTGTGTTTTATTGGATTTTTTACCCCTTTGTACAAATAAAGTTATGGATTTTATCTATTTTTATGTGTGATGCACTGACTGAGGAACCATACCATTAAAGGCCTGGTTTAGTTTTTTCTTCTACAATCTTTGATGGGAAAGGAGGCATATCTATCAGCCTGGGCCTTTTCAGCATTTTGTAGAGATTGGGTGTGGGACACCTGCTCAGTTGTTAGGGCTTTCTGTATAGAGATGTAGTGACCATGCATGCACACCCTAAAGGCATCCCAAACCAGAGCAGAGGCCTCATTGAGGGTCCAGTAGTCATTAATGATATCTGGCATCTGCTGAACAATCCCAGCACGCGGATGTTGTTGTGACAGGGCTAGTCCTCCATGTCCACTGATTTTTCCTGCAGGGCTTTTACCTGATGTTGTATGGCATGCAGAGCAGTGGTGTCTGACCTTACCACCTATTCCACATGGGAGATGCAATCCTCAGCCTCAGAGAGGCATGCACTAAACTTGTCTAGATCACTGTGTATGAAGCTGATTTCTGCAGAAAGGGAATCAATCTTGGCTGTCAGAGCCTCTCTGCAGGCGGTGATAGCCTCCAAGATGTCAGCACTGGAGGGATCGCCCAGCTCTCCTTCCTCCATGGCTGTCTGTGAGGGTGCCGACTTGCACTGACATGGAGGAGGAGATCCCAAAATTTCTATTGCAGGAGAAGTGCAGTATGAAACTGCTGGTGTTCAGATGGGCCTAGGTTTACTGGGAGACATCACAAGCACTCCAGGAGGACTCCCAGTAAGTGGGCATAGCACAGCACATGAGAAGTGTAGGATTGAAACAGGAGCAGAGCTCAGGCACCACGTGCCCTCTCAGTATGACATCCTGTCCATGCCCCCAACTCCAGCAATCTTTAGGCTGATTTGGCAGGGATTTATGCACGGGCCAACATTGACCCAAAATATAACATATATTTCGTGTCAATGCTGTTACTCCATTTTATTATGCTATGTATATTACACAATATTATTGTCTGTTTATGGATCAATCCCACAATGGCCCATTGCATAAATTATCCTCCTAATGCCCCAGTCAATAGCTTGACAAAGAAGCATGCATGCACACACACACCTCCCAGTGTACTACACATGCTATGATAACGTGTTGGGCATTTCCTGTTTAGAGTACTACTTCCTACCGGAACTGTAGTTCACGTTGCACTCCACGGCCCTGCAGAGCTTCCTGCTTCCATCTGTGCCTCCAGGATCGAGCAATTGGCCCCCCTGCTCTCTCAGATGGCTTGTGGAGAGTGCTGACAACACCCCAGTGGACTCCAGCACCACAGAGGTCCTTTACACTTCTGATGAGCTTGATTTTATCCAGTACCATTTGAGTGTCTAGCATTTGGCTTTTTAATAAATGTCACTGATGATACTACACTTAGAGGCGCTTTTCCTTTCTTTGTTGTTTATGGACGAAGCCTATGTGATTTCCTGAACACTGTCATTGTCCATAATATGCATCCTAGATTAGATGGGTCAGGCAGAGAGTGAAGGTGTTTGCTGCTCAACGCCACCTGGATTTTACAAGTGAGGGGAATAGGGCATAATGAGGAATGACTCCTGCTACTCAGCTGCCATTGAAGTGAGCAGAGTCTAGGACAAAGGGACAGTTGGAGGGAGGCCCAGCTCTTACCTTATCTGTATTTCATGTAAATGGGCCCCTAAATCACAGAGGGCCCTTGTGCAATTGAACATTCTGTACAAATGATACATTTTCCCCTAAGCTTAGGGCTACCTGAATGATAAAAAATATTTCTGCAACTGAGAGATATTAAGGATATTAAAACCCAAGAACAAAAAACTTAACACATTACAGTTTACCAGTCCTTAGATGTGGAGGCTGCATTTGTTTTATTCAGTCTTGAGAAAATGTGATGAACTTCTCTGTTCAGAATAAAAGAAATATTTGCTGAGGAAATATATAAGCAGTCATTACTGATCTAAAAATTATAGTTTCCTGGCTGTCCAATCGCTTCAATTCGTTCTCAGTCACCACCATTCTGATTCCACAGTCTGAAATCCAGAAGGTATTAACAGCAGTGGCAGCCAGGTAACTAGCAAGTTCAGAAAAAGGTCAGTAATGGCATCCATATTTCTCCCAGTTGAAGATTCTTTTTACTTAATGTTAGTGCACAGTATAATGGAATATCTCTGTGAACAGAGGATTTAATTTTTCTAAAGTACTGTTCAAAGATACAAAATGGCTCCCTCCCTTGAATGCTCATGACAGATATATACGCTTAAGAAGCACCTTCTTATGTGAGTATATTTAATATGAAGAAGCAAACCAAAATCTTATGAAAGAAATAAACTGTAGTGTATACAAACATATAGACATTATTTATGTCCGCTGGCCAGTTATGTGAGTTATTTTCAGCAAATGGGCAAAATTCAATATGTTTGGTATATTAAGAAAGCGTTCTGTTATGTTATTTCTAATACTTTATGGCAGTAAACAAATCCACCGCTGTATTTACTATATCAAAGGACAGAAGAATAATGCAGTTGTATGTTTCTAGTTGCATGAATATATGATTCATTTCAATCCCAATACTCGGTTCATGTATAAGTTATTGGGGTGGTTGCTTATATTAAAAGGCAAGAGGTGTCAAAAGCACTGAAATAAAGTAATTTATTTCAGAATATTTATGTGGTAGTCATAGCTACAATATGATGCTGATTTCTTATAGTAATACTAATACTAATAATATTACATTACATTTTCTTAGTCAAATCTTAGCAACTGACCAGCAATAAAATCCCTTTCTGCAAACATATCACCTTGAGTTATTATAATTCAATATTTTTCTTCAAAATTATTGGCTTTAGCTTTATTTTATTTTAGAAGAAAAAAAGTAAATGTCATTGTACTCACTTTTCTGCATGCCAGACATTTCTAAGTTCATGGAAGTAACTTCTCAGGAAACTAAAACATTTTTTAGGTATAAGGTGGGGTGGGGTTTTTGGCTTGTTAGTTGTGCTATGCAACTAGCTACTGAGCCACTGCACCTGAAAATTGTTAACTGGATCATTTCTTTCTTTAATGTTCCTTATTAAGTTCTCTTATTTCAAGTTTATCCAGTATACACTACACACATATGCTGCAGTCCTTGTACTCATAAAATACTCATTATAATTACAGTAGAACAAATAAGAGTCTTATGGACACAAATAAACCTCAGTACAAAGGATATTTTTTAAACATTTAAACTCTTCCATTACACATGCCTTTGTCTGTACAGAATACAGGCAGTCCACTAATACTTTGTCTGATCCTACCTTAAAGAAGAGCATAATTAAAATAGTCGGGGACAACATAGCACCCAGCAATTGTTGAGACAATAAACACCATGGCCTGGAGCATGTAATGTACAGCACAGCTTACAGAGTGCAACAGTCAGGATTATATATTACAGTATGCACAGTCAAGAGTATGTAATGTACAGCATAGCTTTTAGAATGCAGAGATCAGGAGTGGAACACATAGCACAAAAAACAAGGTCAGGAATTTGTAACATAGAGCCATCTGCTGGTCAGTGGGAAACAAAAATACCCCTACTTCGGCAGTCCATGGGAGGACACAAAAGTAGGGGCTCAAAAAGCTTGGTGGTCAGTGGATGGAAAAAATGACTGTGATAAGAGGTTGAAAAAAATCCCCATCGTCAACATCAGCAAGAATCCTTCCTCCTAGCATCTGTATCAGTGGGATAAAGAATCCCCCCACTATAAACTGGTGGTTAGTGGGAGGAAAATTACCCCAACCCTTCCCAGGCATTGGTGGTCAGTAGGCTAACACCATTTATTGAGTGCATATGCAAAATACAATGGTATGTAACTACCCAAAATAAAGTAACATGAATACTAAAAATGCTAATACCAATGCATGAATTGCATAAATTCAAAAAGTGCAAATGTCAGTGCAAAAATTGGATCGGTAATATATACCATAGAATGTGATGAATGTAATTCCAAACGAGTGTGCAAAACACAGGGTGTGCATGCATCCAAAGATAAGTGAAACTGTATTGGGTCATAAGGAATAAAGTCCATAAAAATGGGGGTTGACAGTGATGTACTTCTTTCTGTTGGGATAACACCAAGACAGTGGAAAGGAAAAACGGGTTGCCTGTAGTCGCTAAGAAATTTTTGAAAATGGGTACTCTTACCGGCTGAGGTGGACACACATGTTATACAACAGTGGGTCAAAGGGGCTTGTGATCCAGAAGGATCTAAAGCAGGTGCTGTGCACAGGAGATGGATCAGATGGAGGTCTTCCATTTCCCAGCAGCGAACTCCAGAGGCAGTGTGATATCCGGCTGGATATACCTCAAGAGAACTCCTTATGGGCTCCAACGAACATAGCATAAGAGAAAAAAAGGAGGGCTCCAAATGGTGTAGGTCAAACCAATAGGTTTATTGGAGTATATCAAAAATGACAATAATAAAAAGTGATCACAAAACTATAAAAATAGATAAAAAGCAAAGTGGGGTGCAGTAAATGCTGGCCAGTGGTGCTGGTAGGAGGTATATCCAGCCAGGTATCACACTGCCTCTGGAGTTCACTGCTGGGAAACGGAGGACCTCCATCTGATCCATCTCCTGTGCACAGCACCTGATTTAGATCCTGCTGGATCACAAGCCCATTTGACCCACTGTTGTATAACATGTGTGTCCACCTCAGCCGATAAGATTACCCATCTTCAATAATTTCTTAGAGACTACAGACAACCCGTTTTTCCTTTCAACTGTCTTGGTGTTATCCCAACTGGAAGAAGTACATCACTGCCACCCCCCATTTTTGTGGACTTTATTCCATATGACCCATTACAGTTTCACTTATCTTTGGATGCATGCACTTCCTGGGTTTTGCATACTCGTTTTGTAATTACATTCATCACATTGTATGGTATATATTACCGATCCAATTTTTGCACTGACATTTGCACTTTTTGAATTTATGCAATCCATGCATTGGTATTATCATTTTTTGTATTCATGTTACTTTATTTTGGGTAGTTACATACCATTGTATTTTGGCATTTGCACTTTATAGCGCTACACTATTTTTACCCCATTCTTATGTAACTTTGTTTATTTATCCCCTTGCCAGATATCGGTTGTCAGTATTATTCAAACCATGGTGTTGTGGTAACACACACTAGGTGCATTGGTGCACTGCAGTGCACTGCATTGCACTGCACAGCAATTCATTGAAGGGCATCTCAATGCACCTTCCCAACAGCTTGGAAAATGTCTGACTTTTGGTCTGCTGTGGGTTTCTGGCAGCCTCAATACAATGCACATTAGCGTGTGATATAACACAGTGGATTACCCTGGTGTAATTGGGCTTTAATGGTCCCCACCCTCCTTCACAGTCACTGGTGGCCAGTAAAGGACCTCACCCACTTAAAAAGCATTTGTGGTTACTGGTGATTTTCCCCCTTCCCACCCTTGAAAAATGTTGGTGGTCTTATACACTTTTACAGCATTGTCCCATGCCATCCTGCGTGCCACTGCAGGCCACAGTTATTATTCTTATTGTTTTAGGGCCACTGTTAGGTGCACCCAGTAGTCTCTCCACCATCTAGATGACCTGTCCCTTTCCCAATCATTTTTCTGCAATTACCCTTGGTATGTGAAAATCCCACCACTGAAACATCCTCAAAAAATTTATCTACACTATCCTCTTAGGCATATTGGTTTTCTTTTCTCAAGCCTCTTTCTGATTTTTCCTTAATCCCATGGTGTGACATATAGTAAATCAGCATGGAATATGTCCATGGCCTGTGGGAGTGGAAATCTCCCTACCAGGTGAACCTATCATCTCATATATTTGTATAATTAGTCATGCCTTGGACCTTGGCCTGTTAATCCTTTAATATCTTTACCTCCTACCCTTGCACTAGTTTTCCTAGCCTTCCTGACCTGCCCATGATTCCTTACCACATCAGCATACTATTTTCAGTTCTGGATGCAGAATGTCATATTTCCATTTTCTGCTTTATCCCCAGGGCAGCTGGCACTACCAACCCCACTCTATCCCTCAGAAGCTATCTATTAAAATTGCCACTTTGGGTGATTCCCGGGGCTGTTATAGTCAATGATCTTTGCTCATTTTTTTTATTCTTGTTTACTCCATGCCTGCTCCTTCTTCTTTAAGTCCTCATCCCTCCCAGTTGTCCCTTTACCTCTCTATTGGGGGTGGTTCCCCTGCTAATGCTATTCCAGAAGATCATCTCTAAATAAAGACAACCGTAAACAAAAGAGTTATCACTTTAAAACTTTGTAAGCTGCTATAATCTGTCTACAGGACACACATTTCTCCACTTTCTCCTATCCTGGTTACTTTCAAACCTCTTACTTGATGGTAAATGATGGTTTCTATTGATGGTTCTCATGTGATATCCCATTCATCCTCTACCTATGTTTTCCAGACCCAGGGGGAGGTCTTTAGTATTGGTGTAAATGATGCACAATTCACAGTTGTCACATATTACACCCCACATGACAAACAAGTCTGCTTTTTTACCTAATGCCATGTATTTGTAGTTGCAGTTGCTGCCCCTGTCAACTCCCGTCTCCACCTCCCAAAGTAGGAAAGAAGTGGGACTATTCCGGTACTAAATATTGGTATACAGTAATGGGTATAAGGATGAGTTACAAAGTTATAAAATTTTAATTTTAATAGAAAAAAATGATAAAAATACAATTACAATTGCGATTACAAACGACATCACTATATATAAACATAAAAGGGAAATACCACACAATCTAAGCAAGTGGATTTCGCAAGATTTTAGATGAGGAGTGTGTATATATAGCTTTGAATCTCGACCGGTTTCGCGGTTGACACCGCTTCCTCAGGAGAAGTACATCTAAAACATGGTATAAGATGGCTTTAATATACAGAGATATATACAGTAGATTATTGCAGCAAAACCATTTACAACCATTATCAAAACACTTAAACACAGGGTGTCCGCCGCGGGGGGACTTATATTGGGTCCCGTATGCCCACAGCAACCGCCTGATTGGGTGAGTTTGTCCTTATTTGTACCCTACTTGTATAAGTGTTTTGATAATGGTTGTAAATCTTATACCATGTTTTAGATGTACTTTTCCTGAGGAAGCAGTGTCAACCACGAAACCGGTCGAGATTCAAAGCTATAGTGATGTTGTTTGTAATCGCAATTGTAATTGTATTTTTATCATTTTTTTCTATTAAAATTAAAATTTTATAACTTTGTAACTCATCCTTATACCCATTACTGTATACCAATATTTAGTACCGGAATAGTCCCACTTCTTTCCTACTTTGGGAGGTGGAGACGGGAGTTGACAGGGGCAGCAACTGCAACTACGTCTCTATCCTCTCACCCCTTTTAATCATGATTTTTGGGATGATGGTACTTATAATCACTATAACCGATATTGTAACTCAGGCCATATTAATTCTGTAGCAATGTATTTGTACCCATGTTCAACAGACCCTCATTATCAATGGTGATTACCACACCACTCTAACACCCTACTTGGGTAGAAAGGACCTTAATAGTTCCCTCTCATGAACACTTAGATTCTTCCTTTTGAACGCTTAGCACTCTTTTGAAACAGTATTATATAGTAGATGCCTGGCAGGGGAAGCTTCATCCTAGTGAATAAGATTACATATATTACTCACATATGCACAGAATGTTTTTTAGCATATGCCATGTGAGCACTAGCAGCCATTCACTTGCTCTACTTGTGTGACATTCTGTTTTTCCCCTGATCCAATCACGATACACTTCTATCTTTCGTCACATCCCTCTTTACCAAACCACAAGATGTCAGATGGTGATACCATCCCAAGACCCTCTGATATGCTCATAATGCACTTATCACATTCTAACTTATACAATTCACCTCCCAAGTTGGAACACAATGTACAAGCAAGCTAAAAGAACTCAAAGCAGAATGCTCTTCACTTAGGGCATGATAGGTCCAGAAGACAGGCTGTGGATTGTATGTTGTGTTCTCCAGCTAATACCGTATCTCTCCAAAAAGAGACAGTGCCCCGCCTTTTTTAATTATGTCGGAGGGATTCTCATGATGTTGATGTTTCATGACATCGCCTTGGAGACCCTTTACATTTGTTTATATTCATCTGGGATCTGCTAGAGCTGTCATTCACAGACAAGCAGTCGTCAGGAGAGGGCCATGTCAGCGGTCTGTGTTCATCATAATTAACATGGATTTGCATAGCTGCATGACATGATTGATGGTGGATTTACATTATGGGACTTTTTTTTTGTTGTTGTTTTCTGTATGAATGAGTAGGAGTCCTGTGTATACCAGGGTCTGGTATAGAACTTTTTTTTTTTGCATGTGGTTTTCCTTCAAAATTAATGCCATACCTGAAAGTTCTGTTATGAATTATGTGGGGAATTCCATGTAAATTTTTTTATTTCTTTAAAATATCCCCGGCCGTTTTGTCTGGGGATTCCCAGCCAGCAAGAGAATGGGTGTGGGTGACGTCAAGGGTTGCCAAGGATGCAGCGAGTGCTGGCACATGCTGCTTTCTTAAAAACTATTGACAGTGTAAGAAGGAAGCTGTCATATATAGCAGCAAGAGATAAAACCTGCTACTACATATGAAGTTTTCCTCCTGCTGATATTCTGATATTTGGACTAATGCCCAAACAAGAAAAATTCACTCCAAACTTGTGTTCAGATCAAACTGGAAGTGCATCCCTAGTGATAGGTTGGTATTTTTACTCGTAATAGTGATGAGTGGTGTTTCCTCTCTCAACCTCCCCTAAAAAGCATTGGTGCTCAGTGGGAGAGGCAGGGCACACTTCCCTTTTTTCTATCCCTCATCACTGCCTGTTCAGTGCTATAATCATACTATTGACCAGGAGATTACTCTACTTGGCAGCATCTATTTAGGCATGGAGCTGAGTGCTGGAACACATCATGGGACAGTCTTGCAGAATGCCAGATGGTTGGGAGGGATTCTTTTCCTTCACTGGCAGGGAAACACTCACTATTTGCTGCCGGGGCCTTTGTGTATTAATAATGTGGCCTCTAGCCATTGGTTGGGTACCAGGGCTATAGAGGTCAGAGGACTGCTAACTGATCCTGCCAAAATTGACCAGATTAGGCAATCATTTTCTTGTGAGGAAAAGGCTGTTGACTTTTTATTTTGCTCAGTAGCCTAGGTCTTCCTAAAATTGCTCAGGTGGAGCTGTATCAAACTTACACAGACAAGAATACATATGTATGAATTTTTTGAGGGATAATAGTTTTATGACAGACAGTGCTTTGGCACTAAACGTCAATCATTTAGGGTTTACATCTACTTTAACATAGTTTAATGATATTTTATTTTGCATGTTCCTATAACCTACTCATTGCTTTCTGTGCAGATCTACAAGTCTTCCTCTTTTTTTCTGTACCTATATATTTATGCAAGTCATATACTGTATTTAGAGGGCAATAAAATGTTTACATTAATTCAAAAATAATACAATTTCAAATGAATACATTAAAAGAAGAGAGAGACTGCCTTTTGGTTGCTAAAAATATTAACTATCAACAACATTTAAAGCCCTACTCCACTGGGAAGTGGTATTAAACCCAAAACCAATAATTTTATACACTGCACAGATTAAATGTAGTCGCTTCAATGGTTTTCTTTTTTTAAGGCTTTAGGGCTTTTTCCTATTGTTTTTACCTAGCAATTCAGACAGCAACACACTTCCTGTCTAATGCCTCAGACACCCGGTCGGATTTTCCGATGGAAAATGTTCGATGGGAGCTTTTTGTCGGAAATTCCGACCGTGTGTAGACCTTTTTTCATCGGAATTTCCATCACACAAAACATGTGTGTACACATTTCCGACGCACGAAGTGCCACGCATGCTCAGAATAAATTACGAGATGGAAGTGCTCGGTCTGGTAAAACTAGCATTCGTAATGGAAATAGCACATTCGTCACGCTGCAATTTTTAAAATATTTTAATGCAGTGCATTCTCTTCTTCTTTATAATGCTGGAAGAATGAAGTTGTTTTGCTGCTCATAATTACACAGAGTTCTCACAAACTGATTTCTTTATTATTTCTCGTAATAATATTTTTTTTTTCGTCAGATCTCCATAATAATGTTTCTAATTTTTTTTTTTTTTATATCAAGCTCTACTATTTAAAAAAAAAAATTTATAGTGATCTCCCTAGTATTTTTTCTCATTCAGTGTGTCAAGTTACCACAACACCATTATTATCTTGCATTTTTTAATCTCAAGGAGGTTGGTTGGTGTTGGTGTCCCTTGTTAATTTGACATTGTATTTTTGAAATGTACCTGCCTACACACAAACTGTCCTTTTTGAAGTAAAACACATAGGCAAGTATTTCTGAAAAAAAATATCCATTTATTATGGGTCATAACAAAATAAAGAGGAAGGCAACGCTGGAGAAACTGTTGAAATTGGAGAAGTCTTTGTACCCCAAGGCACACATCAGCTATTTGCCAGCCAAAATTGGTGGCCTGAAGAATCCATATAATAGTCAGCCCAATCCGGTCCAGGAGTCCAAGAGATCAGGAACAGCAGAAGATGACATATATGTCCCCAGGCTGTGGTCATACAACAGCCTGCGTCTTTTGCCGGACCAGACTGAACCTAGGCCATCACACTCTTGTCTTCCTTCCACGCTTCCTTTCAGGCTGTGGCTGTGGTGTTGGAGGTGTGGCAGGAGGTGGAGGAGGATGGTCCAACTCACACAGGTGGGTTTTGGGTGTGAGTTGGCCCTTCAACCCCTTATTTTGGGTGATGACCATAATTTCCTCACACAAGGGGCATTGGCTCTCCTCCATTTGCTGCATTTTGTATGCAGTCATGCAGGCAAAGGCCGCTTGGAGAGTGGGGTTGGCTTTGAGGACCTCATTAGCATCCCTAATCAGCCTGAGCACTGCCTCCTCCACGTTACTCCCCTTCCTGGCCCTTTTGGTTTGAAGGCGGAGGGGAGGGACTTGAGATTCTGTCAGGCTCCTACTGTGCCCGGCCACCTCCTGGCTGCCACTTTCCCCTACCACCTCCTGGCTGCCACATTCCACAGCCACCTCCTGGCTGCCACATTCCACAGCCTCCTCCTGGCTGAGGCTTTCTTGTGTATGAAAAAGGGACATAGTTTTAGTTTTTGGTTCATCAATCACACACAATTTTCAGCTCATGACTGTTGCAAAGTGAATGTTAATAAATAGAAAAGACTATCATTCTGAACCCAGCATTTTTCATTCTTGTCCCAAACCTTTTTGGCCACTACTGTCTATTGATATGTAAAACACTTTATTAAAGCAACAATTAGTGATTAATAATAACATCTATTTCACATCATTTATTTTACGACAAGAAATATGTTGAACAATGCTATACCTGGCTCAAGCAGGGCTCCTCCACGTCTTCCTGGCTGGAAGGCCCAGGGTGGGCATCAGAAGCCTCAGCTGGGGTGGAAGGAAGCATGGAAGGAAGCATGGAAGGCAGGGTTGAGAGGGATTCCCTGACTTCAGTCTGGTCTGCCAGAAAATGAAGTCTGTCATAGTACCACAGCCTGGGGTCATAAATGTCATCTGCTGCTGCTCCTGATCTCATGGATTTCTGGACCTTAGTACACTCACGATTATATGTGCTCCTCAGGTCACCAATTTTTTTTTAAATAGTTGATGTCTGCCGTGGGGACCTGTGACTTCACCAACTCCAGCAGTTTCTCCATCACTGCCTGCCTCTTTATTTTTTATTATAATGTGGATGTTTGACCTGCCACAGACAGGACAGCTCCCTGTACTTGTCTATGAAGATTGGGAGAAAGCTGTGCTCTTTGAACCCATCCATTTTCTCTGCAAGACACAACACAAGACAAACCCTAATGTTAGGCTAAACTCTCATAATCTTGTCCCAATATAGGCCTCAATCTAGAAGCAGTATAGGCCACTGATGCACCAAGTTCAAATTGTACCATTATAACGATCGTCGCTTCCGATACTCCATCCTCCGCTCACAGATCGTATGTACGACACACGCGTGTTGCGCTTTATATACACTGCGCATGTGTGAAACTCCGCCCGCCCCTGACATTCTTTCAAGTCTATTCCCCGCCCCTTCTCTTTTGGCGCAGTGGGTAGAGAACATGGTGGAGACATAGCAGGTGCATGCAGAGGAGAGCAGCAATGACAAAAGCCTGGAGCCACGAACGTCCCGATCCCGGAGGAGATTTAAGGCCTCAAATATGTCTTTTGTAGAGATGGTGGACATCTTGAAGAGGGCCGACTATGATGGGAAGTATGACCCTTACCCCAACCCAAATGTGAGAAAGGCCAAGATCATGACTAAAGTTGTGAAGAGTCTGCACTGGAAATTTGGGGTACGACGATCCAAGGATCAACTGAGAAAACGATGGTCAGACCTCAAATTGAGGGAGCATGATCAGTACATAAGAATCAAGAGAGTTCTTCAAAAAAGTAAGTAGTTGTCGTGTGTTCCTATTATTATTATTACTTGCATGCTGCTCCATGTGCTTTTCTTTACTGTTGTACAGTTTAAAATGGCAACTTTCATGTTCATGGGCACAGTAATCGCTCATAGGAAACATCGTTAGTTTGCCCACTTATAAGATGTTTTGGGCAGATGCAGGTTAACTAAATTTGTTCAGCCCTATTTGTATTAAAAGAAGTTTGATGTCTAGATGGGTTTGTAACTAGAATGAAATGGAAAATTGATTCAGTGTAAGGAGAGGACACTCAGCATTCACATTAGTGTGGGACACCAGAACAAACTTTTTAGGGTGTCCCACACAGGTGCTCCAGTGGATACTATAGGGGTGTCTTCATGTGTGAAAATTGTACAAAAAAGGTAAGTATTCCAGCTTTAGAAAGGAACTAAAAATTTCTTCAGATTGGAACTCTGCCAAAACAGACAATTGTACGACACTTCCAAGCAATGTTTCATATTCCTATTTCTTGCCTCAAATATCTGTGTGCTAAGTATACCTTTTTTTATTCACATAGGGGAGAAAAGACTCGGGGCATCTGAGGACACCAGGGACCCTCCACTTCTTAAAGAAGGGAAATCTCAAAACCACAAGCAGAGGATGAGGAGGGAGAAGTTTATGAAGTGGGCAAAGTAGTCACCACAACAGGTAAGTGCCTGAGATCACAGCTTCAAGTAATAGATGGATGCTTGCATATTTATAATACATGATGTGGTTTTTTATTAGGTGATGTGGATGTTGTGGAAGAAGAATCTCATTTCAGCAGTGAAAGTGCACAAGTCCACATCAGGGAGATAATGGGGTACAATCGTGATTTAGAAAAGATAAAGGAAAACATCAATGATGTTCAACAAAAAATGAAGAACATCATTGATATTTTAGGCAGAATATAAAACACACAAAAATTGTACCGTTTTATTGTATATTTTTGCTTTTAAAAAAGTTTTTTAAAGTATTTTAAAAGCCAAATTTCGAAGATGCACATGGGTGTGTCAATATGTGCTATCTGCCATCACAGCATATCAATGTACGCGTTTTGTGGGTGCAACCCCTTCCTCGCAACTGAAGTAGGTGAGAGGAAGGGGTTGCACCCCCAAAACACGTCCATTGATCACCCATGATGGGAGCTAGCACATGTTGACATTAGGCATGAGATCAGGAGGGAAATCCCCATTTTGAATCTCAATTTGTGTGCATCTTCAAAATTTGGCGTTTACAGGGGTGACATCACCCCATCTGATGAAGGCAATATCAACACAGTTTGGACATACTAATGTCTGATATTGCCTTCACTTTGTCAAAGTTGAACTTTGTAAGTTCCTGAGTTGTGTATGTTCTGTTTGGAAACATGCCTGTTAAACCAAAAAAGGCTATTTCTAATGTGACCAAAAAAAATGTTATACAACAAAGATGTTGGTTTGTTCAAAAACCCTTTTCTAACGCACATGTGAATGTGCTTTTGAGTAAAATGTTTTCTACTCAACAATGTGTGGCTTCTTATTTCAATGCTCAAAAGCAGTTTTTGTAGTAAGTTGGTGTTTACAGTGACAATGGGGGTTATTAACTAAAGGTAAATCCACTTTGCACTACAAGTGCACTTTCATTGCAGTTTCAAGTGCACTTTTGCAGTGTACTTGGAGTGCAAAGTGGATTTTCCTTTAGTAAATAACTCCCATAGTGCTTTTTAATTTGCCAAAATCACGCCATTTTCGTGACTAAAAACACAAAAGAAAGAAACACAAGCAGTAAATACAAGGAAATACAAGGAAATATTATTTCTGTTTATCCAAAAAATATTTATTTTTAAAATGTTTCTTGATTGTGTGGCATATTAATGGCCCCCTAAAAGAAAAGTACTCCAGATATTTTTGTCTCACTTTGTGTGCACGTTGGGGGGGCAAGCCAGGACGGCCAGCTTCAAGTGCCATCAGGGTTGACGTATCAGCAGTCCTTCCACATTGTCTTCTGGAGGTGGCAAGCCCAAGCTGCCATTCTAGAGCCGTCTGTAAAACTCCGTCTGGGCGATGACTCCACCATCTGACATCCGGCCATTTGTCCCCACGTGCACATACAGGAACTCATAAGTATCCAAAACCACCACCAACAACACAATACTATCAAACCCCTTGTGATTATAAAAGTATGACCTCGAGTTGGGGGGTGAGACTATGTGGACGTGTTTCCCATCTATTGCCCCTCAGCAGTTGGGAAAGTCCCAACACTGGGCAAATTGGGAAGCCACAGTCTGCCATTGCTGTGGTGTTGAAGGAAACTGTGGAGTCAAACAAGAAAAAAATAATTAGTCATTTTGCACATAACATTGCAAGCAGATTAGACACAAACCTTCTTGGCCAACATCAGTATAACATTTATTTGAAGGAGTATTTAAAGACAAATATATTAAGTACACTTATCAGATTACTCATCCCTTCTGATGGCCCATTTAAAAATTATAGGGGGGGATGTTTTTTTACAGGTAACCCTCTCCACTTCATTGAGAGCTGAATGCATACATAATGTGTTTCTTTGGTAAAGTATTCAGGCAGACCCTTGCACTACATGTTTTGGTGAATTCATCCATAAATATGACCACAAAAGAGGTAGGTATAGTGTGTATGGGTTTGGCAAAGTCAGCAGATACAGGATTGGTATCGGTTGACTTAACGGTTCAGGGAGAGAGGGTTCCAAATGATTTGCCTCTGGCACTCTGCATGAATTTAAACACACAAATAACATTTGGACACATTTTAGGGGTGTTTAGGGTAAAGCAGTACAATGGAGCTGACAAAATACATTGTTAAGTGGCTAGTCTAGGTGTGTATGGGCCCAGGATAGCATGCTGGGGAGGTTAGTGAAGGCAAATATGCATGAAGGACATAAAAGTAAGTTTAAAAGCTTCCAGCATGCATGAGGATAAAGGGGCCATTCATAGCATATTACAATCATGGTAATTAGGGAATGATACATGAAATACATAGAATGTGATGTTAAAGGAGAAAACTTACCCTAATATAGTCCTTCTGCAGGACCTGAATGATGACAGAAAAGCCCCAGAGCTTGTGGGGAGCTGCCTGTCGAGAACTTGATGTCCTGGAGACTTCTCCCCATCGCCAAGTACCGCAACGTGGCGACTAGCCTCTGCTCGGGAGTGATGGCTTGCCGCATGCAGGTGTCCTGCCTGCTAATATAAGGAGACAGCAAAGCCAATAAATGGTGAAAAACGGGGTCCGTCATCTGGAGATAATTCCTGAAATCATCAGGATTATTCTCACGGATCTCCCGCAACAAAGGCATATGTGAGAATTGGTCACACTGGAGCAACCAACTCTTCGTCCATGAACCTCTCCCCACCCTGTTCATGGACTGGGCTTGGGTCAAAGCAAGAACCCCAACACCAAGCCCCCGCATAGCACGAACTCTACAATGAGTACGTAACCGCAACATGGCTTCAAAACGGTTGGCTGGTCAGAACGAACTAACAGAAAGCACTGAAAAACAGAAAGGTCTGAGAAGAGCAAGCTGAAATTCAGAAACGCGCAGACAAGAACACACTGCAAATCAAATACGTACTATAATAATAATAATAATACGCACTGACAAACAAATGCGAACTGACTACATGCACTGAAGAACAGATACAAACCCACAAGCACAAACTGAAGAGCAGTAATAAAGATCTGAAAAGCACGAGTCTGAAAAGTGCGAATCGTCTCTCACGAAACCTCTACTAACACGAAATTAGCAGAAGGAGCCCAAAGGGTGGTGCACTTGGTATTGAACTTCCCTTTTCTAGTGCCGTCATACGTGTTGTACATCACCACGTTCTTGACGTTCAGAATTTCCGTCCAACTTTGTGTGACTGTGTGTATGCAAGACAAATTTGAGCCAACATCTGTCAGAAAAAAACATGGGTTTTGTTGTCGGAATGTGCGATCGTGTGTACGCGGCATTAGGGTGTCTCCACTCTGGATAGAGGAGCAAACATTTTATATACTGCAGCTCAGATACGGTGGCTGCATTTGTTTTCTTTTTTAAGACTTTTTCTTTTTTTTTTGCCTAATTATTCAGCCAGAAACACACTTCGTGTCTTGGGCCGTGTACACACGACTGGACTTTTCATCGGATTGAACCACGAAGGACTTTTCGATGGAGTTCCAACTAAACGGACTTGCCTACACACGATCAAACCAAAGTCCGATAGTTTCGAACATGATGATGTACGACAAGACTAGAATAAGGAAATTCATAGCCAGTAGCCAATAGCTGCCCTTGCGTCCTTTTTGTCCGTCAGACTAGCATACAGGCGAACCGATTTTTCGATCGGACTCAAGTCCATTGGAAAGATTTGAAACATGTTCTATTTCTAAAGTCCGACAGATTTTTAGACAGAAAAGGTCCAATGAAGCCCACACACGATCGATTTGTCCGACAGGTTCGTTCCGTCGGACCAGTTCGGTCGAAAAGTCCGGTCGTGTGTACACGGCATAAGGGTGCCTTCACTCTGGATAGAGGAGTAACAGAGACACCTTTGGACAGCAACATTGTCAGTCTAGGGGGAGAGTAGTGTTAGATGTACTAGCAGATTTAGATTTACTTGACCAACAGTCTTTATTTTCCATTTGGGATAAAGGTTTTTTAAATAGTGAAAAAAAGTTGACCATTGTAAGTACCCCTATCAGTGTTAAATGGATTGTCTCAACCCTCCAACTACCAGTTTGCTGGTCAGTTTGGTCCGTTAAAGGAAGTTAATAAAGAACAGACTTACTAGTCAGATCAACAGGTGAAATCAAAGGAAAAAAAAGCAAATGTAACCACCACATATCAAAATTAGTAAGCTGCAATAAAATACATTTTTGCTTTTTGGTTTAATGCTGCTTTAAAGTACAAAAAGCAGCTCTTGCTGAAGAGGACATATTTCTTATTCGCACTGTCCTCTGCAGACCCACTGCTCAGTCCCTCCAGGTTGAATAGCACCCAACTTTATTCAACTCAGATCCTATAAGCCCTAGGAGTCAAAGACCTGCTCACAAGACACCCCATCAATCTTCCTTGGGCTAGTAGAGAATGCAGCAGAGAACATCACCATTGTCAAGAGTTCAGGAGCTACCCACAAGCTAGAGGAACAAGAAAAGGACCTACAGTTTCAGGTGACCAGACTGAAAAACAACTATAAAAAGTATGTATACTAAACAATATTAAAAAAAAGCATAGGGGAGGTCTGCAAGGAGGAAAGGAATGGTCAGAGTTCTGAGTGCCCGAGCTGTTGTTGGCCTTAAGATTTCTGTTGTTCAGGTTATTTTAAATACACATCCTGCAAAGGCATAGTTTGTCTTCATGTGACCACTGGCTAACATTAGGCATAATATAAAAGTTTGACATGTTTAATTAGGAATAATTAGATTATACCTACTGTACAAGCATTATCAGTATAATCACATTTTGGTTTACCTAGAACAATCACCACTTTATTACCTACCAATTACCTAGGAGAACACACCTGTTTATACTAATGATTCAATATATACTAAATATTTCTAATTGGCATTTAACTGCATTTTTATTTTTAATACATTGTGTTTTCATTTCAAGGCTATGAAGTCACTGGGTAAATGGCATTCATTGGTGTTAATTGTTACAAAAAATACTTTTACTGAAGTTATGTTTGTACAAAGGCATAGAATAGTTTAATATTCAAATAATTGCTAACAATAACTGTATAAAATACATGACATACACTGTAGCATTCAATGTGAATAGAACCTTGGCACTATATTCTGTTAATAGGTTGGTAAAAGCTCCAGTTAAATTAGAAAAATCTCAGTTAAGACCACACCTTGTAACATTTTACTATGTATTTTTTTTTTCAGAACTCGTATGCTTCACAAGTTAATATTAAAAGAAAAACCACACACTGCTTTGCTCATGTTTCACCTGCAGTTAGAATACAAGTATATATTGGTTGGTTGTTGTCCCCTCTTTTAACTTCTACTGTATCTACACAGTGATCTTCTGTCTTGTTAACTTGCCCATTTTCCTGGATTTTAAATTCAATAGGCATTTGGTTTCTAACATTCTTCCGGGCTTGACTGTGGCTTCCCAACCATGGATCAGTATTTTCTGGTTAACTGACATCTGGTTAGTAATTGACTATAGCTAGGTAAGGAATAGTAGCTCTGTATTTAAATTCTGGGGACAACTAAGCACAGGTAGGCATTCCCATTTTAAAGTGTATCTCAGGTCAAAATAAATCTTGCCAAACCACTGAATCCCCCCACTCTCCATATCTCCCCATAGAGTTTGTTTGGTAGTCCAAGATGATGACTGGGATAACTCTATGGGATAACATAGGATATCTCTAAACTCCTGACTTTATCAATTGATGTTTATTTGCACTTACTAAGCAGATATGACAAAATGTTTAGAATGGTATAAGTAACAGACCAAAAAGGAGCCAATAGGAGATGTTCGTTGTTAAAGTGTTACTAAACCCAGGAATCTACATTCACTATATCTAGTCTTCCACAGTACACAGAACATGGAACTGCAATTATTTTAGTAAATATAAGCTGCATTTAATAAATATAATTTAGTAAATATAAGCTGCATTGCTAATACCTTTTCCCATTAGCAGTATATGGCAGTCTTGTGACTTCTATCAGTGTCTGGTTAAAGCTTGTAGGAGGTGTTTTTATTGTACACTGACTGTCCTATGAGGCTGCAGGACCACCGACCAACTGTCTGGACATTGATGATTGGCCCTGCGCTGATCACATGCACCCTCATTAGAAAAAAATAACTCTCTAGCAATAAATTGCAATCTGTGCATGTGTAGAGTGACGCCAAAGGCTCTGTCTTATCAGGAGATGGATCGGGACTAGGGATGAGCCGAACACCCCCCCGGTTCAGTTCGCATCCAGAACATGCGAACAGACCGTAAGTTTGCGCAAACTTTCAAACACTGTTAAAGTCTACGGGACTCGAATGTGAGAAATCAAAAGTGCGAATTTTAAAGGCTAATATGCAAGTTATTGTCCTAAAAAGGGTTTGGGGACCCAGGTCCTGCCCCAGGGGACATGTATCAATGCAAAAAAAAGTTTGAAAAACTGACATTTTTTCGGGAGCAGTGATTTTAATGATGCTTAAGGTGAAAAAATAAAAGTGAAATATTCCTTTAAATATCATACCTGGGGGGTGTCTATAATATGCCTGTAAAGTGGCGCATGTTTCCTGTGTTTAGAACAGTCCTTGCACAAAATGACATTTCTAAAGGAATAACAGTCATTTAAAACTGCTTGCGGCTGTAATGTAATGTTGGGTCCCGGCAATATGGATGACAATTATTGAGAAAAACGGCATGGGTAACTCCTCATCCCATTACCAGGCCCTTTGGGTCTTGTATGGATATTAAGGGGAACCTAGCACCCAAATTAAAAAAAGAAAAGGCGTGGGGCCCCCAGGCCCTATATACTCTGAACACCAGTATACAGGTGGTCCCAAGAAAGACAGGGACTGTAGGTTTGTTCTTAAGTTGAATCTGTTTGTAATTTGGAACAGGTACATTTTGTAAGTGTAGCTCCAGCCAAAAAAATCTATTTTTAAGCTTTTTGGAAAACATAGGGAAGGGTTATCATCACCCCTGTAACATTTGTTTTGCTGTCTGTGCCCCTATTCAGAAGATTTCTCCTCACTTTCTATCCCAATGACAATTGGATTTTGCAAATTCGGGGTCTTTAGGAAAACAAGGATTGGTGATAGAGCATCAGTGGAGAAGACACCTTTTTGCCATATTAACTCTTACAGGAGAGAATTTCCCTTTCTAGGGGTAGATTTCCTCTCATTTCCTGTTGTCTCCCTCCGTTTGTATGTAGGAGTCATTTGTAAGTCGGATGTTTGAAAGTAGGGGCCTGCCCTATATACTCTGCAGAAATTTGGGCCTTAGGTGTTGATGGTACCAGAACACTGTAAGCCCTCACAGTTACTCTTGGTGGGCGCTGGAACGGGCCTTGCTGTGAAATATTATATCAAGAATTGTAATTACATGCCCCTGTCTAACAGGGTCAGAAAAATTGGACCTTTGGTGGTGGTGTGCTGGTGTTGCCACAACACTGTAAGCCCTCACAGTTACTCTTAGTGGGCGAAGGAACGGGCCCTGCTGTGAAATATTAGATCAAAAATTGCAATTACACGCCCCTGTTGAACAGGGGTAGAAAAATTGGGCTTTAGGCACTGGTGCTGGTGCCACAACACTGCAACCCCTCACAGATATTCTAGTTGAGTGCAGGAACAAGCCCTGCTGCAAAATATTACAGCAAAAATTGTAATTACATGCCCCTGTTGAACAGGGGCAGAAAAATTGGGCTTTAGGAATTGGTGCTGGTGCCACAACACTGCAACCCCTCACAGATACTCTAGTTGAGAGCAGGAACAAGCCCTGCTGCAAAATATTACAGCACAAATTGTAATTACATGCCCCTGTTAAATGGGTAGAAAAATTGGGCCTTAGCCACTGATGGTGGTGCCCAGAACCAAAAATGTTCTTACAAGCTATAAACATGAACATTGAGGAGGAAGAGGATAGTCACTCAGCATACCAGGATAGTCACTCAGAATCAGCATAGACAGTCTTCTCACATTCATAAAAAAAATATTCAGTTACATCAGCATCAGGTGCTTGGTAGCTGGTGATCCAAGACTGATTCATTTTTATGAAGGTGAGCCGATCAACCGAGTCGATGGACAGGCGCACTCTGTGATCGGTTACAAAGCCTCCAGCAGCACTGAATGTGCGTTCCGAAAGAATGGCCAGTAGCTCAATTGCATACTGTGCAAGCTCTAGCCAGTGATCCATCCTCAAGACACAGTAACCCAGAGGATTTTCGGTTGGAAAGGTCTCCAAGTCTGATCTTGCCCCTAGGTATTCCTGCACCATGTAAATCAGACACTGGCAATGGTTGCTGGAACCGATCAGACCTTGGGGCTGTGGAATAAAAAATTGTCTGAACGCATCTGTCAGACGGCCACCTTCTCCACCGCTCCTTCTGTGACTGACTGAAGCCTCAGCAACACGTTGTCCAGGACCAGGAGTTTGTAGCCTCCCAGGCTCTGGAAACGCATTGCACAAACCTTTCTGCAAGGCCTCCTGAAGATGTTTCATCTTCTGCTCCCTCTGCGATGGCTGGATAAGTTCCACAACCTTACCCTTGTAACATGGATCAAGGAGGGTTGCCAGCCAGTACTGATCCCTCTCCTTGATACCATGAATCCGAGGGTCCTTTCGCAGGCTTTGAAGGATCTGGGAGGCCATGCAGCATAGGTTTGCCGAGGCATTCGGTCCGGAGTCCTCTGGGTCACTAAGGACGACCTGATCTGCAGCCACCTCCTCCCAGCCACGTACAAGTCCATGGATTTCTGGGGACTGTAAACGATCCCTTGAAGACTGCTCCTGATGCTGAGTGCTAGGCTTCACCTCCATGCTGACGCAATCCTCCTCCTCCTCATCCTGTGTAATCGGCGGGCCCGCACCAACACTGTCTGGATAAAGGGGGCCTTGAGAGGTAAGAAAGTCCTCCTCTTCCTCCCTCTGTTCTGCCTCAAGTGCTCTGTCCATTATTCCACACGGCGTGTGCTCCAACAGGTAGACAAGAGGGACAGTATCACTGATGCATGCACTGTCACTGTTCACCATCCTCGTGGCCTCCTCAAATGGTGACAGGACAGTGCATGCATCCTTGATCATGAACCACTGGCGTAGCGAAAAAAAGCCAAGCTCCCCTGACCCTGTCCTTGTGCCATAGTCGCACAGGTACTCATTGATGGCCCTCTGCTGTGTGTGCAGCCGCTGCAGCATGGCCAACGTTGAGTTCCATCTGGTGGGCATGTCACAGATTAAGCGGTTCTTGGGCATGTTGTATTCCTTTTGGAGGTCAGCCAGCTGAGCACTGGCATTATATGACTGGTGGAAATGCACACAGATTTTCCTGGCCTGCCTCAGGAGATTCTGTATACCCGGGTACCTGCACAAGAACCACTACACCACCAAATTAAGGATGTGAGCCAAACAGGGAACATGAGTGAAGTGTCCCTGTCGGAGGGCAGAGAGGATGTTGGTGCCATTGTCGCAAACCACCATTCCTGCATAAAGCTGGCATGGTGTTAACCACCTCTGGGCCTGCCCCTTCAGAGCTGATAGAATCTCTGCCCCAGTGTGGCGTCTGTCCCCTAAGCACACCAGCTCAAGCACCGCATGGTATCTTTTTGCCTGAGTGCTTGTGTAGCCCCTTGAATACCTAAGGAGCACCA
Source organism: Lithobates clamitans (assembly GCA_037952925.1). Taxonomy (NCBI): domain Eukaryota; kingdom Metazoa; phylum Chordata; class Amphibia; order Anura; family Ranidae; genus Lithobates; species Lithobates clamitans. The sequence goes on from JBBGZY010000300.1 coordinate 11,218,966, forward strand.
CTGGTTCTGAGGACAAATCTATAGAGGAAGAGGCCATGGAGGAGGAAGAAGAAGAGGAGGGGGTGGAGGAGAGAGGTGTGTCAGAATCCCCACTAGTAGCATTTTGGAGGGGTGGTGGCGGAACAAGCTCCAACAATACTGCACCCTGTCCTGCATCCTTCTGAGCTGCCAGCAGGATCACCGAGTGTGCCGTGAAAGATAGGTAATGTCCCTGTCCATGCCTGCTGGACCATGAGGTGCATATTACCACTGACCACCCTGTCCAGCAAGGCCAAGACATTGTCTTCCACATGCCGGTAGAGAGCCTGAATCGCCTTCCGTGAAAAAAAGTGGCATTTGGGAACCTGCCACTGAGGTACCGCACATTCCACAAATTCATGAGAGGGAGCAGAGTCTACCAGCTAAAAAGGCAGCAGTTGGAGTGCTAGCAATTTAGCCAAGCTAGCATTCAGCCGCTGGGCATGTGGATGGCTGGGACTGAATTCCTTTCACCGGTTTAGCAACTGGGGTAGGGAAATTTGCGTGCCTGCAAGTACTTGGCACACCTAATTCTACACCTTTATTCCTCTTAGTGCAGGTTTCTGAAAGAACTGAAGGTATAGTGGGGTTGGAGAACCCAGCTGATGAGGAGCAAGGAGAGGTCCACCTTGTTCTTTGGTGTGGGTCTTTTAAGTACACTTGCCAATGGACTGCATGGGAGTTCGACATATGTCTGGTCAAGCATGTGGTGCCCAAGCCGCTGCTGTTTTGGCCATGCTTGATACACTTCAGACATATGTTGCAAACAACAACGGTGCGATCTGCTATACACATCTCAAAAAAGGCCCACACCACTTTTGGAAAAAAGCGCGGAGTCAGCAGCTCCCTGCACATGCGGAGCTCTGTGGTGTGATGCAGTTGGTTGGCTGCCCTTAAGCTGGTCCTTGGAGGGCATCCTGCCTCATTGGAGATGTGCCTCCTCCTCTCTCCTATCAGGCACCCACATAGAGTCAGTGACCTCATCATCCCCTCCCTCATCACTGGAGCAAACCTGGCAGTATGCTGCAGCTGGGGGAACATGGCTGCCAGTTTGTTGTCCTTCTTGGGCACCCCCTCTCTCTGGGCTCACATTACTGCCTTCCTCAATCTGGGTACCATCATCGGAGCCTTCAAAACGCTGCGCATCCTCCTGCAGCATGTACCCAACACTGTGGTCGAACGGTTCGGGGGACTCCTCAGGGCATGATGGTGAGGCTAGGGAAGGAGTGACTGATGACATTGAGCCGATGGAAGAGGCTGCTTTGGCAGCTGCATTGGCAGCCAAAGTACTCTGAGCCTGGGTGACAGAGGATAAGGAGGATGAGGACAGCTTGGTCATCCACTCTACCAACTCTTCTGCATGTTGTGGCTCAACACGGCCAACTGCCGAAAAAAAGGACAAGCGTGCCCAGGGCCATGTGCTGAGGATGTACCGTGTCCATGACCAGAAATGTTGGCTGCAGACACAGAGCCTGCTTGCCCTCTTTTAGTGGCCTGTGAGTGTCTGCCTCTCCTTGTTGGCCTTCCAGACATACTGTATTTGATTTATTTGTAAAGTATTTGAATAGGTACACCAGGAATGGCCTGCAGTGAGATGTAGCTGCACAAAGCTGGGATGTATATATATATATATATATATATATATATATATATATATATATATATATATATATATATACTGATTCTGAATATACTGCAGCTAACTGAATGAACTGCCTGCCTGTAGTATATTAGGAAGAGAACAACAGGAACGGTCTGCAGTGAGATCTAGCTGCACAGGATACAGTACTGAATATACTGCAGCTAACTGAATGAACTGCCTGCCTGTAGTATATTAGGAACAGAACAACAGGAACAGTCGGCAGCGAGAACTAGCTGCACATTATACAGTACTGAATATACTGCAGCTAACTGAATGAACTGCCTGTAGTATATTAGGAACAGAACAACAGGAACGGTCTGCAGCGAGATCTAGCTGCACAGGATACAGTACTGAATATACTGCAGCTAACTGAATGAACTGCCTGCCTATAGTATATTAGGAAGAGAACAACAGGAGCGGTCGGCAGCGAGATCTGGCTGCACAGGATACAGTACTGAATATACTGCAGCTAACTGAATGAACTGCCTGCCTATAGTATATTAGGAACAGAACAACAGGAATGGTCTGCCGTGAGATCTAGCTGCACAGGATACAGTACTGAATATACTGCAGCTAACTGAATGAACTGCCTGTAGTATATTAGGAACAGAACAACAGGAACAGTCTGCAGCGAGATCTAGCTGCACAGGATACAGTACTGAATATACTGCAGCTAACTGAATGAACTGCCTGCCTGTAGTATATTAGGAACAGAAAAACAGGGACAGTCTGCAGTGAGATCTAGCTGCACAGGATACCATATATAGTAATATACATTGGGGACGGAAAGTATTCAGACCCCCTTAAATTTTTCACTCTTTGTTATATTGCAGCCATTTGCTAAAATCATTTAAGTTAATTTTTTTTCTTATTAATGTACACACAGCACCCCATATTGACAGAAAAACACAGAATTGTTGACATTTTTGCAGATTTATTAAAAAAGAAAAACTGAAATATCACATGGTCCTAAGTATTCAGACCATTTGCTGTGACACTCATATATTTAACTCAGGTGCTGTCCATTTCTTCTGATCATCCTTGAGATGGTTCTACACCTTCATTTGAGTCCAGCTGTGTTTGATTTTACTGATTGGATTTGATTAGAAAAGCCACACACCTGTCTATATAAGACCTTACAGCTCACAGTGCATGTCAGAGCAAATGAGAATCATGAGGTCAAAGGAACTGCCTGAAGAGCTCGGAGACAGAATTGTGGCAAGGCACAGATCTGGCCAAGGTTACAAAAAATTTCTGCTGCATTTAAGGTTCTTAAGAGCATAGTGGCCTCCATAATCCTTAAATGGAAGACGTTTGGGAGGACCAGAACCCTTCCTAGTGCTGGCCATCCAGCCAAACTGAGCTGTCGGGGGAGAAGAGCCTTGGTGAGAGAGGTAAAGAAGTACCCAAAGATCACTGTGGCTGAGCTCCAGAGATGCAGTCGGGAGATGGGAGAAAGTTGTAGAAAGCCAACCAACACTGCAGCCCTCCACCAGTCGGGGCTCTATGGTAGAGTGGCCCGACGGAAGCCTCTCCTCAGTGCAAGACACATGAAAGCCCGCATGGAGTTTGCTAAAAAAACACCTGAAGGACTCCAAGATGGTGAGAAATAAGATTCTTTGGTCTGATGAGACCAAGATAGAACTTTTTGGCCTTAATTCTAAGCAGTATGTGTGGAGAAAACCAGGCACTGCTCATCACCCGTCCAATACAGTCCCAACAGTGAAGCATGGTGGTGGCAGCATCATGCTGTGGGGGGGTTTTCAGCTGCAGGCACAGGAAAACTGGTTGCAATTGAGGGAAAGATGAATGCAGCCAAGTACAGGGATATCCTGGACAAAAACCTTCTCCAGAGTGCTCAGGACCTCAGACTGGGCCGAAGGTTTACCTTCCAACAAGACAATGACCTTAAGCACACAGCTAAAATAACGAAGGAGTGGCTTCACAACAACTCCGTGACTGTTCTTGAATGGCCCAGCCAGAGCCCTGACTTAAACCCAATTGAGCATCTCTGGAGAGACCTAAAAATCGCTGTCCACCAACGTTTACCATCCAACCTGACAGAACTGGAAAGGTTCTGCAAGGAGGAATGGCAGAGGTTTCCCAAATCCAGGTGTGAAAAACTTGTTGCATCTTTCCCAAAAAGACTCATGGCTGTATTAAATCAAAAGGGTGCTTCTACTAAATACTGAGCAATGGGTCTGCAGAGAGATCTAGCTGCACAGGATACAGTACTCAATATATACTGCAGCTAACAAAATGAACTGCCTGCCTGTAGTATATTAGGAACAGAACAACAGAAATGGTCTGCAGCAAGATCTAGCTGCACAGCATACAGTACTGCATATACTACAGCTAACTGAATGAACTGCCTGCCTGTAGTATATTAGGAACAGAACAACAGGAATGGTCTGCAGTGAGATCTAGCGTCACAGGATACAGTACTCAATATATACTGCAGCTAACTGAATGAACTGTCTGACTGTAGTATATTAGGTACAGAGTAACAGGAACGGTCTGCAGCGAGATCTAGCTGCACAGGATACAGTACTGAATATACTACAGCTAACTGAATGAACTGCCTGCCTGTAGTATATTAGGAACAGAACAACAGGAATGGTCTGCAGTGAGATCTAGCTAAACTGGATACAGTATACTGAATATACTGCAGCTAACTGAATGAACTGCCTGCCTGTAGTATATTAGGAACAGAACAACAGGAACGGTCTGCAGCGAGATCTAGCTGCACAGGATACAGTACTGAATATACTGCAGCTAACTGAATGAACTGCCTGCCTGTAGTATATTAGGAACAGAACAACAGGAACGGTCTGCAGCGAGATCTAGCTAAACTGGATACAGTATACTGAATATACTGCAGCTAACTGAATGAACTGCCTGCCTGTAGTATATTAGGAACAGAACAACAGGAACGGTCTACAGCGAGATCTAGCTGCACAGGATACAGTACTGAATATACTGCAGATAACTGAATGAACTGCCTGCCTGTACTATATTAGGAACAGTAAAACAGGAATGGTCTGCAGTGAGATCTAGTTAAACTGGATCAACTGCCTGCCTGAGGTAGATTAGAAACAGTACAACATGAATGGTCTACAGTGAGATCTAGTTAAACTGGATCAAATGCCTGCCTGAAGTAGATTAGAAATAGTACAGCAGGAACGGTCTGCAGTGAGATCTAGCTAAACTGGATCAACTGCCTGCCTGAAGTGGATTACAAATAGTACAGCATGAACGGTCTGCAGTGAGATCTAGTTAAACTGGATCAAATGCCTGCCTGAAGTAGATTAGCAATAGTACAGCAGGAACGGTCTGCAGTGAGATCTACCTAACTGAATAAACTGCCTGCTCAAAGTAAATGAAATGACACATTCTCTCTCTATCTATCTCTCTATAATGCCAGCAACACACTACACAGGGCCGACGTGCAGGTGGCCTTATATGGTGTGGGGCATGTACTTAACCCCCTGAGCCATAATTGGCCAAAGGCACCCTGCCTTTGGCCAATTATGGCTCTGTTTGCTTACGGCGCTGTGATTGGCCAAAGCATGCGGGTCATAGTGCATGCTTGGCCAATCATCAGCCAGAAAACCACTGCGACGACGCAGTGCATTATGGGCCGTGACGTGCCACTCGAATTTGGCGTGAACGGCCATAATGTTCGATCGTCGTTGAACGATCAAACAGCCGATGTTCGAAGCTCATCCCTAATCGGGACAGTGTAAGAAGAGGAGGATCAGAGAAGACAGGATCAAACAGCCTTTTACACAATGCAGAGGATTAACCCTTTAAGTTCTACAGTGAGTATAACAAGCATGCTTTTTTTTTTACAGATTTTATTGTTGTGGGTTTAGTAACACATTAAGGTTAACATATACTTTAAAGAGGAGGAAACTACTAATGGTAAATACTGCAACCATTGCTGCCTTAGTCAGTTCCCTCAAATGTCACTGTGCAAGTTTTCCATAGATCTTGTAAAATACTGTATGTCTGCTGTACGTGTCATGGCATTTTAATTAGAAATATCTTATCAGGTTAATAACTGCATTTGTTTTTATTGTTTGATTAAACTAAGCTTTAATTGTGCTGCAACCACTTCATTTTTTTATTGTTTTTTTGTTGGGTTCATGCACCCAACTCACCTTGTTGGGTGCATGACTTTTGCTAATGGTTTAACCCTAGCCTTATCCTCAGTTTTGCATAGTTGTAAATTCTCCTCTCTTGCACTAAAATTGCTTACTCTGATTTTACTGCACACCGTGTTTTAGAAGCTGCAGCATGTCAGATCAGATCAGAGCCCACCTTATTTTCTGGCTGGAGGACATCCAGCATCATCCAGCCATTCCATGCCAGCCTTACTATTCCTGGCATACCTTTCATTTATTAGATTTCAGTTCTTTAAATCATGGAACATTACCAAATAAGAGGGCATTACCAAATTCTACCTGCCTCGAAATGCTCACTCCTCCAGACTGACATCCAACCATCATGGTAGATCTTGAGAGGAGTACTGAAACATGGTGCTGTACTGTTTTTAGGAAGCTATGCTCAGTACCTTGCCATGGTCTGCTTGCATTAGGGAAGCACAAAGACCTTGCCATTACATCACTTTGTTTAGTATAAGGTATGTAATGAAAGTGGAAAGATTATGTTTACAAAAATCAGGATGTTGATATGTGTGTGTGGGGTGAGGGTTGGGGGAGGGATACAAGACCTATGAAAGGCAAAATATAAGCAGATTAAATATAAACTTCATGTAAAGGTTAAGTTTAAATGATGTTGGGAGGTTAATTCATATACTATTAGTCAAATGAAAACCAATGGACTCAAGAGGAATCAGGAAGTTCAGTTTACATCCAAGTCCTTGTTGATTCATAATAAGGTCAAGAATGGGTGAAGGTCATCCCACTGGTGTCACGGAGAACCCAACTCCATAAAAACTGAATTAAAAGTTGTTGTGGTGGAGTTTTACTTTAAATACACCTACCTAAAGTGGTTGTAAAGGCAGAAGTTTTTTTTTAATCTTAATGCACTCTATACATTAAGATAAAGAGCCTTCTGTGTCCAACAGCCCCCCTCAGCCCCCCTAATACTTACCTGGGGTCCATCTAGATCCAGCGATGTTGCACGAGAGACTCGGCTGTCTGGGTCTCCCCTCCTCATTGGCTGAGACAGCAGCGTGGTGCCATTGGCTCCCGCTGCTGTGAATCAAAATAAGTGAGCTAACAAGGAGAGAAAGGGGCGGGGCGGGACCGCAGCTCCGTGTCTGAATGGACACAGGGAGCTGTGGCTCGGCTCGGCTGCCCCATAGCAAGCTACTTGCTGTGGGGGCACTCAACAGCAGGGAGGGGCCAGGAGCGCCAAAGAGGGACCCAAGAATGGGAGAATCTAGACTATTCTGCGCAAATCCACTGCACAGGGCAGGTAAGTATGACATGTTTGTTATTATTAATGGAAAAAAAAGTGAGACTTTAGTATCACTTTAAAGTGATGCCATCATCACTTCACACATTTTAGGCTGAACAGATCACTTAAATGGATGCAGTTAACACATTCTGAAGGTGCCTTTGGTATGTAAACACATTTATATTTTCAGGAAAAAGTGCTGTCATTTGTTGGGCTACTCTGAGTGAAGAGATACTGCTGAAGAAACTGCCTTGCACAGTTGTCACTTACAAACCCTTTGCCCTTTCTTTACATGCATAGTCTTTAGTAAATCAGGCCCATTGTGTTTGAGGTTTGTTACAAGGTACTATCGGAATTGTCCCCAGTTCTGAGCCTGGAAGATGCACCCAAGGCACCCTGCCCATGCCTCTCTTGATCTAGAATCACCCAAGGCAGCAAGAAAATGGGAAAAACTGGCCCCTGGAACACATATGGGTTACACCAGCAACATTTCCTAAAGAAAGTAAGTGAATTTCCCAAAGCCTTGGTTATTAAAATTTGGGGTGCATAAACCCCCAGCTGTACATTATCTTTCAAAACAAAGGGTATCAAAAATCTATCATTGCCTCTCAGTCGCTATTAAATTCATGTTTTTCAATAATAATCAAATATAATAATAGCAATAACAAATATACTATTAATGATAATAATATTATTTTACCCCATGACACATCCAAAATAAAATATTAGATTTAGGTCTTTTAACTATTTAAATTGAGATATTGTATGCTTTAGGTATTAAGCAGTTTATTTTGACACATTAGTTTTAATTTTTTTTTACACTGACTTTTTATGTTATCTATGTGCCACATTTGTGTTATACATGTTCCACACAAATATATTTTTTTTAATGTTGCAATTCTTACAGCACTATCAGAGAGGACAATGCTGGATTCTTGTAAAGTGCCATTAGAAATACCTACAAAGCTAGCGTTTCAGAATATATGATATAAAGACCACCCCATCTGTGTGTGACCTTGATCTATCATGAGTCTAAATTTAACACATATCCTTGCCACTATCACACTTTTTTTACTTGTTTGCTCTTTCCTAACGTTGAAAAATATTGTAATAAGAATAAATGATGTTTTTAGTGTATTGTTTCAAACGTAATGTTGTAGGAGTGTAACAATAATAACCCAGATAATAAAACAGAATACCGAGGAGGAGAAAATGTCCTTACAGAGCATTTTATTTCTACTTGCAAATGAAAAAGAAAAAAGATGAGATGTCTGTGCAAGTTGAAGCCAGCTGCCCCCAAGCATCTTTAATCTGCATGAGCAGCACTTATGTGGCTGGTAAGCCAATCTGAAACTGACCTTGGCAGCAACGAGGGGGCAAACTTTACATAAGAATGAATGATCTTAGTTCAGTCTCTGCAATGCATTTGGCAGAAGCATTTTTTTCCTTTAATGTCCGGAACATGTACGCCCTTGTCTTCTAATAATTCTTTTTCTTGAGGAAACATACGCTAGACTGAATGCGCTCAGCATCAAATTAATTTTGAGGGATTGAATGTGCGGCAGAGTAGATAAATTACTGTGCTTTTGGCTCTAACCAGTCTATGTTTATCTTTATGTGCTGAATGTAAGTATCAATACTTATTATGGTTTATTGGCCACTGGTGGCAATGGCAGAAATGAACACACATTCATAGAATTTATACAGGTGGCATGGTATAGAGGAAAAAATCACTTATCCACTGGTTGTATTTATTCTGCATTTTTCTATGTTAAATAAATGTAAACTTCTTATTTGTCCTTTTGAAAGGACATAAAAGAAGATTTAACAAAGACAACAAAAAATGCCATTACTATATAAGCCACAGTCTTGGGCTTTGCTAGAGGAATATGTGGATGCATAAATGCATAAAGCCTCTCAGGTGCAAATGTAATAATTCAAACCTGTTTTTATCCTTCCCTTCTCAACTCTGCATTAAAATTTCTGGTTCCCAACTGTAAAGTCTTTAGACGGCAAGCCGACTTCTGGAATTTCAGAAACACAATTTTTAAATGTGATTTCATGTCTTGGAAGAAGTTTATTTGCAAGAAAATGAGTTTTATAATGTCAAATAAGAAATTCAAAATAGTTTTGCCAAGTGTGAATGTTTAAAATAGACTTTTGCCACTGTGCTTGATAGGATTGCTTTCACTGACTTTGTCTTTATCTCTCTATAAATTTGCAGAAGATAAAAATATTGGTATTAAGGCTAGGTTCACACTGCTGCAGTGCGAATTTACCGCGATTTTACCGCGAATTTACCGCGATTTTACCGCGAATTTACCGCGATTTTACCGCGAATTTCAGGAGTTGGATATAGCTGCGATTGATAGTCTAGCCAATGGAATCATAATGTAAAAAAAAAAAGAGTCTTAACTTCCTGTGTACTTCCTGGTTTTTGTGGAGAGTAGTGTGGTGGAATTCGCACATATGTGAACCATCATTGCGATTCAAGAACGATTTACATTGATGTCTATGGAGACTAAATTCGCAACGCAACGCAGTAAACTCGCACAGGACCTTTTTTTCACGCAGGTTATATTCGCAACGCGTCGATGTGAACGGCACTAATGTTAATCTATGTAATTTAAATGACTTGCGAATATGAGCGATCGCAACGGCTCAAATTCGCAATAGAATTCGCAGCAGTGTGAACCTAGCCTAAAGGAGAGTGTTTTTTCATGCATATGGTAATAAATAATTTCTTATATTCTTTTTTTAAGTTTGAAAAGCAATCTAGAAGGTGCCCAGTAATATCATTGTAAACATAGAGAAATGTAACTCTAGTCCCCACTCAAGTGTTCTTTAAGTGGTAAAGAAAGTAATTATTTCTTAAAAGTCCTGTCGTAAAAGTAAAACTTTTGGCAATACCTGAAAAAAGAAGGTTACCAGAAAGAATCAATCACACTGATTGCCCATTCCCTTAATAAAATTGTGGGATCCATGTAGAAACATCCTTGGCTATACCAGCATGTATTGCACTACAAAGGTTAAACTATCTTTGCCTTTTCATATAAACTGTGTAGCCCATAAAACCCAATTAATGTTCAGATTGAATTAGTTTAAGAGGTTTAAGAGGTTAGTTTAAAAGACTCAAGGTTTTTTTACCTTCATGCATTTTATGCATGAAAGTAAAAAACTTTCTGTGTGCAGCAGCTCCTCCCCCAGCCCCCCAATACCTACCTGACCCCCCATCTTGATCCAGCAATGTGCAGGAGAGCAGAAGCGTCTCTCTTGGGTCTCTTCCTCTACATTGGCTGAGATAGCAGAGGGAGCCATTGGCTCCCGCTACTGTGAATCACAGTCAGTGAGCCAATGCAGAGAGCGGGGGTGGGGCCAAGCAATGCTCCATGTGTGAATGGACACACAAAGCAGAGCAATAGCTTAGAAGCGAGTCTGTTTGGGTACTCCCATAGCAAGCTGATTGCTTCGTTGCTGTGGGTGCACTTGGCAGGAGGGAGGGGCCAGGAGCACTGGTGGTGGACTTGAGAAGAGGAGGATCGGGGTTGCTCTGTGCAAAACCACTGCACAGAGCAAATAAGTATGACATATTTGTTATTTTTTAAAGATCTGCCTTTACCCACTTGCCGCTCGCTGTATAGCAAACTGAGGGCAGCAAAGTGGTTATGTTATGCAGATCAGATGTCATATGACTTGATCAGGATAACAGAGCTGGCACACCCCCACAGGGGGCATGCAGCGTGGCGTTTGGAGTTGCTGTGACAGTCTGACACACTGCAACTCTGATCGTGGTATGAAGCCTCTGACAGAGGCTTCTTACCACGTGATCAGCTGTGACCAATCACAGCTGATCATTACGTGAACCAGGAAGTGCCTTTAAATGGCTTTCCTTGGTTCACCCTGACAGGGAGAGCCAATGGGCAGCTCTTCCTGTCAGAGGGGGGGTCTGTGCTGATAATCAGCACATTGATTATAAGCACAGCCCCCCATCAAAAGGTGCCAATCAGCTGCCAATCAGTGCCCATCACCTGCCAACCTGTTCCCTTCTATAAACGCCTGTCAGTGCCCACAACAGTGCTGATTAGTGCCCGCAATAGTGCCAATCAGTGCCCAAAAAAAGTGCCAATCAGTGCCTCATCAGTAATGCCTGTCAGTGCCCCATCAAAGTGCCAATCAGTGCCACTCAGTAATGCCTATCAGTAGATCCTCATCAGTGCTGCCTATCCAGTGCCACCTATCAGTGCCCATCAATACCCATCAGTGCTGCCTATCAGTGCCCATTAGTGCCGCCTTATCGTGCAAAAAATAAAAACTGCAGAGGTGATCAAATACCACCAAAAGAAAGCTCTATTTGTGGGAAGAAAAATATAAAAAAATTGTTTGGGTACTGTGTTGCATCACTGCTCAATTGTCATTCAAAGTGCGACAGCGCTGAAAGCTAAAAAATGTCCTGGGCAGGAAGGTGGGAAAGTGCCTGGTATTTAAGTGGTAATATCATGTAAAATACATTCCAGATGCATCAAAACATAAAGGGTTTGATTTACTAACCATTAATAAAACAATAAAACAAAAAAAACAGGATTTTTGTTTGCACATGATGGAAGTCAGCAGAGCATCACCTCATTCACTAATCTCTGGAGATAATTTCCTTGCAAAGTGCAACTTCCCTTGCAAGGAGAACACAATATTTGCCTTTAGTAAATCAACCCCAAGGGGTGCAACGTCTTTAGTTCTTTTTTTTTTTTTTTTTTTTTTAGAAAGCAGCTACAACCTAGTAGAAAAGTCTGTCATCATACACTGATAAAAATGATTCTGTTGGTTTGTAATTTTATCATAAAAATGTTATCATTTTCAATAAATAAATACGTGTTAATTCGTTTACTTTGATATTTTAAGTACCTTACTAAATTTTCATTAGCTCTTAAAACACACCTTTTATATTTACAAAAATAATGTATAATATTGAGTAATATAGACAAAATTTTTAAGGTATGTGCATTTCCATATTCTAATTGAGTTACAATTACTTAAAAAAATTATCTTTTCATTTGACTGAAATTGCGGAAGCAGATGTTTGCCAAACATGCAACCAAACGAGTTTTGATGCTATAATTTTAAAGAGTTTGACGTCTTTTGGATCTTTGAAAACTGGCACAAGGCAGTTTCCATATGTTTTAGGCCCATCAGGACAAAAGAGCGCCACCAGTGACAAGAATTTTTCCAAGTCACTACAAAGCCTTGCAACGGCATTGAAAGGTAAGAATGAACATTGAACAAATTATCGTTCACATGCTTTAAATGTTGCTTAACCACTTCCCGCCCTATTGCGGATTGACATCTGCAATGTGACTCCATTATACTGACTGGGTGTCATATGACGTCCAGTAGGATAAGCTGCTCCCGGGGGCGTGCAGCATGGTGATCAGTGGTGCTTTGTGTCACTCTGACACACTGCATCTTCGATCAAGGAAAAGAGCCTATGATGTAGGCCCTAAACTGCATGATCAGCTGTGACCAATATCAGCTGACCACAGCGGTAACCAGGAAGTGTCAGAAAATGGCTTTCCTCGGTTCGCCCTGATAGGGAGAGCCGCTCGGCGGCTCTTCTGACAGAGGGGGGGTTTGCGATAATAATCAGCGCATAGATTATCAGTGCAGCCCCTATCAGAGATGCCCACCAAATGCCAATTAGTGCCTACCAAAATGCCAATCAGCGCCCACAAAATGTCCATTAGTGCCCACCAAAATGCCAATCAGTGCCAATCAGTGCCCATCAAAATGCCAATCTGTGCCCACCAGTAACGCAGGCTATTGCCGTTCATAGATGCCAATCAGTGCCCATAAGTAATGACTGTCAGTGCCTCCTTATCAGTGCTGCCTATCAACGCCATTTATTAGTGCCCATCAATGCCACCCATCAGTGGCACCTATCAGTGCCCATCAGTGCCACCTATCTGTGCCCATCAGTGCTACCTATCGGTGCCCATTGGTGCTGCTTATCAGTGCCCATCAGTGCTGCCTATCAGTGCCCATCAGTGCTGCATATAAGTGCCTCCTCATCAGTGCCACCTTATCAGTGTTACCTCATCAATGCCCATCAGTGCCACCTCATCGACGCCCATCAGTGCTGCCTCATCGGTACCTATTAGCGCAGCCTGATCAGTGCCCGTCAGTGAAGGAGAAAACAAAATTTTATAACAGAAATGAAGAAAACATTTTTTTTCTCAAAAATTTCTGTATTTTCTAGCTTGTTTAGCAAAAAATAAAAAAAACAGTGGTGATCAAATACCATCAAAAGAAATCTCTATTGGTGGGAAGAAAATGATAAAAATTTAGTTTGGGTACAGAGCTGAGGCTGTCAATCACAGACTGTGTCCTGGAGATCCCTCCCAGTCATCTTTTTTTCTCTTGGTGTCAGGAAAACTTGTCAGAAGTGACTGATAGCAGAGGAATGAAGCAGCAGACACAAATTACACTTAGGGCTCTTAATTGAGACAAGTACACACTATAGAGGGATATGCTTTGTTCATATTTCATGTCTGAGGTTTACAACTACTTTAACCACCTCTCACTCAAGCTATAGCTGGAAGATGGCTACAGCGTAGGCTCACATTGCCGGGAGGGCATCTATGGACGTCTTCCTGTGATCGTACTTTCCACGTGCCCCCTGCGGCGCTCATCGGCATGAATCTGTGATCCTTTGGACACAGCTGTTCACAGATTGGGGTAAAGAGCCGTGTGCAATCACAGCTGATCACAGTTTAAACAGGCTGTGCCAGTTATTGGCAGTCTTCTTTATTAATAATAATAAATGTTAATTTGTTTTGGAAGCCTGTTTCATGAGACTATTACTTTAAAAAAAAAACATATTATTGTATTATTAATTAATAAAAACCTTCAAACATATATCAAATACATTCGTAAAATAAGTTTTACCAACTTAAAAAAATGGAGTAAGTTACAAGAAAAAATAAGTTAATATCACTTAAAACTATGGTTCTAGACAAGTGGTGAACAGTGGTGTAGTGGTTAGCACAAGGGTTGCTGGTTCAAATCCCAACCACTACACTACCCGCATGGAGTTTGCATGTTCTCCCTGTGCCTGCATGGGTTTCCTCCATGTACTTGGGTTTCCTCCCACACTCCAAAGACATCCTAGTAGAGTATTTGGCTCCTGTCTAAATTGGCCCTAGTATGTGTATGTATGAATGTGAGTTAGGGATCTTAGATTGTAAGCTCCTTGAGTGCAGGGACTGATGTGATTGTATATGTAAAGCGCTGTGTAACTTGACAGTGCTATATACGTACCTGAAATAAATAAGTTAATATATGTATTCCTAACCTAAACTTATGGTCTAAAAATTGAAGAGGCTTTACTTAAACCTACGGTTTAGGAACTGAAAAATGTTGAGTAGGCTTTACTTGAACCTATGGTCTAGAAACTGGAAAAATGTATTTGGCTTTACTTAAAACGATAGTTCCAAACAAGTTGAGGTATGTATTCCTAACTTAAAACACTATGGTCTATACACTTATATACACTATACACACTAAAAAATCAAGTTGGCTTTACTTAAAACAACAAAGTTGAAAACATGAAAAGTCTAATGCCCCGTACACACGGTCGGATTTTCCGATGGAAAATGTCCGTTCGGAGCGTGTTGTCGGAAATTCAGTCCGTGTGTGGGCTCCATCGGACATTTTCCATCGTATTTTCCGACACAAGTTTGAGAGCAGGCTATAAAATTTTCCGACAACAAAATCCGTTATCAGAAATTCCGATCGTGTGTACACAAATCCGACGGACAAAGTGCCACGCATGCTCAGAATAAATAAAGAGATGAAAGCTATTGGCCACTGCCCCGTATATAGTCCCAACGTACGTGTTTTACGTCACCGCGTTTAGAACGATCGGATTTTCCGACAACTTTGTGTGGCCGTGTGTATGCAAGACAAGTTTGAGCCAGCATCCGTCGGAAAAAATCCTAGGATTTTGTTGTCGGAATGTCCGAACAAAGTCCGACCGCGTGTACGGGGCATAATAAGTCAGACAAGAATAAATTTTGTTGACAGTACTTAAAAAGCTGATGCAAATAGTTGCCTCATTTTTTGTTAAGTAGACCCAGCACAATATTTTTTTACAGTACTGTAGAGAAGAAATCTTGCTCTCTGTCTATAAGCAGTGGTCCCTCTGCAGAGATTCAACACACCCCCTGCTAAATGAAAGCCAGAGTTCCATAATCATCAAAGCTCAAGCTCTCTGATGATTGGAAATATCTGTTTCCACAGAGAGAGCAAAGGCCCTTCTCTGCATCATGCTGGTAAGGAACATGCTTTTGTACTGCTGTGGATGTTTTATAAAGAAAACAAACTAAAAAATGTGCACACTTTGTGTTTAGATGCACCTGAAATGTATATAACTGGTTTAAACTTAAAGTTCAGTTGGCTTTTAATTGTCATTTAAATTAGAGATTTTTTTTTGTTGGAGGCGTAAGGCTTAATGTACACGGCATGTTTTAAAACCTCTCCTGAATGATTTAACCAACTTGACAGATAGTAACCGACGTTTAAAAAAATCAATTTTGCCACATTTTTATGTCGCGTTTAGCCGCGTTTTTGTCTAGAAGTGTTTTTTTTTTGCAAATAGTCAAAGGCCCTTGCACACTGCAGCTTGAAAAAGCTCAGTACAGATTTTTTTTTTTTACTGAGCTAAAATACAGACCATTCATTGTAATGTGCCTATACACACAGGCACGTGAACAATTGGCGTGTATTTTTCAGTACATTTTTTTTTGAAAAATCTGCATTTTGGTCAGTAATTGGCGCCTCATGCACGCAAATACACGCAAATACAAATATAATCTCACACATTTGCGCCACATCATCCATACGCATAATGTGAACGTTAGAATAAGTTTGCGCATATGTGTGCAAAAAATGCGAGAATGCATATGTGTGAAAATACGTGCTAATACATACCAAAAAAAAGCCTTAAAAAATAGATGCTCAAACAGGAGTATAGTGTTCAAAAGGCCAAACATTTATCTCCATTAAAAACGCCTGTAAACGATACGTGGCTAAACGCGAGTTACTGCGTTTACATGCGTTTACAAGCTGTTACAGGCATTTGGCGTTTCAAATGCCTCTGAACATCCGTCCTTTTTTTCACTTTCCAAAAAATGCTTCTAAACTCAACTGCCTTGAAACTACTATAAACGACCCTGTGTACATATCCTGATAAGATAACATAGAGGAGAGTTCAGGGGCAGGTGAAAAAAGCGCCCAACTGATCCTAAACGTCCGTTTACCAGCAGCAGTGTACATGAAGAGACCCATAGAGTTCAGTTTGGGACAAAGGACAATATATTGCATCACACAATATATTGCATATGGTGCCTCAAGTGTCATGATACTTCAAGACACCTAGGAGAGGCATGTATCTATGGGATCAAGGGAGAGAGTAACAACGGCTGTCGTTCAGTAGTGTCAGCCAAGGATTGGCTTGTAGAAACACACTGTGGACCTTATTAGCTCAAAATTCATAACAGTTAAACAGTTAGGACAAGACATGCCTGAACTCTATGGGTCTCGACCCTTTTTCTTTTTTCTTACATGCCACTTGAGTTCAGGGCCAAAAGGAAAAGGCGCCACCCTCATTGGGTCGTTATCCCTCCACCTGTATTGAATGCTGATATCATTCAATATATTGGTTCTTACAATTGATCTGAGGCTCCCTCTTTTGACATGCAGTGTATATGACGCCATAAGAGTAAGGATAGGTTGTATACTGTCAAAGATTCATTGGTAAATTCATGAAACTTTTTTCCTTTGAACGTTTTCCTTGGTTGCAGACAAGCTGAGTCATGCATTAGCTACAAATATATTTAGGTTTTCCAGTGGCAAGATGTTTCCTCCCAAATTCTCAGTTTTACCCAACAGCAAATCCATTACAGAGTCAAATTATGGGGTTATGATGGCCCAGTGGATTCTTCACAATATAATGCAAACACATACAGTAAATGGTGAATTCAATCCTGCAATTGAATTACACTATTGGTGGTTTTGAAGACGCACGCTAGATGTGTGAAACACGTCACCCTTTTCTGCCTTTGCCATATGCCTGTACACCTTTTTTATGATCCAGTGGAAATAAATTTATTGCATCGTATTGGGAGTGCAGTCGTTCCTTTTGTCTTCTCTGAATTACACTATTGTTATGATTTTCTGGGAGACCCTAAAAAACATATCATACTGTCAGGTGCTTGGCCACTGGTGGACACAGAACACTAAAATATACATTTTAAGTGAAGTTTGCCCCTAATAGGAACTGTGTGGATCCATAACGAATGTTTAAAGTGCAAAGATATTCATTATTTTGTTTCATCCACTGAGTACACTGTAAATTGGGCCCATTCATCTCAAAGCCTTTTCTCAAATGGTAATATTACACAACCTATAATTATCTTGAGAAGAAAGGACTACAATTACTATTTTAGAAGCAAGCATGTGTGGCCTTTTAATTTACACTGACTTTAGGCATTCACACTTTTTTTTCTGGTTATGATGTACTGTGATAAAAATAAACAAAGATGGGTTAAAGCAATGGAAATGGTTTTCTGAGCCATTTGTTAGTGAACTCTGTTAGTTGGATGAAAAGTTTTCTGTACATAAGATGGTGGTACATGTGCAATAATTATCCATATCTATTTTTTCATCCTGCAGAAAAGTTCCTCCTACTTCGGTGCTAGGCCGTTTTGATTATGTCTGCCTGTGTAATCACAAAGCTTTGTGCACGCACATAGAATTAAATATTTTATATGTGTGACAAAAAACTTTAAGTCTTTATGCAGGGAAAACCAGTTAGCAAAAGTGACCTCCTGCTTTCAAAAAAGTTCTTCAGGGCTTTGATAATGCATTTTGATTCTAAATGCAAGAGGGATATTCTTACTTGAATCTTGGTATGCTTTGTTTATTTCATTCAGATTTGTGTAGTAACAATTGTAAATCGTTACCTCTGTGCAGGAGCTTCCTGTAATGAATGCCAGGTACGCTTATAGAAAAACAATGAGCTAATCATAGCAAATGTTGCACCTGAATCAGTTTTAGCCAGCAATTTTCACTGTAAAATGTGTGCAAATACTTGACCCGTCACCCTGCAGAAGGAGAGAAAGCAGCAGTATCTGGCCTTTATTACAGGAAGCTCCTGCACAGAGGTAACAATTTACAATTGTTACTACACAAATCTGAATGAAATAAACAAAGCATACCAGGATTCAAGTAAGAATACATATCCCTCTTGCATTTAGACAATATCTGCTTATGGCAGAATTCAGCTTAAAAGAATGGTGGCTCATTAGAGACAAAACAACTTTCAGGTATCCATAAAAGTCTTTGTGTGTGGTGGCGTGTGTGTAACACTTGCTGTCTGGGGCAATCAAAAAAAATTTCACACACGTTAAAATCAACCCTTTTTTGCTATTAAATTACTTAGAACCCCCAACACTATATACAGTATTTTCTGAAAGCAGAGGCCCTGAAGAATAAAATGCTAGCTGTTGCAATTATTTATGTCACGCAATATTTGTGCAGCCATTTATCAAACGCACATTTTCATAAAAAACTACACTAAAATTAATTAGGATTTAGTGCACACAAAGACAATATACTACCCAGTTTTTGGTAAAATATAAAAGATGATGTTGCATCGAGTAAATTGCAGATGCCCATGAATTGGTGACAAGCTACAACACCTATAATTGTCCATAGGTGATGCTTTAAAAGCCATGTCGCTACAAGAGTGGGGATCCCCTAATGTGTAAATTCAAGGCACTCCCAATGTAACATACATCAAAATACAAAAAATAAATTCAAGGCACCCCCAATTTAACATATATCAGAATACAACAAATTCCAGGTGATCAGAAGGAAGACTGGTAAATGGGGAATACAAATATGCCAATAAAAAATGAAAGTTAAACGATATACAACTTTATTTATGCATTAAAATACATTAAAACACCATCTCCATACAACCGCCATATCACATATACTATACAGTACATGTCATATAAAATTTGATGGATCAATGCGTTTTGCATACATTCTTGCTTCCTCAGGATTCACTTTCTCATATCTTCTTAGGATATGGCAAGTAATTGAAGATCTACAATAAACAAAATAATTTAAATACAGTCTAATAAATCAGCCCCAAAGGGGTATAAATCGAACATAAAATATTATATCTCAAAAGTAAATTGCATTTCAATAAAAAGGAGTGGGGATGGGAAAAGGGAAGAAGGGGAAAAAATAACAATAATAATAAAAGCAATCTTACCATGTATCCAGGAGCAACCACTATTCAGCACTAAGAGGGGACAAATATTGACTAGAACAAGATACCTGATCACAAATAATTAAATAGACTATAACACCATAGGGAATCCAGACACTCAAAACTCTCCCCCAAAAATTCAGAAAACATGCATACACTCACCCTAAAAAGAACAAGGGGAGGAAATATCCTCCTGAAATGCATATTCAATAGTGCAAACGTGCTCGCCCCTAAAGAAAAAAACATATCAAATAAACTGGACATAAGAATGTAGTATAATATAACTAAAGTCACTATAGATACTTAATTGAGAGAATCCAATCACCAATAACATAAATCAATACCTATCAAACTCATCTGGCGTCCTCGTCTAGCAGCAACACAGCTTATTCCACAAAATGGTGCCCTGGCATGCCTCCTCCACGCATGCACCTTAAAAAGGGGAATGGCCACACCCATGTCTATTTTCCCCCATGCTCTGCCTAGCACCACTACCAAATAGCGGGGGCTAAATGGTGGGACATCCCCTCAAATCAAACAACATCCTCTGGAAATGATGTCAGCCTCACCACCGCCTCTCTACTGGAAACCTGAAGCCAGAAGTGGGCGTGCTTGCACTCCAATTTACAGACCACAGGAACCAGAGGTTCCATAGGAGAGCGCAATGAAGACACATCACCACGTAGTGCATAAGACAAAGTGCAACAAGGAAAAAGAAAGAAAAGAGAGACCTACATAAGCCACACCATCATCAAAACCCACAAAATCGGGCTGGCCTGCTACACCATAAGGGCTTTGAGCTACAATTGCTGTTCTCATTTGTATTGTTTGTCCGTTCTTGTAACTATCTGTTACATATGTTTTTTTCCACCTAGGGCTTTTGATATACTGAACTGCTCGGTATGACATGTTATTTGTTTTCTTTTATTAATAAAAAGAGATTATACAAAAAAAAACCCCACAAAATCTCAGGTACAAAAAAATTAAATTAAAGAACAAAATTCACGATAAAAAATTATATGTTATTGAACCAAGAGACAAAGTGTTGAAACGGCCACTACCAGGGACAAGGAAAGAAATAACAAAACAAAAACATCACAAAATATAACAGAATGAAGAAAACAACACAAACAAAGCAAAACAGCACAAAACCTAACAAAAACAAAAGAAAACACAAAATAAAAGGGTTTATTATATTAATCTTCGAATTTCTTCTCCTTCCTCCCCTCCCCTCTAGATTTCTCAAACTGCCCCATTCACAAAATATGTACAAATATACAGAAGGCAAGAACAAACCATGTTATCCAATCTTCTATCACAATATATGGTATCAAATAAGATATTATTCCAAACTCACATGTAAACCAAAAGCTAATCACCCAGAAAGGGAGCAAAACTAAGTTGTTCATTCAAACCAGGTTTAGTGCAAGCCTTTAAATCATAGATCCATCTGCAATCTATTTGAAATATTTACTTGTCAAATTCACCTCTTCTGGGGTGGATTCGCTCTAATGCCATAAACCCTGATCCCTTCAATTCATAATGATGACTACTAGCAATATGTTGGCCTACTGAAGTAACCAGATCCCTGCCTTTGATGTCATTGACATGTATGCGTTCCCAATATCTGCACTTAGTCTTGCCCACGTAAAATGCGTTACATGGACATATTAATAAATAAACAATACCAATAATTTGGCAAGATACAAAGTGCCATGGGGCAAACCATTTAGACATGTGCACTGCCGAAAAATGTGTTAGTTTTCATTACATTCAGTTTTTTTTTTTCTTTTTTGGGTCATTCATTATGATCAAAATTCGTAAATTGGTAAATTCGAAAATTTGTAAACTTGTAAATTAGTAAGTTTGAAAATTCATAAATTTGAAAATTCAAAAAATTCGAAAATCCAAAAATCCAAAAATCTGGAAATTTGAAAATTAGAAAATTAGAAAATCCGGAAAGAAAGAAAATCCAAAAATTTGAAAGAACGAAAATTCGAAATAATAACTAATTAACTAATAATAACTAACTATTAAATGATACGTATTGGAATTTCCTTTCCTTTATTTCCTTTGGCTGTTAGTCAGAGTAACGAATACGAATTTATCCAAAGTTAAGAATTATCTGAAATAATGACTGCCGAAGCTAAACAAATGGAACGGAATTAGTTAATAATAATAATAATAATAAAAACTTTTTATTATTATTATTGTTACTTATTGTTAATTTGTTATGTTCCATTCGTTTAGATACGGCATTCATTATTTCGGATAATTAGTAACTTTGGATAAATTTGTATTCATTACGTTTTCTAACAGCCAAATTTGAAAGGTAATTCAAATACCTATATGTAATAGTTAGTATTAGTTAAGTTATTATTAGTTAGTCACTATTTCAGATTTTCGAATTTTGGGGTTTTCGAATTTTCGAATTTTCGTTCTTATTTTCGGATTTTCAAATTTTCAGATTTTCGAATTTCAGAATTTCAAGAATTTCAGAGACTTCGGATTTTTGGATTTTGAATTTCAGAATTTTCAAATTTCGGAAATTTCAAATTTCGGAATCTTCGAATATTTAAACGTACGAATTTATGAATATTTACATTTAAGAATATTCGAAAAAAATTGTTAAAGGGGTTTTCATTAATTAGCATATTTCCTAATTAACGAATTTGTCGAAATTCATTAAAAAACGAATTTGGAACAAAACAAATTGCACATGTCTAAAACCTTTTGCCATTAGACAGAACATGGGGGGGGGGGGCATTCTATAATTATATTTACAAAAGTCACAGTCTCCACAAGAAAATCACCCCTTCCCCCAGAGGTATAGTGACTCGACACTATCATATCATCAATGCATTTATTGTGCCTAAATGTGATCTTAGGAAAAGGATCAACCAATTCTTTCTAAACAGTATGATCAGTTAGAATGTACCAATGTTTCTTAAAGATCTCATGTATCTTATGCATAGTAATAAACCTGGTCCTGAGGAGGCACGCCAGGGCACCATTTTGTGAAATATGCTGTGTTGCTGCTAGACGAGGATGCCAGATGAGTTTGGTGGATATTGATTTATATTATTGATGCTTGGATTCTCACAAGTATGTATCTATTGCGAATTTAGTTATATGATACTATATTCTTATGACTGGTTTATTAGATATGTTTTTATTTTAAGCACGGGTACATTTGCACTATTAAATATACAAGTTGGGAGGATATTTGCTCCCCTTTTTTTTAGGGCTAGTGTATTCATGATTTGTGAGATCTTGGGGGGGTTTGAGTGGTTGGATACTCTATGGGGTTATTGTTTATTTAATCATTTGTTTTCAGGTTA
This sequence comes from Lithobates clamitans, assembly GCA_037952925.1. Lineage (NCBI taxonomy): Eukaryota > Metazoa > Chordata > Amphibia > Anura > Ranidae > Lithobates > Lithobates clamitans. The sequence goes on from JBBGZY010000300.1 coordinate 11,241,725, forward strand.
TAGGAGATAGTGATGATGGCACCTCCCTCCCAGTGCCTTTTTGGGCCCTTCCTAACTTTTGGTATGTTTTATAAGTATTTATGTTATATAATAATTAGGGTGGGTTCTGTTATGCATTGTTTGAAGTTGCTCTAATGTTGTTATTTTCTATTTTCAGAAATGTAGTTGAGGGTTTTTTTTATTACGCTTTTCTAGTCTCTCTTTATGATACCATCGGCCCTGGAAACCTTTGGTTCTTCATCCAGGTAAGAAATAGGGTGGGATTAAGCCCTGGTCAATATTTTCCGCCCTTAGTGCTGAATAGTGGTTGATCCTGGGGACATGGTGAGATCCCTGTTATTATTAGTGTTTTTTCCCCTTCCCTTTCCTCCTCCCACCTTTTTTTTATTGAGACACAATTTACTTTTGAGATATAATTTTTTTTGATGGATTTATACCCCGTTGGAAGCTGATTTATTAGACTGTATTTAAATGATTTTGTTTATTGCAGATCTTTCATTATATGCTATATCCTAAGATTATATGAGAAAGTGGATCCTGAGGCAGCAAGATTGTATGCAAAACTGGAAGTGACTAAATCATTGTCACTTCTCGGTTCATTTGATGTTTTTATACATATGTTGGTCAGAAAGTGGTTACTAAATGCCATAGCAGCAGGTGATTGGTAAATATAAGGTATTTCCACTGCTATGAATTTGGTACCAGGCCCAAGGAGAATTGGTACCAGGCCCATGGAAAATTGCACATGCTATAAATGCACCATAGGAAAGCCACACATTGATGATGTTACTGTATCGAAAAGCTTCATTCCACAAACAAGCACAATGATGGTCCCCACTAAGATGTAGGTATCTCCTAAAATATTTGTACAGTAAAAACCAACATATGTATAGATATATACATACAATCTCAAAAGCATGAACTGTATCATACATCAATAAATTTGTTCAACTGCTGCTAGAGAACAACAATGAGACAGATCTATTGGATTATTTTACCATCTTAGTTACTTGTTATCCTCATTTTTGGTATGTTAACACCATATCTAAAATTCATCTTCTAGACTGGTGGCCTGAATACGCATATTAATTTATTTGCAAAAATGTAACACTTATTTTCTTATATACAGTATTCTTGTATCACTGTCTAGACAATAGAATGCCTAAATGGAAATGAAAAAGGCTGTGAACAGTACAGCAGTGGTTGTCTCCTTCATGGCAATCTCTCATTGACAGTTCAGGTGGAACCATGTGGAGGGAGAGGGAAGGGAAGATATTGACTCTTTCGATCAATTGATTTGAGCCTGATGTAATAGGCTTTGTACACAACTGATTTTTTAAAAATGGGGGCATTGAGAAACTGGAAAATATGAAGTCTTAAAGTGGTTTTAAAGGCTATCAATTTTTCACTTTTATGGATTCCCCGCATTAAGGTAGAAAACACTCCTCTAACTGTTCCTCCCCCATCCCTAAACACTTTCCTGCCTCTTCTCGTGATCCAGTACTGTGCCCGGCTGCAGCTCTTCTTGCTTACATCACACGAGACACAAACAGTAGCAGAACTATATGCTTCTGATGCTGTCAGTACCATCCTGTGAGGAAGGAGCAGGGGCATGGCCGAGCCATAGATGTACCCATTCCGGCTTTGGAGATTGCCTGCACAGGTGCCCCCATAGCATATGGCTTGTTATGGCATCACCTGCAGGAAGAAGGAGAGAACAGTGGCAGTGAGGGACCCTCAAAGAAGAGGTAAGGGGCCGATTTGTTCAAAATCCTTACACAGAGCAGGAAAGTATAAACCACTTTTTATTTTAATTTTAAAAAATAGCCTTAAATATAATTTTAAAAAATATGTTAAGCCCCACTCACTGGCTTAAGGGGAAGTAAACTTCCTCTGCTGACATTTACCTGTAGGTAAGCCTATAATAAGGCTTACCTATAGGTAGTGTAAATATCTCCAAAACGTGCACCGTTTAGGAGATATTTACATTACATGCAGCCAGGGGACATCACTGGCACAAGCGCTCTGAAGGAACGGCCACAGGTGCCGGTGTTCCGTTAATATTGGCGACCCGTCAGATTAGGTAATGGAAGTGATGTTCTGTCAGGTGTGAATGTGTTCCACAGCTACCAGGTTTGCTCATCTGACAGAACACCTGCAGTGAGAAGAAGCGGCAGCAGACATCTTACTACACCCAGCTACGTCTTGAATTCCACCATCATTTTTGCAATAAACTGAGCGCATAAATATAACTATAGTATATTAACATCTGTGATACTGTTTGGATGTTACATTTTGAAAGAAGCTGAATGCCAACAGAAGGAAGGTGGCAGAGGCCATGTTGGTACACCCCGCACTGCTCAGCACTAAACCTTTAGGCTTTGAAAATGAAACATCCAAACAGCATCGCAGATGTGAATATACTGTATTTATTTACTGTATATACACTCACCTTATTACTAAAATTACTGTGAAATTCAAAACATAGCTGGGTTTAGTAAGATGCCCGCTGCCTTCTTCTGACTGCAGGTGTTCTGTCAGATGAGCAAACCTGGTAGCGGTGGACGCATGCACAGCTGACGTAACATCATTGCCATTACCTAATCTGACAGGTCTCCAATTAAATTAAATTAAAATGTCCAGCGATATACAACCTCTTTAAAATGTCAAAATGTAATGGTACTTTTCCTCCTATCCTAAAAAGGAAAGAAAAAAATATATACGGCCTGTATACAGTATATTTCCTTTAAATCAGACTTTCACCTTATGTAGGAGGTGCATCTGTAAACATTGGTTCTTGTTATTGTCCTATACTTTTCCAATGAAGATCTTTTCTGGACATTCAATTCAAATTTCTTTCTTTTGCACCTGAACCTGCTGGAAGAAGATGGTGACCAAGACGTGTAACATGTCATTTAGCAGCCTGCATTACAGAAAATAGAGAACATATAGCTTGAGTGGTTTTTAAAATACAGTATAGTAGACCATTTAAACTATACAGTATTGTATAGCCATATTTTAACATAAAAGACTAATTTATCTACCTAATTATTTTATTTTTTTTAATCTGAAAACTGTCTTTCTGGAAACACAGGTTTTCAATTCAAGTCACAAACAAAATAGAATGAGGCTTGTGCTGTGTTTTCATGTTTGTATAAAAAAATCTACATTAAGCAGTAAAGGTTAAATTTGGCTTTCAGTACTCCAAATTTATCTTTAAAAGACCCAACTGACTTACATTTCTTTGCACCTCTAAATTTCTAATAAATAGCACCTTTCATCACAGAAATAAGCAGCTTGCTAATAGTGTTACAAAGCTGACAGCATGTTTGTTAAAAACTTTAATTAGGAAAGGACTGTCCCAAAGGCCTGAGATGGCAAAAGGTGTAAATGGGGGAACTGTCCCAGCCTGCATTTCCTCTACTTCACTCCGTTAAATGCACAGATGGGCTGATAAAGAAACTGTGAATGGACAAATGATAACATGCTATTCAAGAGTTTAAACACAAGCTCATTAGCAATCTGTCATGTATTTAATTTGTGTAGATATATAAAATGCAACAAACTAAAGAGCACGTCCTATAAAGTATGTATTATAATATAAAAACCATATAAACCAATAAACCTGTGATTGGAATTCAATCTGGATATTTTATATTAATATGTATAAAAAGCATCTGAAAGAAAGTTTCTGGGTTGGACATTTCATTATATTTTTTAGTACATTTTAGGGCCCTTTCACATTTTTGCATTTTAACACACATCAACACATGAACATGGGTTGCCCATTGTTTTAAATGGCAGCGGTTCACACTAGCGCCATACATTAATGGAAATGGTTCATTTCTTGTGTCTATTGATGACATTAGCTGTGCATAAAAGCATGTGATTGTTGATAACACATAAAAATGTATAAAAATGTTCACAGAAAGGTTTGATTTCAGCCTTAAAATTTTTTATGAGATTTGCTTATAAACAAGTATAGTATCAATTTATCATGAAAAAGACAGTTCACCTTGGGTTGCAATGCTTTCTGAATGCTTTCGTCACTTTTCTGATGATGGTTGCTTATGATTCTTTCAAACTATGTTTATGATGATATACAATGCCAAGCCTTCTTTAGTTATTACAGTAGCTAAAACAGCAGATTCACTATTACAATTCTTAAAAAAAGAAAAAAATGCATTTAGATATTTTGTAGTTCTCATCTTTCTTTTTCAGTTTTCAGGAGATAAAGACATGAATGTTCTATTATATCTACAGTATAGCACATTTATGTGATAGGGGTGGCAATACAGCAGAGGGAAAACCTTATTTAACAAGATATGGTAGAATGGGAATTTTATTCCAGATAGCGACTCACAGACATCTTTCACTGCAGTCTTCTACACGGGTCTCTAAACCTCCAGGCCATATTCTTCGGTCACTGAGTTTTTGTGTCTCCTATGTGCTGTTCTTTGTCATGGCCCCTGCCCTCACCTATAACTGGCCTTCACAGCAAGGAGCACATGGAAGGGCTATCACATGAAAGACAAAAACAGAACATTCCATAGCTCAACTCACCAACCAGTCTGCCAACCGACCAAATTAACCTGTCCAACAGTCTGCGTTAAAAAGGAAAAAAAGGAGATGCAGCTCACAAACACTCTTGCTCTGGAATGACACCGCCCTAGTAAGAACTGGTTCCAGGTGCTGGCTTTGCTGGTTTGCAGTGAGGTAGAAAGAAATCCTGGATAGCCGCACTCTGGGATAAGGACATCTTTATTTCAATAAAATCCAACAATACAGTCAATTGCAGAGATGTACAGGGTGGTAGACTGCGTTAAAAACAGGGGTTTAGTTAGCACACATTTGCAAATGCATGCATAAGCTGCAAGGCCTCTTCACGGCACCCTGTGTATGCTTGCAGTCCTAACACTACTGAATTTATAAGCGTCTCCACAATGGAAGCACATGCATTAAATGGATAGATGAGGGGCAGGTGGGCCTGGAGGTAGCCCAATCCCCCTTAAAGGAACAGAAGCACACTGGACACCCAGCAAGAGCACAATGGCAGCAAAGGTGTACAGTGTGTCTCCAGACCAATATACATCAATAACAAACACATGGCCCCTGCCCCCACCTATCACTGGCCTTCACAGCAAGGAGCACATGGAAGGGCTATCACATGAAAGACAAAAACAGAACATTCCATAGCTCAACTCACCAACCAGTCTGCCAACCGACCAAATTAACCTGTCCAACAGTCTGCATTAAAAACAGGGGTTTAGTTAGCACGCATTTGCAAATGCATGCATAAGCTGCAAGGCCTCTTCACGGCACCCTGTGTATGCTTGCAGTCCTAACACTACTGAATTTATAAGCGTCTCCACAATGGAAGCATATGCATTAAATGGATAGATGAGGGGCAGGTGGGCCTGGAGGTAGCTCAATCCCCCTTAAAGGAACAGGAGCACACTGGACACCCAGCAAGAGCACAATGGCAGCAAAGGTGTACAATGTGTTCCCAGACCAATATACATCAATACCAAACCAATGGCCCCTGTTTCTGTTCTTTGTCATGGACAGGACTCCAGTAGCTCATGAACATATCATCACTTGCCTTTCCCATGCAAAAAGGAGAAAACTATTCCTTTCCCTGGATCATCTGGGGTGAAACTAGTGGTTCCCAATGCGAAGGCCCTCAGATGTGGTCAACTCTATTCAAGGTTCACTGGCCCCTACTGCTTTTCCTGTGGTCCTGACCAATTCCTTACTCTGGACCTCTCTGAAACCAATGTTTAACCCCATTTGCCTACTCAAGTAGGCTCAAGGAGTAATTGGAGTCAACACATACATGTGGTATTGCTAGATTGCTCGTTCCCAACTGCTAAACAACAGTCATTTTAAAATTTACAATGCAAGCATAAAGCTGCCTATACATGGATTGGAATTTTAATCTATGTGTGGGGACTGTGGTTGAACAGAAGTCAATCTACCAATCGATTTCTGTTCAACCACCCTGTTGGATTTTCGCCACTCGATCAGTGTTGCAGGCTATAGAATTCAAAGACACAGCGGGTCAGCTGAACAAAAAAAAGTGGACTCATCTATGGCAAGCTTAACGCTCACATCCCTCTCAGGGTTTCCAGCAGAATTACTTTCACTTTGGTCTGCACACTTTTTAGAACTCTCTTACCTCACCTCAGCTCCACAAGGGAGATAAATTCTAAAGCCTGGTACATGCTACCCGTTTTTTTTTTATTCTTCCCAGCATGCCTGAATGAAAACGAACTGACAGCTCAAGAGGAGCCGCTGTACTAACTATGCAATGTTAGTACAGCGATCTCCCCTGCTGTGCTATTGTGTTTTGACAGGGGGGACTGCCCTCCCTGCCAGAACACTTCAGTCAGTGCTCTCCATTGCTGAGAGCGCTGCCATTGCTGAGATCGCTGTTTAGGAGCCAATCGGCAGACCTTTTTTTGGTCTTGCCGCTTTGACAGACTTTTGGTGGCTTCTGTCGAACAGGCTGCAGTACACACAGGCTGAATGTCAGTCATTTTCTATTGAACCGGCTGATACCGCCCAACATTTGGCCCTTGTGGCCCTAGGCTTCAGGCTCTCCCAGAGGGGAGACTGCCAACTCTGCCATTCTTCCCTGAGTTTGGAAAGACTTGAACACTATGATATTGCGACTTCTCAACAAATTCCTGCTTGAGAGATCCTCTGAGAATATTGGCTTTTTCGGTTACTCTTAGTTTAATTTCCTTTGCTTGTATATGTCCTACTGTGGATTTAAGGACGCTGGCGATATTATATTGTTTGAAATGTCTATTCTCTAATACATTACATGTTTTTCATGTTGTTGGGAGGATGAAAGTTTTGGTTAGTCAAAAAGTCAAAGCAAAAGGATACAATATATATTGTACACACACTATACTTTTCTGTGTGACAATTTTATTGTGAGGGTCTTTTTTTGATTTTATATTATTATCATTTAAAAAATAAAAACAAAGTTATGGTATGATTGATGATTTTTAATTTATAGGTGTCTGAACTGTGAGGGGAATTGAGAGAATACTGGGAGGATTGGTAAACAGATCTGCCCAGAAAAGAGGCGACACTCTGGATGTTGTACATGTGAAATTCTCTTACCATAAGAGGTCTATATGTGAGGGTGAGCGTTGGCACTAAAGATAAAGTGGATGCATGCACAGCAGTAGAGGAAACACTTATATAAGTATGTATTCACTCTTTTGTTTATAGATATAAGCATATATTCTGTTATTGGAAGAATGTGGGGTATAAATCACCTTACTTTTTATATGTTCCATTCAATTTAGGTAATATTATCATTAGGTTTAGCTGCAAAAGTTTCGTTAGGCACACAAGCTTTAGACATTTAATAAGGGAGTTTATATTTAATAATATCACATCATTTTTCATAATATGAAATGAGTATAACCACATCAAAGAGGTCCTCACTTTGTTCTTCCTATCCTTCAATTTTTTTCTAAACACTCTCTTTCAAGTCTTTAGTGCCTGAAACATGTAAGAATGCCTTTATGTTCAGACTGAATCTTAAACTGTTACTAAACCCAGTAATATGAAAATAGTTAATCTGCCCTCCCGCAGTGCCCACTGCTTATACATTTTCTTTTTACATTAAAATACTGCCACTATATAATTTGTGGCTAATCTGTATACCACGGTCACGTGATAAACTGCAGGGTTTGCCTGAGCGCTGAGTGTTCAGGTAGGAGGAGATTTCCACTACAGCCTGTGTCCTCATGCTGTTATGAGAGGTGGATCATCCATCAATCAAGATGTGACATCCCACCCACTGTGTTATTTTTTAGTTACTGGGTGTCAGGAATTGTTCCACCTGCTGGTAGCATTGTCAGACATCTGGCGTGCAGTACTGATGTCAACCAGTGAGTGTCTCCTAACAGTCTGGAACTGTCAGGGGAGCTCTCTCCTGCTGGGGGTATTATTTGATCTTTGGGTCGCAGTACTGGCGCCCACCAGCGGGTGGTTCCTGGCAGTGTGGAGCTGACATCATCTCCTGCGATCAGGCATCACCTGAGCCTGATTGCAAGAGATATGTATAAATACCCGGCAAGTGCACACACACTTTGCCTTGATATCTTCCTTGTGCCCTGACCTGATTCTGTGAGCTCTGAACCTGATCCCGTCTCTGAACCTTATCCCTGCACCTGAACCCTGTGCCTTGTACCTGTACCCATCCTTACTGTGATCCTGTTACCCTTACCTTTACCTTACAGCCTGATCCATCCTCTCCTTGTCCTGTTTGTTCCCTATCCCCAGCTGCTGACCTCCCATTGATGACCCTGACCTGGCTCCATTTATGATTCCGGTATCCCCTATTATATGTATATATCTGTCTGTTTATTATTATTATTTGTGGGTTTCTGTTTGTGGTTGGTTGGTTGCACATTGTATTATATTGGAGGTGGTTGTGTTTATTCACTTAGCTTAATAAATCACTATATTTCACTTATACATGTTTGGGTTTCCTCTGTAGCAGTCCACACAGTTCTGGTCTTACCTGATATGTGACACTGGGCATGGAGGAGGAGGGAGCAACTGGGCTGTCACTTAGGATCTGTATACAAACCCAAATGTGTGATGTCAATACCATGTGACCTGAAAATCTCAGCTTAACAAGGAAGTGTTCTCTTCAGCAATACTGAGGCCATAGCTCCCAACTGTTCCTGATTTTCAGGGACTGTTCCTGATTTGGAGCAATGTCCCTCTGTCCCTCTTTCCCCCTCATTTGTCCCTCATTTTGGTCTGATCTATATAGTTATATATACAATGCACTTTTTATCTTTCAAAAAGTGTTTCCCAGTGCTAAACCTCTCATCCAAATTCTAAATTGCTGCATTTGTAAATATTAAAAGCCAATATAAAGGAATAGTAGTGGGAAAAAAAGCCCTTATGGATTTAATTAACCTTTTTTTTTGGTTAATTCTCCTTTAAGGGGGTGTGGCAGTGGGTGTGTCCTATGCCTACATATGTTTGCTAGTAGGTGTCCCTCATTCCCATCTCAAAATGTTGGGAGGTATGTGAGACCAAACTGAGCATGTGCAACTTTACTACCCCCACTGTGTCTTATCTGGCCTTACCAAGAGAGACCCTGCAGGAGGGGGAGGATCTGTCCATACAGTATGAAAGAGCCTTTTTACACAATGCAGAGGATTAACCCCTTAAGTTCCACAGTAAGTATAACAAGCATGCTATTCTGCATATACAGACTGATTTTACTGTTGTGGGTTTAGTAACTCTTTAAGCTCATCTCTACTCACAAACTTGTACAGGTTGTTTGAAAACCCCCTTATGGACCTCTCTGTGGATCTCAATTGATTTGAAAAGTTTAGAGCAGGGGTGCCAAACCTAATCTCATCATAGGCCTTATCAGCATTATGGTTGCCTTCAAAGGGCTGATTGTATATACCCATGGTTTTTTTTCTCAAAGAATAGGCACAGGAACTCACCTACATCTCCACTACCCTGCCGAACTGCATCGAACTGTGGGTGCAGCTAAATTGCACTAACAGTGAGAGGGTCTTAAATGGGCAAAAAATACCAAGGGTGTGTTATGTTTAGAGTTCAGTTGTGTACTATGTACACAGTGCAGAGTTCAGGGGTGCAGTATGTACAGGGTGCAGAGTTCAGATGTGTATTGTGTACAGAATGCAGGATTGAGGAGTGCGCTACATACAGGGTGCTGGGTTTAGGGGTGTGCACAGTGTGCAGGGTTCAGATCTCTTTCACAGGCTGTCCACATCTCACTTCCACCCCTCCTCAGCTCTGACTTCTGCACCACTCTCCCCCATCCCCCCCACCACACATCTCCCTTCACAGCTCTCACCCCCCAAAAGCTTCTGCACATCTCACCTACCCAGCCCGGCTCTAGTACTCCCCAATAGTAAAGATGACTCTGCCTCTCTCTCACTTGCAAAACTTGGACGTTGGACAGGTGTTGCTTCCATTGCTGAATCCAGAAAGTCAGAGTGTGTTCAAGTTCTTCTGTGGACACTTTAACCCATAGGTCTTTGGGCTCTCTAAGAATATAAACATACAGTACACAACATGGTGAGATGAGCAGCCTGTAGAAAAATGCATTGTATGGTTGTTTTTCTTTTTTTTTTTTTCTTCAAAAAAGTTTTTATTTGCGTAGTTGAACAAACAGGTTAACATACAATATTGTACTGAATAATTGAACATACACAGTAAGTGAAATATGAAGTAACAGATTGAGATACAGGTAACAATCCTAATGCCCTGTACACACGGTCGGGTTTGTATCTGGTGTTTAGTGCGTGCAGAGAGTTACCATTGACTTGTCATTGTGTTCTTGTCCGTTCGTTACTGATTTTCAGGTCGCTCTTCAAAGGCCTTGCTGTTCTTAAGTGCGTTCTGTTACTTCGTTCTGAGCAGCTGACCGTTTTCTAGTCATGTTGCGTGTATGTACTCATCGTAGAGTTCATGCTGTGTGGGGGCTTGGTGTTGGGGTCCTTACTTTAACACAAGCCCAGTCCTTGAACAGGGCAAGGAGGAGTTCATGGACCAAGAATTGGTTGCTCCAGCGTGACCAATTCTGTCACATGCCTTTGCTCTGTGAGATCCATGAGAATAATCCTGACGATTTCAGGAACTTTCTCCGGATGACGGACCCCGTATTTCACTGTTTGTTGGCTTTGCTGACCCCTTATATCAGCAGGCAGGATACCTGCATGAGGCAAGCCATCACTGCGGAGCAGAGGCTAGTCGCCACCCTGTGGTACTTGGCGACGGAGAGAAGCCTGCAGGACCTCAGGTTCTCGACAGACATCTCCCCCCAGGCTTTAGGGATCATTATCCCGGAGACCTGTTCTGCCATCATCCAGATCCTGCAGAAGGACTATATTAAGGTAAGATTTTTATCCTTTAACATCACATTTTATTTATTTAATGTTTGCTAATGTATTGTATTTCTTTCCTTCCCATTCCCTAATTACCATGATTGTAATATGTTGTGAATGTCCCCTTTGTCCTCATGCATGCTGGAATTTTTTTTTATTTTTTATTTTGTCCTTCATACATATTTGCCTTCACTAACCTCCCCAGCATGCTCTCCTGGGCCTATATCCGCCTCGTCTACTCAATTAACAATGTATTTTGTCAGCTCCATAGTAGTGCTTTACCCTAAACAACCCCTAAAATGTGTAAAATTGTGATCTGTGCTTTGAATTCTTTAAATTCAGGCAGAGTGCCAGAGGTTTTTTTTGGGGTCCCAAAATCATTTGCAACCCTCCCTTTCCCCAACTGCTAACTCAGCTGATACCAATCCTCTATCTGCTGACTTTGCCAGACCCATATACCCACCTCTTTGTGGTCATATTTATGGATGAATTCACCAAAGCATGTAGTGCAAGGGCCTGCCTGAATACATTCAAATGGTAATCTTTAAAGTTTTTGTATCATATTATTATCTTGATAGGTAATAGCAGAATGTAAAAATGTGCTAAAATGTGTACAGTGTGTATTTATATCTTTGTATTATGACACTTCTTACCTGTCCAGTGGGCTGCCGATAGTGTAAGTAAGGAGGGGCTGGCTAAAGTAATACACATTATTTAGGCATTCATCTCTCAATGAAGTGGAAAGGGTTACCTGGCCAAAACATCTCCCCCCCTAAAATTTATAAAATGGCCCATGGGAAGGGGGAGGAATCTGATAGGTGGACCTTATACCTTTGTCTTTAAATACTCCCTAAAATAAATGTTATACTGATGTTGGCCAAGAATGTTTGTGTCTAATCTGCTTTCCATGTTTCTGTGCAAAATGATTAATTATTTTTTCTTGTTTGACTCCACAGTTTCCTTCCAACCCACAGGAATGTCAGACTGTGGCCTCTCACTTTGCCCAGCGGTGGGACTTTCCTAACTGCGGAGGGGCAATTGATGGGAAACACGTCCACATCGTCCCACCCCCCAACTCAGGGTCATACTATTACAACTACAAGGGGTTCAATAGTATTGTGATGTTGGCGGTGGTGTCGGTTACTTACGAGTTCCTGTATATGGATGTGGCTAAGAATGGCCGGATGTCAGATGGTGGAGTCATCACCCACACAGAGTTCTACAGGTGTCTCCAGAATGGTAGCTTGGGCTTGCCACCTCCAGAAGACAATGCGGAAGGACTCCCATTCGTCTTTGTTGCAGATGAAGCGTTTGCGCTTGGGGATCATCTTATGCGGCCATTCCCTATGAGGACTCTCACCCCGGACCAGAGGGTTTTTAATTACCAGCTGGCCAGAGCCAGAAGAGTGGCGGAGAACACGTTTGGAATAATGGCCAGCCGGTTCCGCCTATTTCTTACACCGATACACGTGGCAGAATATAAACTCAATCACATCATCCTGGCTTGCTGTGTTCTCCACAACTTTTTTAGGAGAATTTCTGTGAACTATGCTGGCTCAGTTGGGCCTGAAGCCAGAATTAATATGAATGAACCAAACCTGACAGCGCTTGAAGCTGGCCGTTCTGGCTTGCCCCCCCAGAGTGCCCGCGAGGTCCGTCTAAGATACATGGAATACTTTGCGGGTAGGGGGGCCATTAATATGCCAGACAATGTCTGAGACATTTTTTAAATAAAAATATATTTTAAACTGAACAAATATTTGCTTAGATTTACTGCTTGGCTTTCTTTTAGCTGACCATGACTGAAATTTGGGGAGTCCTGAAAATGGCGTGATTGTTTAAAATGATAAAGCACTGTTGTGTGTTATTTACTAAAGAAAAATACACTTTGCACTACAAGTGCACTTGAGACTGCACTGAAACTGCACTTGTAGTGCAAAGTGAATTTGCCTTTAGTAAATAACCCCCATTGTCACTGAAAACACCAACTTTACTACCAAAAATGCTTTTGAGCATTGAAAGATGAAGCCACATATTCTTGATTCTCAATCTTTTTAATCAAAGCACAATCACATGTTTATTTCTAAAAGGTTTTTAAAACAAACAAAAATGTTTGTTTTATAACAATTTTTTAGATCACATTAAAAAGTCCAAATTGCCTTTTAAGGTGAAACAGGCATGTTTAAAACCAACAAGAAGTACACAACTCTGGAACTTGCAAAGTTCAACTTTTCTAGAAATTGAAGGCAATATCAGACATGAGTATTTATAAACTGGGTTTGATATTGCGTTCAGCAGATGGGGTGAAGTCACCCCTGGAAAAGCCAAATTTTGAAGATGCACACAAATTGCCGAATGTCAACATGTGCTAGCTGCCATCATGCGGATCAATGAATGTGTTTTGTGGGTGCAACCCCTTCCTCTCAGCTACTATTGAGGAAAGGGTTGCACCCACAAAACGCGTACATTGATCTCCTGTGATTGCAGATAGCAAATGTTGACACACTGTGTGCATCTTCAAAAGTTGGCTTTTCTATAATATGTCACAAAATTTTCACAAAGTTGTCAGAAAAACAAAAAAACAAAGCACAAATAAGTTAGGGATTTCTAGGGGTTTTAAATTCTCCCTAAAACATCAATGATGTTCTTCATTTTGTTTTGAACATCAATGATGTTTTGCTTGATGTTTTCCAAGTCCCTATTACACCCCATTATTTCCCCGATGAGGATCTGGGCACTTTAACTGGTGAAATGACCTTCTTCCACAACATCACGATCACCTAAAATTAAAAAAAAAAACACCATGTATTATAAATATGCAGGCATCCATCTCTTACCTGAGGCTGTGTTCGCAGACACTCACCTGTTGTGGTGACAATTTCCACCACATCTCCCTCCTCCTCCTCTGCTTGGGTTTGGGGGATTTCCACTTCTTCATAAGGTGGGGGGTCTGTGGTCTCCTCGCATGAGTGGTGTCCTCCGAGTCTTTTCTCCCCTATGTAAAAAAAATAGGTATACTTAGCACACAGATATTTGATGGCAGAAATAGGAATATGAAACATTGCTTGGAGGTGGGGTACATTTGTCTGTTTTGTCAGAGTTCCAAGATGAAGAAATATTTTTTTCCTTTGTCAAGCTTGAATACTTACCTGTTTTGTACAAGCTTCACAGATGGAGACACCCCTGTAGTATCCACTGGAGCACCTGTGTGGGCCCCCTAATAAAAAGGGTGTTCTGGTGTCCCACACTAGTGCTCCAGCGTCCAGATGTGTAAACAGCTGCTGAGTGTCCTCTCCTTACACAGAATCTAGTTTGCATTTCATTCTAGTTACAAACCCATCTAGACAACAAAATTATTTTCAGAGAAGTAGGACAGAAAAAATGTATTGAAATGCATCTGGACAAAACATGGTGTTTTATTGGCCGAACGAACAATGTTTCCTACGAACGAATAATGTGTCAATGGACATGAAAGTTGGCATTTTAAACTTTACAAGAGTATAAGGAAAAGCACATGGAGCAGCATGAACGTAATAAAAATAAAGAATAGGAACACAGGACAACTAATTACTTTTTTGCAGCACTCTCCTGATCCTTCCTTACTGATCGTGCTCCCTGATTTTGAGGTCCGACCACCGCTTCCTCAGATGATCCTTGGCCTTTCTGACATTGGGGTTGGGGTAAGGTTCATACTTCCCGTCATAGTTGGCCCTCTTCAAAATGTTGACCATCTCCACCATCTCTACAAAGGACATATTTGATGCCTTAAATTGTCTCCTCCGGGATCCTGACATTTCTGCCTCTGGGCTTTCCTCCTCCTCCTCCTCCTCGTTGCTGTAATTATCACTCCTGCTGTGTCTCCGCCATGTGCTCTTCCCCACTGCACCAAATGAGAAGGGGCGGGGAATAGACTAAAAAGAACGTCAGGGGCAGGCGGAGTTTCACGCATGCACAGTGTATATAAAGCGTAACACGCGTGCGTAGTACGTACGATCTGTGAGCGGAGGAAGGAGTATAGGAAGCACCGATCATGATAACGAAGGTAACATTTAAACTTGGGCCTATACTGCTTAGAGATTGAGGCCTATATTGGGACAAGATTAGGAGACTTTAGCCTGACATTAGGGTTTGTCTTGTGTATTGCAGATAAAATGGATGGCTTCAATGACTACAAATTCCTCCCCCTGTTCATAGACAAGTACAGGGAGCTGCCCTGTCTGTGGCAGGTGAAACACCCTCAATATAATCTTAAACAAAAGAGGCAGGCAGCGCTGGAGAAACTGCTGGAGTTGGTGAAGCCGGTGGACCCCACGGCAACCATCCCCTATTTAAAAGCCAAAATTGGTGACCTGAGGAGCACTTATCTTAGGGAGCGCAAGAAGGTCCAGGATTCCCAGAGATCTGGAGCTGCGCAGATGACGTTTATGTCCCCAGGCTGTGGTACTATGAGAGACTGCGATTTCTGTCAGACCAGACTGAAGTCAGGGAATCCCTCTCAACCCTTCCTTCCACTCTTCCTTCCACCCAATCTTCCACCCCAGTTGAGGCTTCCGATGTCCAACCTGGGACTTCCAGCCAGGAAGAAGTGGAGGAGCCCAGCTTGAGCCAGGTATAGCATTCTTCTACAGATTTCTGGTCAATAAATAAATGATGTTTACTAGATGTTATTATTGATCACTAATTGCTGATTTAACAAAGTGTTTTACATATTAATAGACAGTAGTGGGCAAAAATAATTGGGACAAGAATGAAAAATGCTGGGCTCAGAATTATAGTCTGTTATATTTGTTAACATTCAATTTGCAACAGTCATGAGATGAAAATTGTGTGTGATTGATGAAGAAAAAACTAAAATTATGTCCCTATTTCATACACAGGAAGACCTCAGTCAGTAGGAGGCTGTTCGAATGTGGCACACAGGAGGAGGCTGTGGAATGTGGCAGCCAGGAGGAGGTGGGGGTTAGTGGCAGCCAGGAAGAGGCCGGGGTAAGTGGCAGCCAGGAGGTGGCCAGGCCCAGTAGGAGCCTCACAGAATCCCAGGTTCCTCCCCTCTGCCTTCCAAACAAAAGACCCAGGAAGGGGAGTAACATGGAGGATTCAGCGCTCAGGCTGATTCAGGAGGCTTCTGTGTCCCTCAGAGCCACCCCCACTCGTGAAGAGGCCTTTGCCTGCATGGCTGCCACCAAACTGCAGAACATGCAGGAGGGCCCACGCCTTATGTGTGAGGACATCCTTTATAAAACATTAACTAAGGGGGTGAAGGGCGAAATCACACCCAATACCCACCTGTGTGAGTTGCATCATCCTCCTCCTGCCACAACTCCACCACCACAGACACAGCGTGGAAGGAAGAGTGGAAGGAAGACAAGAAAGTGATGACCTGGGTTCAGTCTGGTCTGACAAAAGATGCAGGCTCTTGTATGACCACAGCCTGGGGACATACATGTCATCTGCTGCTGCTTCATGATCTCTTGGACTTCTGGACCAGATTGTACTCCCTTATATATGGACTCCTCAGGCCACCAATTCTGCAGTAAAATAATTGATGTGTACCCTGGGGGCCAAAGGCTTCGCTAATTCTGCTGTTTCTCCAGCGTTGCCTCCCTCTTTCTTTGGTTAGGACCCCTTAATAAATTTTTGGTTTGTTTTATTATACTCGCCTATGTGTGCTTTCCTTCAAAAAGAACAGTTTGTTTGTGAGGAGGCAGGTACATTTCAAAACTACAATGTGAAATTAACAAGAGGCACCAACACCAAGCAATCTCCTTGAGATTAAATAATACATGATAATAATGGTGTTGTGGTAACTTGACACACCAAAACTATTCTGGAGTTAAAAAAAAAAAAAAAACAAGATCAGGATTTAAAAAAAACTAAAAAAAAAATTTAATCTAAAAACATCAAAAAAAAATATTTTTTTTTTCGGTAGATGTGACAAATAAAAATATTATATTGATGAAATCACGATAAATAATAAAGAAAGAAGTTTGTGAGAAGTCTGTGTGAATATGAGCAGCAAAACAACTTCATTCTTCTAGCATTATAAAGAAGAAGAGAGTGCGCTGCAATAAACAATTTAAAACATTGCAGCGTGACGAAAGTGCTATATCCATTCCGAACGCTAATTTTACCAGGCCGAGCAGTTCGTCTCGGAATTTATTCTGAGCATGCGTGGCACTTTGTGCTTCGGAATTGTCCACACGCGGTCTGAATTGACACAAACGGATTTTGTTGTCTGAAAATTTTATAGCCTGCTCTCAAACTTTGTGTGTCGGAAGTTCTGATGGAAAAAGTCCAATGGAGCCCACACATGGTTGGAATTTCCGACAACAAGCTCCGATCGCACATTTTCCGTTGGAAAATCCGACAGTGTGTACAGGGCATGAGCGTCTATTTAGACTTTGAATTACAGTATCGAGACGTCAAACCTTTTCAGTTATAATGGTTCTGTTGTCTAGATCAAGTCTACAACTTGTGGTAACACTTAGTAACCATGGTGTCATCCCAATGCAGGGTCTGTAGAGGTGGGTGTATCACCCAAATGTAGCAACCGATTTTAATATTGTGAGAGTTCAGTCAGACGGTTTCTTTCTTGACCATCTAGGTCATCTCTATGTGTGCGTAGGTGATCTCAGAGTATAGAGAGGGGAGCGAGTGTGATGAGTGTGTGGTATGTGGTTACTGGTAACCTGGTATGGTATTAGTTGTGGAGAGGATATAGAAAAAAGGGAGGGAGGGGGGGTAGGGCGTATGAGGGTAGGTAGAATGTAATCTAACTGAGGGGGTGGGGGGTAAGTGTGCCCCTGCTTAGGGTTTTTTGATATTAAAAGAGAGGAGCTGTCTGTGGGTGTGGGGGGGAGGGGCCTATAGGAAAGGGTGGATGATATGTGGGATGGGGCTACTGTCTCTGGGAATAAGGTTGACCGCCTCTTGCTTCCCTCCTTGTGGAGTTATCCTCTGGAGATCTATGGGTTTCTATGTATTTGTGTGGAGAAGACGGTGCTATTAAATCGTACAAGGTCTAGATTCCTAATTTCGGTGTGTTTTAGATTCATTTTTGGTTGGTAGGAGAGTTTAAGAGGGCATATTCTGGTGTGGTTTGGAAATGTTTCCAGCATGCCCATTTTATTCCAAATTTGCTGGGGGAATCTCGTGCTATGTGAATTAATTCTTCTAATGCCCCGTACACACGGTCGGATTTCCTAACGCAAAATGTGTGATAGGACCTTGTAGGCTCCATCACACATTTTCCATCGGATTTTCTGACACACAAAGTTTGAGAGCAGGCTATAAAACTTTCCGACAACAAAATCCGTTGTCGGAATTTCCGATCATGTGTACACAAATCCGACGCACAAAGTGCCACGCATGCTCAGAATAAATAAATAGATGAAAGCTATTGGCAACTGTCCCATTTATAGTCCCAACGTACGTGTTTTACGTCACCGCGTTCAGAATGATCTGATTTTCCGACAACTTTGTGTGACCGTGTGTATGCAAGACAAATTTGAGCCAACATCCGTCGGATAAAATCCTAGGATTTTGTTTTCGGAATGTCCGATCAATGTCCGACCGTGTGTACTGGGCATTACTCTGCAATTCTTTTGATTCTACAGAACCATTCCTTCAATGACGGATCAGTTTGGGATTTCCAGTGCATCCGTATGCACTGTTTTGCCGCATTTACCATGTGCATCGCCAGGGATTTGTGGCAGGTGCGATGAGATAGATTTGAATGGTGTAGGAGAAATTGAGCAGATGACCATTCCAAATCAAATGTAGTGACAAGTGAGGTTATGCGATGTACTTCTTTCCCAAATGATTAGATTTGTGGGCAATCCCACCAAATGTGCAGCAATGTGCCCGGTTGTGTGTTGCATCTTCAGCAGAAATCCAGGATTGCTGGGTTGAATTTTTGTAATAATTCAGGTGTGAGATACCAGCGAGATTGGATTTTGTAACCATTTTCCTGAGTGGAAACGTTAATAGACCCTTTGTGGATGTTGAGGTAGATGTTACCCATTCTACTGGTGTTAGAGATAGTGACAGGTCTTTTTCCCAAACTTTGCACATCTCTGGGCTGTTGGGATGACAGTCTACAAAAAGAAGGAAGTGTGTGGCCAAAATCATGTGTGTTTGGGGGGATGACTGGGAACAGAGATGTTCAAAAGGTGTAAGCTGTCTAGAGCATGAGGATTTATTGTCCAACGTTCCTAGGTACTGTGTGATTAGAAGGTATGTCCATGGCAGAATCGGGGGTCTGTCAAATCATGTAGCGAGGAGAGGTGCTGTGTATAGTTTACCTTGGTCGAAAAAGTGATGAGCAAGAACCTTTTCTTCCGACCAATGTTGTGTTAAAAAGTCAGCAGTCATACCTGGGAGGAAGTCAGGGTTAAATCTTAATGGGACTAGTAACGTCAATAGGGAGGATTGTTTGCATAGTTTGCTAAAGCATTGTGTGGTTGGCCTGACAAGAGGATGTTATTTAAGCTTCAGGGGAATATGGCAATCTAGTATCCATGGTACTGATGCCAGGTGTAATTCCGAGAATGAGTTTTCCAGGCCCACCCAATCTTTTGAGGATGTGTGTAGATTCCATTCGAGTATTCTGGTCAGATGGACTGCCTTATAATAGTTCAGGAGGTCTGGGAGGCCAAAGCCTCCTAGATGTTTGGGCAATGCTAAGTGTGTGTATTTTATTCTGGGCTTTTGTCCTCCTCATATGAAATTGGAGCTAAGGCTTCTATAGGTTTTGAAGAAGGCCTGCGGTATGTGTATTGGTAATGTTTGTAAGATGTACAACATTCTAGGTAACGCGTTCATTTTCAATATTCCAATTTTTAAGATCAGTGGTCAGTTTGTTCAATATTGGTAGGTAATTCTTCGCATATAGGTCTGTCAATTTTACGGGTAGTTGTATTCCAAGATAGGTGATTGTGTCTGTCTGCCATTAGAAGGGAAAATTCTCTTTGCGTGGTATGACTAGGAATTGTGGTAAAGATATATTGAGGACAAAAGACTTAGAGAAGTTTATTTTAATAAGATATCATCTGCATAAGCAGCTAGTTTGTATTCTCTCTGGCTGGATCTGATCCCTTGGATGTCTGGGTTCTGCCTGATGGAGCAAAGTAAAGGCTCCAGGGTAAGGACAAAGAGGATAGGAGACAGGGGGCATCCCTGCCGTGTTCCATCATGGATGGAGAAGGCATTCGACAGGGTGTTATTTACTCTAATCCGAGCCAAGGGTTGAGCATATAGGGACATTATAAGACTGATCATATACTGTTTTATGCCCAGTGCTTGTAAGACTGCTGCCATGTAATCCCATGCTACCCTGTCCAATGCCTTCTCTGCATCCAGGGAAAGGAAAAAGCCTTTTTGGTTTGATGATGTGATGTGATGATGTAGATTGATAGGTTTCAAAGTATTGTCCCTGGTTTCTCTTCCAGGGACAAATCCGACTTGATCTCGGGAGATAATGGAGGGGAGTAGTGGTAGTAGTCTATTAGCTAAAATTTTGGAGAAAATTTTGATGCCCACATTTTGCTAAAGTTTGCTGCTTGTGTTGGGTCTTTATCAGCCTTTGGTATTACAGTAATGTGAGCTTCCAGCATTCCTGGGGTGAGTGAGTTGGAGTGGCATATGGAATTAAATGCTTTTATGTATGGAGCACATAGTGTGTCTGCAAATGTTTTGTAGTATGTTGCCGACAGGCCACCTGGGCCAGGGATTTTTTCCCGGTTTTAGGTTTTTGACTACTTCTTTCCATTCTATTGAGGTGATCGGGCCTTCTAATGTGTCGGCAGAATCAGCTGAGATTCCTTTGGGGCAGAATTTGTCTAAGAATTCCATAATTTAATCTTGCCTTGTCTCAGGAGAGGGTACCAATGTATTCGGCTTGTCAATATGGTATAGAAGCGAGTAAAATTTCTCAAATTCGTGAGCTATGTCGTCGGTTTTTGTATAGACGTCGCCTGTTGGGGAATTTAACTTGTGGACCGTTGTTTTGGCTTTTCTCGCATGTAGTGCTTGGGCTAATAGGTGTCCCCTTTTGTTCCCGAATTCAAAGAAAAGTTTTTATGACAACATAAAGTTTTTCCTGATAGTTCGACCTAGTTCTTCTTGTATGAGTTTACGTGTATGAGTCAGTTCCTGGTACGTTTGTTGTGTTAGCGTCTTTTTCTGGAGGGCTTCCGTCCTGAGTGTTTTGAACAGATCTGAAAGTTGCTGTTGTCTATCTTTCCTAATTTTGGCCACCATGGAGACGAGTCTACCTCATATGACACACTTGTGTGCCTCCCATTGGGTTATTTTTGAGGTGTCCGGAGTTTCATTATCTGTAAAGTAATTGTCCAGGCATTTGGTGAGTGTGTTTACTTGAGTTTCATCGATCAGGCTCTTGGGGTCCAATCTCCAGATTTTGGTAAGTGTGATTTTGTAGGGAAGGGAAAGTGTAATCATGATTGGATGGTGATCTGATATGGTCATTGGTTCTATCGTTGCCTTAGTGAGATAAGAGAGATCATGTTGTGTTAGGAAAAGGTAGTCCAGTCTTGAATATTTGTTGTGTGGGGTTGAGAAGAAGGTGAAATCTTTTTCTTGTGGTCTAAGGGTGTGCCATGTGTCGTACAATAGGAGGGTCTGTAGGCTGAGTTTAATTTGGCATAAAGCTCTGTATGGTAGGCTGGAGGATCCTGTTGATGTATTTAGAAGAGGGTCAAGAGGGACATTGAAGTTGCCTCCCAGGGTTTATATGCCATGTTTGAAGTTGGCGAGAGGTTGCATAGTTGTGCGAAAGAATGAGACTTGGGATGTGTTTGGGCTATAGATGTTGGCTAAAGTAATGGGTCGATTTTGAAAGTTCCCCTTCAGGAAGATGTATCTGCCATGATCATCAATGAAGGTGTCTGTTATCTGAATAGTGATATTTTTGGATATGAGAATTGAGACTCCCTTTGTTTTGGAATTTGGTGAGGTTGCGTGATATTACGTTGGGAAGTCCCTGTTTGATAGCTTTGGATCATTAGAAGAGCAGAAGTGTGTCTCCTATAGGTACACCATATCTGCTTTCATGCTCCGCATACTGTTTAACACTTTGGAGCATTTCTCTGGCATATTTAATCCCTTTGCATTTAATGGGATTATTTTAAGTGAGATATTCCTTGTAGAGGAATTAGGGGAATCCAGGTCCAACAGGTCCACCTGAGGTGGGGTCGCCCACTAGAGGGAAGCAAGAGACGAGTTCTCGGATAGTAAAAAAAAAGGGGGGAGGGGGGACAAACAGAGGTTAAGACCTACGTTGGTGTGAACAGGGCTCATACAGGTATGTATTTTTGTCTGTTTGCTGAGGAGAGGGGGTGGGAGTGGTGGGGGAAAGGGGTGGTGGGTTATTACAGTCACTGGCTGTGAAAAGAAATTGTCTTTTATATTCACCAACTAATCAGCCAGTAGAGGTCAGACGGAGCTCTCAGAGTCCGCTGTGTGTGAGGGTGGTTGGGTACGGTTCCTGAATGGATTATCACTCTAGTTCCTGTGAGGTCTAGTTGCTGGAGAAAAAAATTGTATGGTGGTGAATGGGGAGTAAATGTATTAATTTACGTTCATAGGAGTTTACGTAAATCGGTATGCGTGTATAGATGAGGAGAGTTCATCCTAGTAATGTGAAAGGAGATGTGTTATTATTTTCTGAAGTCTTTGGAGGGTGCATGTGTGTTGAGGAACAAGTTGCCTCTGTGTACCACAGGTAAGGGGAGGGTATTGGGTATTCTACAGTTTAGATAACAACATACATTGTCTGAACAAGAAATCCTAAAATAAAGAAATTGAAACGAGTATTGAAAAGTAATAGTGAATCCGCGCAATGGAGATAGGTGCAGCTGTAGTTCAGAATTGCTGCCTCCACAGATGCAATTACCACCACGGGGTACAGCCTCACGAGTCCAGGTTCCATGACCATGTCCCACATGTCTGAAGCTATATAGTTGGTCTCTGGGACTGGTGAGGTTCAATACTTTAGACAAACGGTATTGTTAAGATCTGTTAGGAGATGATGCAAGACGTTGGTCAGGCCACGCCCTACGAACGTCTTGCGTCATCTCCTAACAGGTCGAGCATAGGATTTTTTGATGGTTCAAATTCAGATCTTTTATGCTTAATTTGCATTTTTACAATTTGAGTACAACTCTATTTATTTTGGAATAAAAGTTTTAAATGTTTTTACGCTATGGGCACCCCTTCTTTTCTATGTTAACTCAAACACAATCCAGGAAGCCAGGAACTGCTGCACAGTGGCACAAACTGTGACCGTGCAATACCCCTGCAGGGGTGATAGGATCCGGTGAGTGTTTGCACAGTAGGAGCATGTTTAAAGGCACAGTCACTAAAGAACACTGGAATGAGAAGATTGTATTGCGCAATATTGTTTTATCAAGAGGAACAAGCTTTCAAGCACGGTATCATCTGTGCTTCTTCAATTTGGACTATTTAAAACAATATTGTCTTTTTGGATATCACTTGCTAACTTTGAGCACAAGTCACTTTATTATTGTCTGAATTTTTCCCATCCCCTTTTCCCCAATTTCTTTCCTTATCCTCCCTTCCTCTCCCCCCCCAAACCCCCCTCCCCCTTCCCCCTCCTCCCTTCCCCCTCCTTTCCCTCCCTTCCCTATTTACTTCAGTTTTTTGACTAATGCACGTCATGAATGTATGGGTACACTTTGTTACAATAGCTTCACATGGTAGATGGTGAGCTGTAGGCAGTCAGCCACTATCTGAAAGAAATCGCACATACACTATTTCCAATTCATTCAACACCATTTTTTGGTTTGAAAATGTCCTTTTCTTTTTTGGGATAAAGTGTTTTAGGAACTTAAGCCATTTCAAACACTTACCTATTAGAGGTGACCATCATAGTGGCATAACACTTCGCCTGACACCAGAATAGCGCCACACCCACACTGAAGCGAGTATTGAACCAGCTTATCTTAACAATACCGTTTGTCTAAAGTATTTAACCTCACCAGTCCCAGAGACCAACTATATAACTTCAGACATGTGGGACATGATCATGGAACCGGGACTCATGAGGCTGTACCCCATAAGACCCTACCCCATGTTATTGTGCCATTCGTGAGAATACTCAGTGCATTCAGTCCTGGGTTTCTGTCTTAATAGAATTAGTTCACTGCGCTCTTAGGTCTGGCCCCTAGGGTGTTCCCAACTTTAGTGGTGGGAATGACCTCCTCGATGGGGGCCTATGAATTTTTAAGGGTTAAGGTTAAGTAAACTGAATCCAGGAGTGTCTCTCCTTGAGGTATCAGGGATCATTATGGGGTAAGTAATTTGTAGAGCATGGGTGTGTGACCCCTGCCTATGTCTCTGGTCCTGTGGTAAAGCCGGGGGCATTGGGTTTGCAAAATATCTTTGCGGACGGGTGTTGTCAATGCCGTCTTAAAAACCTGGAGTGAAGTACGCTATGTGGTATACTTTTGTTTAGATTTACCCTACTACAACAGGTAGGAAGGAGACATTCCATATTGATATTATCTGCCTATAATGGTATAACGGAATATATCCTCCTGTTATACAGGTAGTGGAGGAAGATATATTGTGTCATATCCTGTATGTATAGGTTGTTTTAATCCTACCTGATTAGGGTCAAATGGTAAAATAAATGATGAGCTTTGTTACCCGATCCTTGGGGCAATCGTAGTCCCGAAATAACAGGCTAGAAATAAAAATAATAAGGTGCACAATCTGCAAAAAAAGAAGATCATAGTCAATAGGTCAAGTCAAGCGGTCGCTCCCATGAGGAGTATAGTCTAAAGTTCCAATCTGGTGATTCAGGCAAGTTGTGGTATAGTCCTTGGCTAATTCATGCAGTCTGTCTGTGGGGTGACCTTCATCTTGGCAAAGAGGTATTATTCTAAATTCCTTGTATATTCTAGTTAGAGTTGTTAGCTGTGTCTCTGCTTTTTGGGTTCGAACATAGCCCTGTGTGGGTAGGTCCTTGACGGAAATGCTGTTCATCTTTATGTGAGAATATGTGGTTCAAAGTGGGGGTGATCAGGCCTGCCAGTGAAAGTCACATTTTCAGAAGATGGTTCAGGTATCAGAGTGACAATGGAGGTAATGGTCCTTTATTTGGCAACCAGATCCGGGTGTACCACAGGGTGTTACGAGGGGTCAATGACAAACATAGAGGTCACTTGACATCTCAGGGCTGGGGTTCGGGCAGGCCCTGCACAGGAAAAAATGTTTTAAGGATAGTCATTGAGTGTTGCTGGGCACGTTAGTGTGATGGGGAGAAAGTAGTGGTAATGGGACCATAAGATACAGTGTCTACGGGGTACATCAAAATTGAAGAGGTTCTTGTTACCTCATTAGGAATGTCTGGCTCTGTGATGAACCGGTGAAGATGTGGAACTTCCGTTTTTTACATTCCCAATGCTTTGGAAGGTGAGGGTGAGTGCCTCGGCGGCGTATGCTGAAACTGTCATTACCTGCTTCCGCGATGCCTTCCTTGGAGACAGCCCTATGTAATGGTAGAGGCGGAAATTGCTATACCAGGCAGGCAAATCCACCGGTGGTATACTGAGGATTGTGCAAAAGTGTTCCAGGTCTTCTGGGACTCTGGGATTCACAGTGTGGCCATTTAGTGTAGAAGATAAGCAAAAAGGGAATTTTCAGTGGTAAACTATAGGTCCGGTTTTCAGAACATCCAGCAGGGGTCTCAGTTCCATCCTTCTTTGTAAAGTTATGTTGGAAAGATCCTGGAAGATCTTAATGTAAGCAGCCTGAAATGTAAAGCGTGGCCAGCCTCTCAATTTGCAGAGTATCTCCTCCTTTAGTGGGAAATCATTTAAACAGCAGATAATGTCTCTAGGTGGGTCTGTGTCTCTACTCCTCGGGCGCAGTGCTCTATGAGTATGCTCCATAGCTACTGGGGAGTCTCGGGGGCTCTCTAGCAGATCATGGAAGAGGGCAGTGACAGAGCGTGTGAGCTGTGCTGATTCAAAAGATTCTGGGAGGCCTCTTACCCTAAGATTGCGGCGTCTTCCGTGGTTATCCAAATCCTCCATGTGGCGGTTTATCTCCCTCAGGTGGACAGCATGGGATTTTGTCACTTGATGCACCTGGCATAGTGAGGCATCATGGCGGACTTGTGTCTCTTCCACTTCTTCCACCCTCAGAACTTTGGCCTGTATGTCAGATCGCAGGTCCGAGATAGCTGCTGACAGTGTGTTTTTTATGTCAGCGGCCACCATTCTGAGGTCTGACAGGCTTAGTGCTGAGGCAGGGTGTAGGTCAGGAGAGGGAGGACTGCGGCTCCGGTCTCTATGTGTGTCTCTGCTGGAGGAGCGGGACTCGTGTGTGGAGGCCTGAGATGCTATCATGGCTCGCTGAGACCGTGTCTGGAATATCTACGGAATGTGGCGACTTAGCTGCATATCGTGGCCTCTGAGCGAGCGGGAACAGGTTGCTGAGGCACTCCGGGTTGTACTCCCTATTCTAGATCGGGTCTGTAGCTGCTGTAGTCAGATAGCTGGACCTCGTGGAATAGGAGCTCTGCGGTTAAGCGTCTATCTTAGGATGGATCCAGGCCACACCCCCATAATTGTTTTCTAGACCACATCAGATAAGTAATGGGCCCATTTTCTGTGATTCTCATGAGCTACATCTCTCAGCAGCTGTGTCAAGGTTTGATTGAATCTCTCATAGACTCTATTGCGTTGTGGGTGGTATGTGACTTAGTAATGTCTAATGAGTGGCACCATTTCAAAACAGGTTCCCTGGTCTGAATATAGCTTCTGTGGACAACCATAAGGAAGGCATATGTGCTTCCACTCTGTCTGGATAGCTGTCTTATTATTTTAGTCATGGGTAGGTACCACCAGTGTAAATTTGTCTTCAATAACTGGAACATGATGATATCTGTCTTCTGATATGCTGAGTGTAAGAAAGTCAATGGTCAGTGCTTTCAATGGGGCAGATGTGAACATTTTGTGAACACCTCAGTGTCCTTCTTCCATGTGGTTTCTCTCTGCCATAGAAAAGGCCCAGGCTCTTCACAATACAACCTGACATGTCACCAACATGTCATGGGGGAGCATTATTCTGGGGTACAGTATACCATCTCTTAGGATGAGCAGTTTCTTTGTTTCTGATAATAGTTTTGATCATTCTCTGGGAATGAACCACCACTATATTCATATTGCCTGTAATGGGGCTTCTACTGGATCCCCTCTCTGTGTACCTGCCCAGTTATATTCTTCTAGTACATGGATGAGGTTTACCTGAGGCCTTGTCTTATACTTTCTATCAGTCAAGTTAGGGATTTCTATCTCTTCACCTTA
The DNA here is from genome assembly GCA_037952925.1 of Lithobates clamitans. Classification (NCBI taxonomy): domain Eukaryota; kingdom Metazoa; phylum Chordata; class Amphibia; order Anura; family Ranidae; genus Lithobates; species Lithobates clamitans. The sequence goes on from JBBGZY010000300.1 coordinate 11,268,987, forward strand.
TTCATCCACATCTCTAAGAGACCTGGATAGTGGGTAACTAAATAGGGTGTATGCCACCTGGTTGCTTCTTTCACAGTGGTAATGCAAGGAAAATCTTAACATTCTAAACTTCACCAGGCAGGGTGCTCAATATTGCTCCATATCATGAAGCAGTTTGGCAATGCATCAATAGATCACTGTCTATCCAGACCCCAAACTTGTTGCCAAGATGTCAGGTTCTCAGAAAAGAGCTCAGTGACTGCCCACACCAAGGCCAACAGCTCTAGCTTGAGGAAGCTATCATTTTCAGTATTCATCTCAACCACATGTGGACTTTGATTTGGATAAATGATAACCCTGTCCTGACTACTTTGTACTTGTGTGAATATTGCCCCAAGGCCTTGAGTACTAGTATCTGTTCTTAGCCAGATTGGAAGGGAGAAAGATGTCAGCAAAATACACAGGAGCCAACATCAGTTGCTGCTTCAAGAAGTCACACATCTATTGTTCTTAACCCATTCCAGCTACATTTGCCCCCATATCCCCTTCTGGCTTGCTCACTGTAGGAGCTTTTGAATAAGACAGATCGATAGACATAGTGCTTGACAAAACACTGATAATATCTTGTCAGCCGCAAAATGCTCTGACTTTGGCCAAGGTCATTAAGGACCTACATTCTGAATGGCCTTTTTTTTTTTTGGAACTGGGGAGAATGCCTTGTCTGGAAATGACTTGTCCTAGGAACTTGATCTTACACTTTTAGAATAGATGCCACTTTTTGTGTTTGAGCTTTAGTCTATACTGGTGCTGCAGGACCACCACAGCTTCTAAATGTGCAAGATGGTCCTTGAATGTGCCAGAAAACATCACTACATCATTTAGAGGGATCAGGATACTATCCAGGTTCATGTCCCCAAGACAGTGTTCCATTGTGTTCTGGTATGTGGCTGGCACATGACACCTGAGGGTCTGGTAGGGAACTTGGAAGGGACCCCACATTCTTTTTCTTTTTTGTATGCTTTGTGTGGGGGTATAGAAGCCTTGAGGGTAGAGGAGTCTTGCAATCCATTATGAAAACCAACATTCAGGGGGGCATGGCCGTGGCATGCACGTGTGAGGACATGTTCCCTGAGAGCTCCGTGAGACCTGCTCAGCTATCAGCACACACAGCAGCCTTTTGAGGGACACACGAGCAGGTAAACATGCCTCCTAAGAGGAAACCATCCCTGCTCCCCGGGGCCATTCCTGCTCACTGGATGTTTAATTTGCAGAGACACGCCGGGGCCCGGCCGGAGGATCCAAGATGGTGCCTGGTGAGCATACCGCTCGTGTGGCCTCTCCAATCTGCCCACACCAACGCTTCCTCCCCCCTCCTCTCCTTAGGGTTCCGACAGCCAGGACAGGTGCTCTGACATGGGAGAAGTGCTTGGAGACAAGGACTTATGGTCCCACCTCCACTCCCTCCCCACAAAGGCTGACTTGGAGCTGTTTGCTACCAGGGTGGAGAAGGCCCTGAGACAGGACATTAAAGCCCTGCAGGTGGACACTGCACATATTGGGGGTAGAGTAGAGGCCCTGGAGTCACAATAGGAGGAAGTTAACCCTGTCCTGCAAACGCTAAATGCACGCTGTAAATCCCAGGACCTGCGTATTAACTCTTTGCTGGATCAAATGGATGATTTTGAAAATAGGAGCTGCAGAGTTAACATTCGCATTAGGGGCCTACCTAAAGCCACTGCATCCAGTCCCTACTCTGCAAGGAGTGTTTAAACAGATTCTAAGCCATGAGGCACCTGATTCTACGCCAGGAGGCACTTGCTCACAGAGCCCTTCGTCTACCTTCTGATGATCCGGATAAACCCATCGACATTATATGTAAACTTCACAAATTATCCCTGAAGGAACACATAATGTCCGTCACATGGATTTTGATGGAGCTAAACTATCCTTCTTCCCGGATCTCTCCAGACGCACCTTGATGCAATGTCGGGCCCTCGAACCTTGCTGGAAGCCATACACGATGCTAAGCTGATCTACAGATGGGGCTTTCTGTTTAGTCTCTCAGTCACCAAAGATGGCCAGCAGTTTACCTTACAGGGTAAAGATGACCTGCCGCAGTTTCTGGAATCCCTTGGCCAACCTCTTGACTGGAGAACTTCCCCGGAGATCACGCTCCCTTCTTGACCACAGACTTGGCATGCTGCAGATGATGCAATGGACCCAGAGGGGGCTCCTCCAGTCAAGCTTCTCATTCCTCCTCTCCCAGGGGGACAACCTGATTACATGAGAAGATCTCTGCTGACTCCCACAATATTTATACCTGAATAGACCTTCTGGTGATGGACCAATTTTTCCTTGACTCCCTAGCTGGTGTGTCCATTGGCTCCATAACGATTTCGGATCACACCCCGGTTTCTATTTCCCTGTGTCCATAATCATGTGTATAAAAACCTTCAATTGCATCATAATAAAGCAGAACAGTTATTTGGAAAGATGCTGAGCATATGTTTTGTGTCTGTTCCCTACTGCAGTAGTTATTATTAATTTGGAACCACTAATCAGTATGAGGATAGGAATTGCCTATCATCAAAATGTCCAACTCAGGTGGCGAGCTTTGCCTAGGATGGGCTTTGCAGGTGACCCTGAGAATCTGAAATGAGGAGCTTGAGACGATACGGGAATTTCTGATAATCAGCCGGCTGAGGTAAGCCTTTTGCTTACATTTAAGTTATCAGACTTCCTTGATCGGTAAGGCATTTTTGGGACAAAGGGTACCTATTTTACTCCCCTTAATTGAACTGTATTGATTGGTGGTTATATGTTATGTTGTCACTGTCTACTGTCAATCAGAGTGTTATAGATAAGAAAGGGAAGAATAGTGCTGTTCACAGGTATATGTAGTGCACATCTGCTAGATAAAGTAGTTTAGAGGCAAGAGGGTTTAGGCACACGTAGAGAAGACTGGCCAGTCATTATGGGCATTAAATTAAATAAGGGAATGAAGGGTAAGAGACCCTCAAAAATGCCCAGCGCAAGAGGAACGCTATATATGAACCGAAGGTGCGGTTCCGACTATACTGAGCCCCTAGATTATTGGTTAAAGTGGACAGTGATCCACACTGGGTAATTGGGTTACCAAAGTCCACAGGGACTAAGAATCATGCAGAGCAAACAGCTAGAGAAACAGCTATCTATGTGAGCAGGATGGATCAAGGGTGACAATTAACAGAAAAGAAAGGGACATTTTCATGTTAAGTTGTGAAATGAATTTGGGGTCAGGCACTACAACTAGTAAAGTCAAGAAAGCAGGGAAATAAAAAGAGTTAAAAGAAAGTGAAAGAATGATATGCATGTGTTGTTTACAAATGGGAGAAATGTAAGCAATTTTAGAGAGATATTCATGTATGTGTGTGAATGCTGGAACCTTTAGTTCTATCTCTTGTGTGTGTGTCATGTATGCTGATGTGACCCCCTCCTTTGCACTCTCCTGAAAGAATGTAGCTGGGATGAGAGGTCAGTGATAAGCTGGAACGACACCATGCCAATTTCATTTTTTTAGACAAAACATTTATAAGAAAATGAGCCGGGTTAACGAATTTAATGATAAACAATGTGATCACAATTATTTTTGAATGTTTTCTAAACATGGTAAAAAGAAGGTTACATTTAACCGTGTATTACACAAATTGAATATCCTTTGATAGTGGAAACAGTGCATTTAAAAAAGGGAAATTAAGTACAATTAAGTAATAATGAGTATTAATTTCTAATATGAGTTTAACAATTTTATTAATAATATAGATATATTGAAACTGGATTAGACAACCTTTGGTTGGAAATGAAATCCAGGTTATTGGGGAAATTTGTAAAAATAGGATTAGTTAAGATTAAGATGAGGTTGTTATTTGGAATAAAGCTGCCATAATATTTAACAAAGCCAAGATGGATGGGATACGTAAGACGTTTTTCTACAAACCTGAAATCTAAAGGTCTGATAATAACTTGATTTGCGGTCCATGATGTGAGAGTAATAATAAATACAATTTAAATATAACTGACCCATTACATCAAGTCCACACACCCTGTTAGGATAGATGCCACCTGCAGCCAGTTGTTTTATAGTTTTTGATGTGGCTGAGTGCTTTCTGGTCCATCATACAGATTGTTGGTCCTTTTGTTTTTATTTATTTTTATTTTTGAAATCCAAAGCATAATGTGTGGATTGTGAAATGATGTGCCCCTTTTCCTTGTAAGTGCAGTGGTATAAGCAGAAGAATATTTTGGATTTATGGACATCTCTGCATGACCGCAGGGTATTAAGAAAAAGGGGAACAACTCAGCTGGCCCCAGCTTTAAACATGTTTAAGGATCTTGTATTGAAAGACCTAGCTAAATTACCACCCAAACGGACTTATGATCCCTTATCGGAGTTAGGTCTCAAGTCTAAATGCGATAACAAACATTTGGTCATTCGCCCCGCTGACAAAGGCGGGGGTATTGTGCTACTAGATAAGGCCGACTATATGGGGGAAATGTATAACATTCTAAGTGATCGCACTACATATAGTGAACTACCCAGTGACCCAACAACCAAATACAAAAGAGAACTGACAAGTCTCATCGCTAAAGGTTTTGATTCTTTAATTTTAGACCATAAAGAAAAATCATTCTTTGTCCCTTTGGCCCCATGAATTTCCATTATTTATTATTTGCCCAAGATCCACAAGGATCCCCTTCATCCTCCTGGATGCCCCATCATAAGTGGGATAGATTCCATCACTTCCAGGATCGGAAAGTACATTGACTTCTTCCTTCATTCATCAGTTAGGAACACTCCATCCTATCTTAATGACACTAAGGATGTGATCAACCGTTTATCTAAATTTACCAATCCAAGGTGACCTTATTATGGCCACAGCTGATGTGGCATCCTTGTACACCTGCATTCCACATCAGAGCGGAATGGAGGCTGCACAAGAGATTTTGAAAAGAGATTCCACTCTTGCCACACCCCAGGTTGAGTTTATTTTGGAGTTATTGGAGTTTGCAACCCAACACAATTACATTTGGTTTGATGACCATTTTTATTTACAGCTGAAAGGGGTGGCGATGAGAGTGAAATTCGCTCCCAGTTTGGCCAACTTTTTTATGGCCAAATGGGAGGAGGATGTAGTTTATGCCCTGGATAACACACAGTTAAAATTGTGGGCCAGATATATAGACGACGTCCTCCTCCTATGGGCTGGTACCTCCGAAGCATTGGAGGACTTTTTTTCGACAGAGGTATCATTTTAACATATCAATCCAGCACGTCTAAGATCAACTTTCTGGATCTTGTGATAGAAAGGTCAGAACAACAATTCATATTCACTTCAAACCTACTGATAGGAAAGGGTTTATACCTATGGATATCTGCCACCATAAGTCGTGGCTAAGTTCCGTCCTCAAAGGTCAATTCCTGTGTCTTCATAGGAATTGTACTGATGTTGACACTTTTGAGATCCAAGCAAACATTCTGAGAGAGAGATTTCTCGATAAAGGATACAACCAGGTTGAAGTTGACAATGACCTTTTTAAAGTTCTGAATACCGATCGAGCTCTACTGTTGGCTGATAAACCCCAACAAGATGGTGATGATAACTTCAAATGGTCTTTCCTTACAAGATTTTCAACACAACATACACAGATTAAGGATATCTTTGAACGGCATTGTGGGATTTTGAAGAGCGATAGGATATTTGGGCCTATCATACCTGAGAGACCCAAGGTTATATATCATGGTGTACCTTCACTCAAAAGTAAGATTGCACCATCCATCATCAATCCCCCATTAGGCCAACATTTTTCCATAATCGGATAGGGTATTATCCCTGTAAAAAATGTACTGTCTGTCATCACAATACTTGTGGACGCAGAGCCACTAAGGAATTTAAATCGACAGTGACTGGTCGGGTTTACACAATTAAACAATTTTGCACATGTGCCACGACCAATGTGGTATACCTACTGACTTGACAATGTGGCAAGCAGTACGTTGGTAGAACCATAAAGTCATTCATAACCAGAGTTACTAAACATAATAATTTTATTAAACTGGGGAGTACCAAACATACAGTCCCCTGACATTACCGACAACATCATGCTCGTGACCCAACAGGAACTCAATTTTTTAATCATAGATAGATACATTGCAAGGGATGACTGTGGAGTGGGATATCAACTCTTTTATACACAAAGCTTAATTGGCACATTTTTGTTTAATATGGGGTTTTAGGTTATAAGGATTCATTTTTGCTATTTTATTTCTTTTTAATATTTTTTTAGGACAGACTTCCCTTCAACATAGTTTTCTATGGAAGTTTATTAAATGTTATATTGACTTGCTTTATTGGTAGGGTATTACACCCTTTACAAATTGCTTTATTGTTGCACTAACTGTTAGCAATTGGTTGGTTATTATTATGTCCATATTTCGGGTTAATTTTAATCCAATAGGATTGCTATTATTGCCTCTATTGGAGGAGGCTGGAGACAAAGGAAAACCACATGTGTTAAATTGACGGTGTAGGAATCAGCTGCTGTGAGCCCAGTGCAGGACACACTCCCAAAGACCCAGATATTAATTTTTTTGTAGATTTGATCCCAGTTTTATACTGAGGATGGCAATACCCATAATGAGTATGCAGTTTATCACCCAGAAGGATACTCTGTATTCAAAATCATTGGATCCTTTTTCCCCAGCTCAAGAAGCAGAGCTCCATGTTTTAGCAAAGCCTGTGAGCTATAAAAAGAGTAAATACTTTTATATATAGTCGAGATATCGAGAGCTTTTGGTTCCATTTGAAGGGCCAGAAGTTTGTTTTTACTTCAGCAGGTAAACCAATCAAGCATGCCAAGTTAATTTGATTGGCTGTTTTCAGCCTTCCAGGTTCTTGCTGAGGTAGCCATATTAACTTTAAAACTCACACATGGAAGCAAACCCAGCAACTAAGGATGCTGCATTACAGCCCTGGACACTTGCTGGGTCTGTGCAACTCACAGATTCCATCCTAGTTCTGGCCCAGTATAGCTGGGATTAATAATTCAACCCAGAACGAGAACAACAAGTGGTCCACAGGGGGCAACTTCTTATGAAACAGGACTTTGGAAAAGGTGATCATTTATGTCTGCCAGCCACTCTTTTCCCTCCAGCTTGACACATGGACTGTGTCATCAGTTACAAGCAGTTATGACTGCCTTAGTAAATGAGCGTGGGATAGAGTCAGAGTTCTCCACAATTGTTTTTATAACATACCACTTCTTGTTTTACCTGTTACCAAAGGTGCTACCAAAAGCTGAACATCCCTTCCAGAGATTACAAAAAGATATATCCAGATGCCCAAGTCAGGATCTTAAGAGTATGCATTTTGTCTGTATGGACATGTTTTCTTGATGTCCAGTGGCAAATGCTACTGCAAAGGTCACAGTAAAATGTGTTATCAGAAGTAGTTTGTAAGTACAGAGTAAAGAATTTACAGAGAGTAACAGAGGAAATCATTTTTATAGGAGAGTCCTTACTAGAAGTTTTGAGGTTTTATTTTTACACTTCCTACTGTCTACAATGTAGCGGACAAAGTAGAGTAAGAAACTAGAAAACTTTTTCCTGAATGTTTTCTTATATTTTATCAAGCCCCTAAGGGGATGTTGGACTCTCTTCCTATGGGATTTGGTTTGTGAATGTGTTATTCACTTTCATTTTTTATATTTTGTCTCAGCAGCTGAAGTCCTCCATTCGGATCTCACAGAGAATGTTGCTGCTCCTTTAAGGTTTTTGACAAACTCACTTATGTGTTTTCTCCTCAATTCCAGATCCTAAAAGTTTGGAAGGATCTAAAACTAAAGCCAGATGACTTGTGGATTGTTAAGAGACATTTATATATAAGGAAATGTTTGGAGATTCAATACAGCATCTATTTCATGTACAAGTTGTGCAAAACTTGAAGGAAAAGTCACCTGAATCCACACCAGACACTGCAAAAATGACTAAATTAAAGAAATTTCTGTGTTTGATGTGTTTCGCTCTTGCGATCACAGTCTATGGTACTATTTGATTCACTGACTTTAATTGTAAGGGATATATATATATATATATATATATATATATATATATATATAATGTGATTTGAAAAGTAGTTCAGCCATGTCGAAGTCATATTTGTCTTTTGTACGTCTTCCATTTTATGTACAATTGTCTGTGTTTACAAATGTTGATAAGTCAGCATTTGAACAATTCAGCTAGAAGGCCATTCTGGCCAAAGGAGTGTACAGCCAGTACTCTGTAAATATGTCTTATCAATCATTTGTTTTTCACAATGAAAAGTCATTTTGTAATGAAAAAGCTGCTCAGCTATTATATTCTTCACAATGGAGTTTTTGCCTTTTCGGCCAGGACTACCTACACCTAAGCGTGTGGAGGTTCCAGGTTAAAGGTGATAGCAGGTATGGTTAGTGATCAAAATATTGATCAAAAGAGGGGAGACTGTAATGGAAATGGAAATGGAAGTTCTGTATATAAATGTATTCTATTTTGTATGTATTGCACACTGCCCTCACTGTGCACACGGCACCAATAATGTTTTCAGTACGTTTGCATTCTTTCGAGTCCTGATTAGAATTAGCCTGCCTATGTAACGGCCCTTGTTACCATAAACGTACAATTGTAATATTAATGTGATACCTACGTAATCATGTGTATAAGAACCTTCAATTGCGTCATAATAAAGCAGAACAGTTATTTGGAAAGCTGCTGAGCGTACCTTTTGTGTCTGTTCCCTACTGCAGTAGTTATTATTAATTTGGAACCACTAATCAATATGAGTATAGGAGTTGTCTATCATCAAAATGTCCAACTCACTGGTCACCTTGCCTTGTTCCCCTACCTTTTCTGGTCATTATATGGAGCATCACGACTGACTCTGACGTGAACCTGTCTGCCTGTTTTTATTTGAATATGTGAAGTTTTTGCCTTTTGGCTTACTGTCTTTTGTATGTTATGTGATGCAAAAATTCAAATAAAGATTACATAAAAAAAAGAAAACCAACATTCATAAAAGCATGAGCTCATGAATAGGTGGTACCATAATCCCTTTCATAAAGGAAAACCCTGATGATGCCAGCTTTTCCTGCATGTTTACAGAGCATATCACAGGGTCCTCTATAGCTTTCTGCATGTGAAGAAGTTGTCTTATTTTTATATGTTGGTTCAAGTGTGCAGGACACCCCTGCAGCACTTCAGCCCCAAGTCCCTTGGTGATAATCATGCTAAGTATGACCTGTGGCTGTTGTGTGTGATCTCTACACCCTGTTAGCCTAGGCCTTGCCCCCATGACCTCACTTTCATCAATGTACTCCTGACAACTTCTATGGGGAGCAACTGTCAGTGAGATCCATGGTGTGTCTGGTCTTATCTTCGTCTTGTGAAAGTATTGCTGGAACAACAGTTCTGTCAGGTTAGGGACTTGAGTCAGTATGGAAGAGGTAATTGATCTTTTTGGCCATTGAAGCATCCATGTACAACAGAACTGCTGACTTCCACATCTTTTATTCTTAAATGGGGAGTTGTTTTACATTGCCGCCTCATTGCTTGACTCCTAGCAGTTGGGCATTCTAGTTTTAAAGCCTCCCTGCACAATTGGGGCAGTCTCTCTGGTGATGGCCCAGCTCTTAACAACCCCAGTGCAGGATGGGGACCTTGACCGTCTTGCACACCCCCCCCCCTTTTCGAAGCAGTATTTTCTTTCAACCTCTCTTTGCCCCTCAGAGGAGTATTCCTTTCTGTGCTTCAATGTGTATAACTCTCTCTAGAGCTGAACCATCCCTTTTGTCAACTTTAGGTTGCAGGTGGGTCTTTAAAGACACATTAAAGCTTCATTTTTTTTAAATTAAAATAACAAACACATCATACTTGTCTGCTCTGTGTAATGGTTTTGCACAGAGCTGCCCTGATCCTCATATTCTGGGGTCCCCTGTTAGCGCTCCTCCTCTTTGACAGGTGCCCCCATGGAAAGCCGCTTTCCATGGGGGCACCCATGCGTGCTCACTCTCGGGCTGCACTGCTTGCCTCTACGCGTCTATTGAAACAGAGCGGGTGGCTCTACCCCCCCAGTGACGGATGAAAAACGGACAGCAATGCATTCCTATGGGCAAACGGATGTAAACAGATGGTCAATCCTTCACATAACTTTATATCTACATTAGTTCAGGTCCATTTTTCAATTATTGTCTCTACAATATTTTTGTTCAATTTAAAAAACTGAAGCAGACCTAAATGGTTGTAAATGGACACCAGTCCATTTTTGCATCTGTTTTTTACACCGTCACCATCCTAACATCAAGTGAGCAGCAGCGATGAGGCTTTGGTTGTTAAGGAGCCAGTACTCTAACATCCATGGCTCATCCTTGCTGTCAGCGGGGAAATTCAGCATAGGCAGTGTCACCCGGTAATGTCCTTTGGGGAGAACCGACAATGTCACTTGGCGCTAGCAAGCGTTGGGAGAAGTAGGGTTCATGGGAGGTGTTTCTTTTTGTGCGGGTTGGTAGCCATCCTTCATCATGATTGACATGTACCTACATTGCTGGAAGACATGATTAATGATAGATCCACATTGGGGGACTTTAACCACTTCAGCCCCGGAAGGATTTACCACCTTCCTGACCGGGCCATTTTTTGCAATACAGCACTGTCGCTTTAACTGACAACTGCGCGGTCATGCGAACCTGTACCCAAATGAAACTGACGTCCTTTTTTCCTCACAAATAGAGCTTTATTTTGGTGGTATTTGATCACCTTTGCTGTTTTTATTTTTTGCTCTATAAAATAAAAAAGAGCGTCAATTTTGAAAAAAAAACATGTAAAAAAAAGTTTTTTACTTTCTGCTATAATAAATATCCCCAAATTTTAAAAAAAATATTTTTTTCCTCAGTTTAGGCTGATATGTAATCTTCTACATATTTTTGGTAAAAAAAAAATATCAAACATTGGTTGATTTGCGCAAAATTTGCAGCGTCTACAAAATAGGGGATAGATTGATGGCATTTTCATTATTATTTATTTTTTACTAGTAATGGCGGCGATCTGCAATTTTTATTGGGACTGTGACATTGTGGCAGACAGATTGGACACTTTTGACACTTTTTTGGGACCACTGACATTTATACAGCGATCAGAGCTATAAATAGCCACTGATTACTGTATAAATGTCACTGGCAGGGAAGGGGTGAACACTACGGGGCGATCAAGGGGTTAAATGTGTTCCCTCAGTGTGTTCTAACTGTGGGGGGATGGGACTGCCTAGGGAAGGAGACTTAACGCTGTTCCTATATACTAGGAACACACGATCTGTCTCCTCTCCCCTGTCAGAATGTGGATTTGTGTGTTTACTGCGGACATTGCGGCAGCTTGGCTGACTACCCGATCTGGTTACTGAACTCTGGCTTGTTTTGACTATGCTTACTCTGTTTACCTTATTATTATTATTATTTTTATTATTATTAAACAAGTGTTATTTAACTTTACTTCAGTCTCGCTCTGATTCATGGTTCCTGATAGTAGGCGAAGGCCATGAATTCAGAAGATACAGTCAATCCACTTGTTGGTAATATTTTTTCCAGATTGGATGAGCAAGATCACCGCATGGATCAGTTTGCCATAGCGTTACAAACGCTCCTGAGTCGCACAGCTCACCTGGAAACTCCCACTGTGGCTGCTCCAGTACAACCTGAGTTGCAGGCCGTCCCTGCTGCTGCACCAGTCTCTGTGCAGGCATGCGCCTTGATTATTACCTTTATAAGAGGTATGTCTGGTTCCGCTCCGCTTTGCCAGTGATTCAATGCAGAGGGTTTCTCAACCAGGTTGAGATTTTTTTTTTTAACAAGAAAACCAGGTTGAGATTTACTTTGAGATGCTGCCCCAGACGTTTTACAAGGACAGAAGCAAAGTAGGTTTCATGATATCTTTGCTTTCTGAGAGAGCCTTGGCCTGGGCAAACCCTCTATGGGAGACGCAAAAACCTGTTGTCTTGAGTTACCCTGACTTTGTGGCCTCCTTTATAAGGGTATTTGACTTTCCGCACACTCTGCCTCTGCTGCCAAGTGCCTCATGTCCATTAAACAGAGTACGAGAACTGTTGCAGACTACGCCATTGAATTCCGTACTCTGGCAGCAGAGGTTGCTTGGAACAATGAGGACCTCGTGGCTGCTTTTTCTCATGGTCTCTCGGATTCCATCAAGGATGAGATAGCAGCCAGAGATATACCCACTGAGCTGGAGAGATTGATCACTTTTGCCATCCTCATTGACTCCAGACTCAGAGAAAGACTCTCTTTTAAGGAGCACTTGTAGAAGCCTCCTGTCTGTTTGCTTCTGAGCTTTGCAGTCCCACCCGTGTCTCCCTCACCTCCCATGCCTCCTGGTACCGAGTCAGTCAGTGAAGATGAAGCCATGCACTTGGGCTTCACGCGTCTTTCTGCGGATGAGAGAGCCTTTAGGAGGAGGGAGAGATTGTGCCTTTATTGTGGCCAGGCAGGTCACTTTTGGAAGCCTTGTCCTACCCGTCCAGGGAACGCCCGAACCTTGAGGTCCTGTCATGGACAGACCTTAGGTGGCGTTGTTTCATCCCCAGTTATCCAGAAAGATAAGCCCCTGGTTTTGGTCACCCTTTCTTGGGCTGAGTCATCCATCGAGATACAGGCTCTAATCGACTCTGGGGCTGCAGGCCTGTTCATTGATGCTGCCTTTGTATCTCAGCACTCGATTCCGCTGCAGCTGTGTGACACTCCACTTGCCATTGAGGCTCTTGATGGGAGACCTCTACAGTCTGCCCATGTGACTCATGAGACGGTTCCGTTGTCCATGGCCATAGGGACTCTTCACCGTGAGATAATCCAATTCCAAGTGATTTCCTCACCTAGGTTTCCACTGGTTATTGGTTTTCCTTGGTTACAGAGGCACAACCCCTCTTTTGATTGGCTCCATGCTGAGGTTCTCTCCTGGTCACCACCCTGCAGTGAGACATGCTTCCAGAAGGTAGCCAAGGTCCTGTGCACCTCTTCACTCTCCTACCTGCCGGACGAGTACCGCGATTTTAGCGATGTCTTTGACAAAGGTCAAGCCGGTAGTTTGTCTCCACACCGGCCTTATGATTGCGCAATTGACCTTCAACCTGGTGCCACACACCCTCGTGGCCGGGTTTACCCTTTGTCAGTCTTGGAGGATAATGCCATGAAGGAGTATGTTGCAGACGCACTTTCTTGAGGTTTCATCCGCAAATCCTCGTCTCCTGCTGGTGCTGGGTTCTTCTTTGTGAAGAAGAAAAGTGGTGAACTGAGACCTTGTATTGATTATAGGGGTCTCAATCATTTCATGATTAAGAATGCCTACCCGATTCCATTGATTACAGAGTTATTTGACCGCCTCAAGGGAGCAACGGTTTTCAGGAAGCTTGATTTGAGAGGGGTATACAATCTCATGAGGATTAAGGAGGGCAACGAGTGGAAAACTGCGTTTAATACCAGAACAGGCCATTATGAGTACCTCGTAATGCCTTTTGGCCTTTGTAATGCCCCGGCAGTTTTCCAGGAATTTATTAACGATGTTCTCCAAGATTTGTTGCAGTTATGTGTGGTGATTTATCTCGATGATATCCTCATATTTTCCAAGTGCCTGGAGAGCCACCACACAGATGTCTGTCGTGTGCTTCAGAAACTAAGAGAAAACAATCTCTATTGTAAACTGGAGAAGTGCAAGTTCCATCGTGAACAGGTTAAATTTCTTTTTTTTTTTTTTTATTAAGAAGATAATAGAATACATCAATCGTCAAAATGAAAACAGGTTAAATTTCTATGTCATTTCCACTGCTGGTTTTTTGATGGACCCAGAGAAACTTTCGTCAGTCTTACAGTGGCCCTGACCCGTGGCTTTACATCCTCTGCAGCGTTTCCTGGGCTTTGCCAACTATTATCGGAAGTTTATTCATAACTTCTCTTCTCTGGTCAAGCCCCTGACTGATATAAACAGAAAGGACGGTAACCCACAGAGTTGGTCTCCGGAGTCCATTAAGGCCTTTGAGAGTCTCAAGGCTGCCTTTGTTTCTGCTCCTGTGTTGGCACACCCTGATCCTACGTTGTCTTTTATCCTAGAAGTTGATGCTTCTGAGATTGGAGTTGGCGCTCTTCTGGCTCAACGTCCTAACTCTGAGAGCGCTATGCATCCGTGTGGCTCTTTTTCCAAGAAATTGTCACCTGTAGAGTGCAATTATGAGATTGGTGACAGAGAGCTGTTGGCGATCATTTTAGCCCTGAAAGAATGGAGACATCTCCTTGAAGGTACCACTGTGCCGGTTCTCATTCTTACTGACCATAAGAATCTCACATTCTTGTCTTGCTTCTCCTTTGGGTGACAAAATTCTTGCTGCTCAGGTCCATGCTCCTCCTGAGAAACCTTGTGACCGCTGCTTTGTCCCAGAGAGTCTCTGTACTGCTGTGCTCCAGACTTACCATTCTCCCAAGGCAGCTGGCCACCCTGGGAAGAATCAACTCGTTTGGGCCATTTCCTAACAATTCTGGTGGCCTAGTCTACGGGCTAATGTAACTGCCTTCGTAGCTTCCTGTTCAGTGTGTGCTCAGAGTAAGACTCCACGACACCTTCCAGTGGGCCTCCTACATCCCATACCCAATGGAGAGAGGCCCTGGACCCACCTGTCTATGGATTTCATTGTGGAGTTACCCAACTCCCAAGGCAACACTGTTATCCTTATGGTGGTTGACCGGTTCTCAAAGATGTGTCATTGTATTCCACTTAAGAAGTTGCCCACTTCTAAGGAACTGGCTTCCATTTTTGCTCAGGAGATCTTTCCCTTACATGGGCTACCCAGGTAATTGTCTCGAACTGGGGTAGTCAGTTTGTCTCTCGGTTCTGGTGAGCCTTTTGTGCACAGTTGGGAATCCAGCTTGCTTTCTCCTCTGCGTATCACCCGCAGTCTAATGGGGCCGCAGAATGAGCCAACCAGTCCTTGGAGCAATTCTTCTGTTGCTATATTTCTGACCATCATAACAACTGGTCAGACCTATTACCGTGGGCAGCATTTGCTCACAACAGTGCCTTGAGTTCTGCTTCCCGATTGTCTCAATTTATGGCGAATTATGGTTTCCAACCTTCCATGTTGCCTGACTCGTTTGTTCCACAGAGTATAGTGCGTTAGAGGAGCATCTCCGTGGTCTTCGTTCCACTTGGGCACAAGTTCAGGAGACTTTGCAACGATAGGTACAGACTCCATGATGGCCGCAGACGCCTGCCTGCACCTTCCTACCAGGTTGGGGACAGAGTCTGGCTGTCGTCTCGCAACCTCCGACTTCGTGTTCCTTCTTTGAAGTTTACACCTCGATTTATTGGGCCTTTCCGTATCCTTCGCAGGATTAACCCAGTGGCTTATGCCTTTGACCTTCCTCCTAGTATGCGCATCTCAAATGTGTTTCATGTCTCCTTATTGAAACCTTTGGTCTGCAATTGTTTTACCACCTCGGTGCCACGTCCTCACCCTATACAGGCTGAGAACCATGAGGAGTATGAAGTACAATCCAGTGTTGACTCCCACAGGTTCCTTGGGTACATACAGTACCTGGTGCTTTGGAAGGGGTACGGTCCGGAGGAACGCTCTTGGGTTTCATCCTCGGACGTACATGCCCCTGTCCTCCTCCGTGATTTCCATAGAGGTTTTCTCCTCAAGCCCGGTGGTCCTCCGAGGGGGAGGGGTCGTTGAGGTGGGGGTACTGTCAGGGCTGGGCTTAGCCCTTTCTTCTCTGAGCTGGCCGCTCAGCTGTCGGCTAATGGCCAGCTCCCATCTCTCTCCACAGTTACCCAGCTGTTGTTGATTCTGCTCGTCAGTCCTGCCTACTTAAAGCCGTCCAGCTCACTTGATTTCTTCCTTCACCTTTGTCAACATCACAGAGATTTTCTCCTGCGTTCCTGTTGAAGACTTGCTCGGCTGACATTCCTTCTGGCTCCTGATACTGCTTGCTGTACTACTACGTTTATCTCTGGCTCTCTGACATTTGCTTGGCTGACTACCCGATCCGGTTACTGAACTCTGGCTTGTTTTGACTACGCTTACTCTGTTTACCTTATTATTATTATTATTATTATTATTATTATTAAACAAGTTTTATTTAACTTTACTTCAGTCATGTTCTGATTCATGGTTCCTGATACCAACCTCCTTTCACAATATCACCCAAACTGCCCTCTTTGCTCCTCAAAAGACCTCCTGCTCTCTAACATACTCATCACCTCCTCACATGCTTGCATTGAGGGCTTCTCCAGAACTTCTCCTATCCTCTGAAACTCCCTACCCAGATCTGTTCAGCTATCCCCTACTCTATCTGTCTTAAGCAATCCCTAAAAACCTATCTCTTTAGGGAGGCCTATTTCCCTTCCACATTATAAACTGTACTTTAATTTCTTCATCAGCTCACCAAAGTTATTACCTTTTGTATCACTTGATCCTCCCTTTTAGATTATAAGCTCTAATGAGCAGGGCTCTCTGAAGCCTACTGTACAGTTTCTTTTTATTCTGTAAAGCAGTGTGGGAAATGTATATTATAAATCCAAAATAATAATAATATTAATAAATGTTTTTGTGTAGTTACCAGAATTGGGCTTTAAGGTCTATGTTTAGGCACTTTCTGTTGGGATAAAAACATTAAGTCCCTGTTTGTCAACTGCTCTCCTGTGTCAATAATATCACTGTGTTGCCACATGCTCTTCCAGTTGAAACGATACAGGTGGCCATAGATTGATCAAAATTCAGCTGGTTCAGCAGGGAGCAGCCAAACTTTGATCATTATATGGCTGTTTCTATTAACCAGAAATCGATCTTTAAATCGACTTCTTTCATTTGAACAGTTTGGAAAACTTTTGTCAATCAGTGGCTGCAGCCAATCATTTGTGTGGATAGAGGAATCTTAGTTTCTACTCTGTTCAACCTCCTGGCCGAATGAAAAAAATAAAATAAAAAAATAAATGTCATATTGCAGCATTTGACAGAAAGCACCTTCAAAAAAAGGTTGGATGGGTTTAGCAGCACTGAGATGCAAAAAAAGAAAAAAAATGCTTTTAAAAGTCAGCTATATGATGCACGTTGCTTTAGCAAACTACGTACTGTAAATGTTTTCTTGATAGGGTTTTAACATCACATCAGGCAGCTAAGCAATAGTTATTGTTTTTCTCTTATTCAGCAAGGATGGCTACTGTGTCCTGATGGATATAGGTCTAGTAGTCTATTAATCAATAATTAACATGATTTAAATGTATGATGAGAAATAATCCCAGTAATGACTTTTGTAATGAATCTGCCCATTATTACATATTAAAGAAGATACAAACACCAAATGAATTAATAAAGTAGTGTTTACTTTGCACAGAATTATCACAGCCTGATAAACAGGAGCATTGAACTTTCTTTCTGTAAGAAGACCAGCACATTATAAATGAATTCCTGGTCCCTGGAGAGCACTAATCCTGATTTCAGAGAATTTGTTGTGCTCAACCCTTCCGGTGCAAAGATATTTACTCGAGGGAGACTTAATCTAGCTTTGTGACGACTTCAGCAGATGGGGTCTGCTGGCCCATTGCAATTTTCAAAGAAATTTAACTTTTGAAATAATTATTTCCTGATTGTTTGCTGAAGCTGAAATCCAACCTTGTTAATCCGTTCTTTCCTGCCATCCTCTATCATATTCTAAAGTCGGTTCCTACACATTCTGTGGATATCTATATTATAAACCTGCAAGTTTAAGGTATAATTTAAAGGGTCAGTTCACTCAAAACTGATATTTCAGTTATAAGCAGAACCTGCTAGATGGAGCCAGTGGTTGGGTTCCTCTATCTCTTGAGGAGTCCACATATTACATTTCCCTCTAGTAGTTCCTGACTTTGTATGTGCTCATTTTAGAATTTAAGGTGCTGCCACCAACCTTTCTGTGTTCCTAAAATTAGGAACTGAACCCATGCAGATATAAGACACAATTTAACGCAGCTCTATATTTATTAATATATCATTGTTTTCTAATGCTAGCCGTGTAAGTATCTAAATTTGACATGGTATCAACCTTTTGCAGCTTTTTGCAGTGCATAGTAGAGATTGAACTGGGACAGGGAGAAACAGTACAAGGAGCCAATCAGCTGTACTACAGTGAAAGGAGTATGCTGATAAGGTAAGAGAGAAGAGTGACAAAGAAATTATCTCATCAGTCTGCTGCCTCTCTTTTCACTGTTCATTCACAGGCTAGGGGCAGAACAAGACCTGTAATGCCCCGTACACACGGTCGGATTTTCCGATGGAAAATGTGTGATAGGACCTTGTTGTTGGAAATTCCGACCATGTGTAGGCTCCATCACACATTTTCCATCGGATTTTCTGACACACAAACTTTGAGAGCAGGCTATAAAATTTTCCGACAACAAAATCCGTTGTCGGAATTTCCGATCGTGTGTACACAAATCCGAAGGACAAAGTGCCACGCATGCTCAGAATAAATAAAGAGATGAAAGCTATTGGCTACTGCCCCGTTTATAGTCCTGACGTACGTGTTTTACGTCACCGCGTTCAGAATGATCGGATTTTCCGACAACTTTGTGTGACCATGTGTATACAAGACAAGTTTGAGCCAACATCTGTCGGAAAATGTCTGACCGTGTGTACGGGGCATAAGAGTTACTTAACTGCAGAAAATGTTTGTCTCCTGTCCTGCCAGACATGGCTGTGCTGTGTGGCAGAAATATGTAGATCTCATGACTGAACATGCATAAAAACAAATAATTTGGTAGACAAAATAGATCACCTTTGTGAATTTCATTTTTTGTATTCAGCTGTTTGCCTGTAGTTTATATACAAAAAAAACTAATAGGCAAGGATAGTGCAACGGCAATGGGTGGCAAACACCCATCACAACAGCAGTTGTAAATACCTGTCTCATGAACAAGGTCCAAGAGAGATGGAACTGTAACAGTTGAATATTCTGAAGGCTGTGAAATGTTGGTACTCCTGATGCAAGGACTTGGCACTCTGCAGGATCTCTCCCATTTGCTGAAACACCACATAAAAAGTAGGGGAAATACTCTTACCTGTCCCCTGGCTTCCATAGTGCAGTGAGTAATGATCCCAGAAAATGCTTAGCTCTCTAAACGCATGACAAGACACTGCAGTATCATCTTCTCATGAGATATGGGCTACTCAGCACAAGGATATCTAGAGGGGTATGACATCAAAGATGCTGAGGGTGAATTCTATGGAAAAGGCAAGTACCGTATTTATCGGCGTATAACACGCACCGGCGTATAACACGCACCCCAATTTAGGAGGGAGGTTTAAGGAAAAAAAAACTTTTAGGAGGGAAGTTGAAGGGAAAAAAACTTACATTTAAATGCCCATCATTGCAGCCTTCTCAGTGCAGCCTTGCCCCAGTGCAGCCATGTCAGTGCAGCCTTGTCAGTGCAGCCTTGTCAGTGCAGCCTTGTCAGTGCATCCATGTCAGTGCAGCCTTCCCCAGTGCAGCCTTGTCAGTGCAGCCATGTCAGTGCAGCCATGTCAGTGCAGCCATGTCAGTGCAGCCTTCCCCAGTGCAGCCTTGTCAGTGCAGCCTTGTCAGTGCAGCCTTGTCAGTGCAGCCATGTCAGTGCAGCCATCTCAGTGCAGCCTTCCCCAGTGCAGCCATGTCAGTGCAGCCTTCTCAGTGCAGCCTTCTCAGTGCAGCCTTCCCCAGTGCAGCCTTGCCCCAGTGCAGCCTTCCCCAGTGCAGCCTTGCCCCAGTGCAGCCTGGGATCCCCTGTCCCTGCTTGCTGGGATTCAAAATCGCGGACCGCGATTTGTAAATGGCGCCGCCGGCGCTGAAATACATAGAGCCGGTCCTCGGCTCTTTCCGGCGGCTCTCGTTTACTTTCGGTTTCACTCGTAGCCCCGAGCGGAGCTATCCGAGTAGGTTCGGATAGCTCCGCTCGGGGCTACGAGTGAAACCGAAAGTAAACGAGAGCCGCCGGAAAGAGCCGAGGACCGGCTCTGTGTATTTCGGCGCCGGCGGCGCCATTTTCAAATCGCGGTCCGCGATTTTGGTATTTTTGACAGCTCGGATCGCAGGGGATCGGCGTATAACACGCACCTGCGACTTTCCCCTGATTTTAAGGGGAAAAAAGTGCGTGTTATACGCCGATAAATACGGTATATTATTTAACTTTGTCCCCCAAAGGTGTTCTTTTTGTGTTTTATACATTGTTTTAGCAAGGGGAGGAGGCCATATTATTAAAGTAGAATGTACAAGAAAAAGGCGCAAAAAAACTGGAAAATATCTAGCAACATCACAGTAAGCAGCATACCATTTTAAAAAATACATGTACAATGTTTAAAGGAAAAATCAGCATGAATAGTCCATTAAAGGTCCATGTAACAAGTCTATATGAAAAAGGATAAATGTATAGTCCACAAGCAGGGCTGCCTTCCAGGGAACTGAAACCAAGCTCCAGAATCTATAGAAAAAACACAAGGAAGGGAGGCGCCTCTGGGTGTAGTATAAAAGGCCGTTTTTTATTTTTAAAAGCAATATGCAAACAACTCACATTTTGGTAGAGTAAAAAAAGCATCTAGGAAGCCAGAGGAATGATCCATCATGGGGCAGTTCATCCAGTGGGTCACAGTGGTGCTGGCAGGTCTGCGTGTAGCTTCTGGTATACCGCTAATGCCAGCCGCGATAGTGATGGAAATCCAGATGAGGCTTGGAACCACACGCAGACCTGCCAGCACCACTGTGAACCACTGGATGAACTGCCCCATGATGGATCATTCCTCTGGCTTCCTAGATGCTTTTTTTACACTACCTATTGCTTTTAAAAATAAAAAACGGCCTTTTATACTACACCCAGAGGCGCCTCCCTTCCTTGTGTTTTTTCATATTATAAAAGTAGACCTTGCAATTTAGGTGAAAGTTCTGCTTTAATCTCTAGTATTAATAAAATCAAATTCAATGCACCCTATTCTGTGTGTCTACATCCTTCATTCCACCTTGGGGAGAGCCTAGGGCTCTGAAATGACCAATATGTGCCTGTAGAGACCTATTAGAAGGAGTATTAGTAAGTAAAGACAGCTGCCATTACAATAGCCTCTGCCTGAGGGCTATATAATGTCTTATGAGCAGCAAAGATTTCCCCCACATGGGATTGTGGTAATAAAACTCACCAAAGGATCAGGTCCTGAGATATGCTTTTTAGGTATGTTGCATACCAATGGCTGGTCACCAGTATGGAACCAGTGAGAATGTTGGAGATTGATCTGTGAGATTTCCTGTAGGCTTGGCACCTATGACATAAGCACTGTACATTAAATTCAATTGTAGCGCAGCTTGTGTGTGTTTTTTAAACATTCTCTTCTATGTGTACTATACACTGTAAAAGTCACTTAGCTTTTAATACCAGTTAAGACTATAGCTTCTCCCTGTGCATATGTAGAATGTAAATCTTTTAATTTTTTTTTAACCATCACCATTATGGCATAACAGTTTAGCAAGTGTATACTCATGCCATATTATTTACACACATACAGACAAGTAAACATATTGCATCTTTTCATTTTTTATATACAGCACCACCTTAGTGATAATACATATTCAAAAGCTACCACTTTTGTACAAAAAGAAAAAAAAGAGAATTATTTTGCATTTTTGCTTCAACAATTGACCTAGAAGAAAAATTAACTACTTAGAATAATTTAGAAATTTACATTTCCTTTGGTATATTTAATGTTAAGCGGAATCGCCAAGCCAGTTGAAGGTAAAGGCCTCATTTAATTAACCCTCTTGGTGTAGAGCTGTGTGATTAAATTTGACTGAGTTGGTCCTCAGGGTTTCAGCTAGCGAAAATACCAACAATAATCATTTATTTTGTTTTTATATTTAAACACATTATTACATTGCTCGGTGCAGTGATAATTACTAACTTTTTCTCTTGAGTTTTTGTAATGTTCATTAATAACAATAAAGGGTGCTAGGTTAAAAACTCATTTAATTGCCTTTATGTTAATGACATTATGAATAGCCTTAGCTGCAGGCTTCTAATTCTGTCCAGTATCCAGTTTCCTTGCCAAGCCCCAGGAGAGCATCTCATTTTATCAGCATTACTGATGCAGAATTTCTTCCTTGCAGGTGGGTTTTGTACATAATCAGAATTAATGCCCAGTACATTTTACATGGGATGAACGAGGAATGTTGTGAATAAGTAATTAAGTAGAGTGCCCAAGGAAACATGGCCTGAGCAAAATGTTCAAGATATTCATAAAACATTAAAAACAGGCACAAATGGTGAAAACAGTTTACCAACACACTTCCTGAGTACAATCTGGTTTGACAAACTGGAAAGAAACTCCTAAAATAGTCTATTAAACTACAAATAATCAAAAGAGCCATATTAGTTAAATGATGTAGTGTATATGTAGGTCCTTGGACTAGTTTTATATGCTTGTGAAACTTCATTGATTTATTCATATGGATTTGCCAGCATTTGGTTTAACAGGCACCTCTGTGGGAATAAAACAAGACCAGAGTAACATTTTCCTGGGTTTATTTTACCTAATTACAAGGTAAGGAGATATATTCATCACCGTTTTGGACATTTTTTAGTGAATCCCTTGTATGTATAATCATAGGATATTGAAGCTTAATTTAATGTGGACTCTATCTCCCTTTTTGTACAACAAATAGGGAGTGTCAAATGAGGATAAGTTATTCCCTCTTATAAGAGGTCCTTTGTGGGTTCTCTGACCACTCTTCCTATTGCCTCCTCACCCCCTGTGATTGGTTGGATGCCCATTCAATAGCATGACATTTTTTTTTTTTACATTGCTGAATATTATTCCAGGTATTTTATAGCATGCAATAACTGTTTGTAATAGTTTATTGCTAAACTATAGAATGATAACTTGTTAGCTGTTAGAAGTTATAGATCCAATGTTAACCTGTTGAGGTGAGCGTTGTTTAAGAAACCATTGAGAAAAAGGCTCTGGCTCTTGGAAATATCCTAAATAACAATATGTATAACAATGATGTTGTAAAGTCATACTTATCAAGTAATACTCTTGTAGATGATCTGATCACTGATTCATGTGGATGGAATTAGCAGTGAAAATGTTTTTTATGATAAGAAAATGATAATTGTATAATAAAAAGATTAAAATATTGAGAATTTTATATTTTTGACTGTATTATAGAACATTTGTTGTGTAACCTAAAAAGTCATAGTTATTCTTGTACCTCTATAAATGTTTATAACGGGATGTTGGTACACTGAGATACTTTCCCCTGGGGGGTCTTACTTTTTTTTTTCTTGAGTAAAAAGTTAGTTCACATTATGAAAGTGATGGATTTTTCTGGTGCCAAGACAACATATTTCAAAATTAAATTAACAGTTTTTTTTTACATTATTTCAACATTAAAAATAAAACAGGTTACAATATGCAGCACTCTACTGCATATAAAAATACCTACCATCAACCTATGTTCTACAGGAGAAATAATCCACATCAGCCAACTAAAGGTACAGAACTTGTGAAGTATCATTCATAGGTGACAATATTCTTGCTAGGGCTGCTTCCACCACAGGGTTAGTAACCTCAATGTGTTTGAGGTACCTGCTTCCTCAGGAGGAGTGGGGGAGCACTTTAAAACTATAAACAATAACAGGTAAGCTAAAACATTTTACAAGATAGCACATAAGAATTAAAGTATTGTAACTCTTAACGTCCTATCTATCCATACCCCTTGAGAGTCCACACAACAGATAAAGAAAGAGGAAGGAACTAAGGACATCAACCCCACCATGCTTCCCTCTGAAACAGGTGTGGGGGCAGGATAAAACAGCAAATTGCGAGTAATGCAGCAATCACAAAAACACATACGTTCACATATATAAGGTGTTGGATAATCAAAGGAGTGGAATCACTATACCCACCTATTTAGAAGTGAACTTCACTTTCTTCCAGATCACTTCATGTACTATGGCAGGAGGATTATAATAGCTGTGAGAGGTTTCTTATTTCTAAATGCAACCCCAAATCATTATAAACAGGCCCACAAACCCAGCAATGCCAGAGCAAATCAGAGCTAAGCCTAATTGAGGCATACCAGGGCTTTTTTTCAGCGGGAACGCGGGGGCACCTCCAGCACTGAATGTAATTCAGGGTCTATTGACCTATGTTTGCAGGGCGGGGGGAGGGGTCTATTGTTGATAAAGAGGTCTATTGTTGCTGGTGGGGGTTCTGTTGTTAGAAGACGGTCTTATGTTGCTAGGGCTCAGTTGTTGCTGGGAGGGATTTAGTGATGCTGGCTTCAGGGAAATCTGTGAGTCTATTGTTGCTGGGGGAGGGGCTTATTTTGTTGCAGGTAATCCACTGTTGGTGGCTGCTGGGGAGTCTATTGGTGCTTGCTGCAGGGAGATCTGGTATTGCTGCTGGGGATCTTTTTTTGCTGGGGGAGGGGGTATGTTGTTGCAGGTTGTCCATTGTTGCTGGGGGATCTATTGTTGCTGGCTGCATGGGGCCTGTTTTACTGCTTTTCTTGTTATCATTAACACATTCCATACAAATGACTTAGTACTTTAATTGTTACCTAGTTCTATATTCTATAAAAGGGGCAGTACTGGGAGGTGGGTAAGGGGTGGAACCAAGGAATGATGCAGGAGGTGGGTAGGGGGTGGAGACAAGGGGCAATTGGAAAGGGGGAGTTCCTGCACCTATTTTCCAAGAAAAAAAGCCCTGAAGCATTCTATATAGTAACTAAGTCATATACAAAGGATATCACTGCTCACCATTAAAAAGGGCCATGAGGGCTGCCCATCTCATATTTCGATCAAATAAGTCCACAGATAGGCCAGAGTGCTTAAAACAGCAAAAAAAAAAAAAAAATCAAGGTACACTACTGATTGCCACCAATGAATGAGATGTTAAGTGTAAGTTCATCTTACAGATTTTTCTGTAAAGGTGAACTTACACTTTAACTTACACTTTAAGCAAAGTATTTGCTTGAGTATGCAGTATCTAAATGTTTGAATGGAAAGTCTAAAAGCTGGATATTCAGCAGGGACCAGATTTGAACCATGTATGGTCAGGCTGATTGCACCCAAGTTGATCCATCGATCAACTTGGGTACAACCAGCATGTCAGATTTTTCCTTGTCGAAAGAAGTTTATTGAGTATACAATATTATAAAGATACATAAAGTAAGTTTACAAGGATCTATAAAGTAAGCTCATTGTTTTACAGTAGGGTTTATATAGGTAAAAATCATGAAACTTCAAATATTAAACATTGGGTTCACGTAAACCTAAATTAAAGATATATATCATTTCCTTAGTTACTTTTGTAGGTATTTAAATTATTTATACCTACTATACATATTGTTTACAAGTAGAGTGTATATAGGTCAAATAAATTCTGATAATGAGCTTTAATTGTAAGGTGGAGAAAAGGAAAGAGAAAGAAGAAAAAGGGTTGAAAGGTAGAGGTATGGTCCACAAGGTTGTCCCGCTCGTCAGTTTATTATTCTTTTTAGTTCTCTTTGAAGCCTTAGAATGGGTGTCTCTGTAAGTCATTTAATCTGTTACCATGGCAACAGGACAGAGTCATTGAAGTGTGACAGGAACTGTTGTTTTATCCAAGGGTGCCAAAGTTTTTCAAATTTTGGAATTTGATTTTGATCGATGGCTACCATCTTAGCATGGGACATTATTATTCATTCTGTGAATTGTTTCTGCTAGTACCAATGTAGGAGATTTCCATGCCTTGGCCACTGTTTGTTTTGCAGCCGTTATTAGTTGGATCATAAGTTTGAATTGAGAGAGTGTTAACCATTCCGGTTTTAGATTAAGTAAAGTTAAATATGGATCTGGTTGTATTATTTTTTTAAATATTTTAGATGCAATCACGAAGACTTCCTTCCAGAAGGTTTGGATTACTGGGCACGTCCACCATATGTGTAAATATGTGCCTATTTCTGGGCATCCTCGAAAACAAAGAGCTGAGGTATTAGGTGAATATTTTGCCACTCTAGCGGGTACAAGGTACCAGCGAGTTAGGACTTTATAATTTGTCTCCAGTGCTAAGATGTTGGGTGAAGATGACTTAGATGTGAGCCATATGTTAGACCAGTCCGTGTCTTTTAAAGTTCGTCCCAGGTCCTCCTCCCACCTCTGAATGTAAGAGGGTCTATTAAGATTTGCTACTCCATATAATTGATTATAAAGTGATGAAATTGTACCTTTAGCAAATGGATCTTTTGTACAGATTAATTCAAAAATGGATAATTGGGATAATGGTGTACCCCCCTTTAGGAATGGTGTATAGAAATTTTTGATTTGGAGATATCTAAATATCTCAGAGTTTGGTAGATCATATTTTTCTCTAAGCGATGTGAATGAAAGGAATGATTTAGATGCTATGAAGTCATTTAGTGTCTGAATGCCTGATGTTGTCCAAGCTTTAAAAGAATTTGGGTAGATCCATGCCGGATAAAAGGCCGGATTTCTGATAAAAGAAAGGAGAGGATTGTGTGGAGATTGTAACTGATATTTGGTTTTTAGTTTATCCCAGAGAGATAAGAAGTGTTTAGTTATGGGATTATGAATTTTAAAGCGGTCTTTAGGATCAAGCCATAATAAATTTGATATTAATAGAGGGTCATTTTCTGAAGCCTCTATAAATACCCATAATGGGATTTCCTGTTTTGCATGGTATTTGGACAGACTGGCCAAATGTGCTGCTCTGTAGTAGTTAGTAAAATTAGGGTATCCCAGGCCTCCTTTATTTTTGGGAAGATGTAGTGTGTGTATAGGTATACGTGGTTTAGAAGAGCCCCATATAAATGAAGTTGCTCTTTTTTGTACTATTCTCAAAAAATAGGAAGGAATTGGAATAGGGAGGGCTGTGAATAGATAAAGCAATTTGGGTAGAATAGTCATTTTGATTGCATTAATCTTCCCTATCCAGGATAAAGGAAATTGCGACCATTGTTTTATTAGATTTGTGATCTGTCTTAATACAGTAGGATAATTGGTTGAGAATAAGTCAGAATGAGATGCTGTTAAATGAATTCCAAGATATGGGATTGATTTTTCTGCCCATGTGAATGGGAGTGCAGCCCTAGCCGGGATCAATTCCATGTTTGTGAGTGAAATATTAAGCACTAGGCATTTCTTAGGATTAATCATAAGGCCGGATAGGGCTGCAAATCCATCAAGAGCTGGTATTAAGTTAGGACCAGAGACCTGTGGTGATGATAGAAAAAGTAATATATCGTCTGCAAATATACATAATTTGTGTGTAATACCTCCTACTTCAATGCCAGTTATAGTTTGGTTTGTTCTGATGTATTGGGCCATGGGTTCGAGTATAAGGGCAAATAATAAGGGAGATAATGGGCAACCCTGTCGGGTACCTCTTTCCATAATAAAGGCATCAGATTTGTATCCAGCATATTTTATATAGGCTTTGGGTTTATTATATAATGCTTTGATCCATGTTAAAAAGTGGGGTCCAAAACCCCATTTTTGTAATGAATATTGCATATATTGCCAGGATACTATGTCAAATGCCCTCTTAATATCGAGAGATAGAAAACATAAAGGGATTTTCCGTTTTTTAGCAATATGTGCCAATAACACTGCCCTGCGTATACTATCGCCTGCCTGTCTATTTGGCATGAAGCCTACTTGATCTCTATGTATTAATTTTCCTATAATGCTATTGAGGTGTTTTGCTATTATTTTTGCTAATAATTTAATATCGAGGTTTAACAGAGAGATAGGCCGATAATTCACACAGGAAGTATCATCAGAAAGGGGTTTTGGGATCATACAAACAATTGCCATTAATGTTTCTTGCCGAAAAGAATGTCCATCTAGAAGTTTGTTAAAAGTTTCAGTGAGAATGGGAGAGAGTATTTCTGAGAATGTTTTATAGTATAAAGCCGAGTAGCCATCTGGGCCTGGTCTTTTGTTAAGTTTTAGGTCTTTTATGGCGTTAGCAACTTCATCTATAGTTATAGGCTCATCCAAACTGCTTTTTTGATTCTGAGATAACTCAGGTAAGGTTATTTTTGAGAAGAAGGATTCAGCCTCTGTAGGATTAAATTCATTGTTTGTCTTGTATAAAGTTGCGAGATGTGAGTGAAATTTATGGATTATTTTAACTGGATTACAAGTGTAAACATTTTTTGATAATTTCAAACGTATTGGTTTGAAAGATTTGTTAGTTGAATTTAATGCCCGAGCCAAATATGTACCTGGTTTGTTTGTATTCATGTAGAAATTGTGTTTGGAGCGTTTGAGGGATTTATCAACTGACTCAGTGAAAAATAGATCGTATTCCAATCTAGATTTTTCCAGATGAGATTTTGTACTCTGAGATGGATTATCTTGAAATGATATGTAGGCTGCATTAAAATTGAGTTCTAGTTTTTTTGCTAGATTTTTGCGTTCCCGTTTAAATAGTGCCATTTGTCTTTGTATTGTACCACGCAAGACAGGCTTATGAGCTTCCCACAGTGTTATTGGGGAGATGTCTGTTGTATTATTAATTGATATGTATTCCTTTAAAGCTTGTTCAATGGCCATCTGATGTAGTGGGTGTTTGAGCATTATGTCTGGTAAGTACCACGTTGGGTCATGCGCTTTTGGTATGGCTGAGGCTATAGTAGTGTATACTGCATTATGGTCAGACTACGGAATCGGAATTATATCTGATGCAATAATTTCTGGTATTATTCCTATTGTTAGAAAAATATGATCTATTCTGGTGAAGGTTTGATGAGGGTGCGAGAAATAAGTGAATTTCTTTTTCATTGGGTTACTTTCTCTCCACGAATCTACCAGATTGTATTTGGAAAGAAGTTGAGAAAAAGGTAATCTAGAGGTTATTTTGGATGGTGTAAAAGGTGATTTATCTAGAAATGGGAGGAGGACCTGGTTCGAATCCCCACACATTATCACTGTTCCTATTTTGTGTGTATTAATCACTTGTAATATATGTGAGAGGAATGGTGTAGGTTGTTTGTTAGGAGCGTAGTAGGAAATCACAGTGATTGCTGTATCCATTATATAACCCATGAGTATCAGGTATCTATCTTCTGGGTCTTTAATTTCTGATGATAAGGTGAATGGTGTGGATCGGTGAAATGCAATTAGAGTTCCCCTTTGCTTGGTACAGGCAGAAGCCGTGTAAATTTGTTGATAAAAAGGAGAAATATATTTTAGAGTAGAATCTTTGGTGAAGTGTGTTTCTTGGAGGCATACTATGTGAGCCTTCTTGTTATGAAAAGTATGGAAGGCTTTGGTCCTTTTTTGAGGGACATTTATTCCCTGAACATTCAGGGAAAGTATATTCAGTGGTACCATGGCAACAGATCAAATAGTTTTGACTTACTTTTTGTTATACAGAGCTGACTGCGCAGATCAACCTGTGTGGACTGAAGAGATGAATAGATAGAAAAGAAACCAGTGAATTCTGGAGTAAAGAGTAAACAAAAAACATATGAGATTAGATGATACATTGTATAAATTATTTTTTGCAAGTAATCACAATTTACCCGTGAAAGAGAGTAAATATCTCTCTCAGGGGAATAAGTGCCTTCGTCACACTCCCACATAATATGGTTGGGAGAATGAGGAGGGCTAATGGGGGTACACGGATCTTCCGCTTACAGGAGAGAAGTGCTATGTCAAAAGACATCAAAACGATGTTTCATTAATTGGAGTGCAGAATATAGTTTTTGTTGGAATTATTTATTCCAGGGTGGTTGTATATGGTTAGTCTTGCCCTAGGCTAAATAATTCAGTTAGAAAGGTACTGTTAATAACTTTGGTATTGATGAAGATAGTTTGAATTATTTTGGGATTTTAACCCTTTTAGAGTAAACAATTACATATTTTATTCATATGTAACTGTTTAGATATGTTAACTCATAAAATTGAGGTTGTATTGCTTCAGATTAGAATAAACAAAAACATAATTCTAGGAACTAGTTAGGTAATAATATATTTGTTTTAAGAAAAGAAAGAAAAAGCTTCCATTACTTCTGGATTATTGAACATATTTGTCCTAAAAAGTAATAAATCTATTGTTATTACCTGATAATATATAACTGAACAAGAATTTCCTTATTTCACTTATATATTCTAAGGCTATATGAATCAGAAGTAATAAGAAATATAACTGGAATGTAACATGATCCCACACAGTGTGTGACTATCAGAATGCAGTTACATTCAGTTATAAATACAGGTTTTTTATAGAGAACCATCTCTTAGTATAATAAATGAAGAGATACCAGGAATTAGGATGTCAGTCCATTGAATCTTCTTGGTCCATGGATAATGTGGCATAACGGCCTCTTTTGTGAGAATGATGATTCCCATTTTGTTCTGAAATTTTCTGAGTGCTGCCTGAAGGTGAAGATGATGCCATTCTTGTGCGTGTGGGAGAGTTGCTGCTTGTGGGTTCTGTCAGATTTAATTTTAAAAGGGTTTGTTGTAGTTCATCTGCTGATCTGCTTCTGTAAATTGTACCTTGGTAGTTAAATCTGACTGAAAAGGGGAAGCCCCATTGATACATAATGTTGTGGCGTTGCAGTTCCATTAGTTGGGGTTTCATGGATCGTCTTTTAGTAATAGTAAGTTGGGATAGGTCAGCAAAAATGTGATAATTGTGTCCTTGAAAATTAAGTTCCTTTTTTTCTCTTGCAGCAATTAGTATTTGTTCTTTCGTTCTGTAATAATGAAATTTTGTGATTATATCACGTGGGGGTCCATCTTTCTTTTTGGCTGTGAGGGCTCTGTGTACTCCAGTCCAGTTCTAAACGTTCAATAG
This sequence comes from Lithobates clamitans, assembly GCA_037952925.1. Lineage (NCBI taxonomy): Eukaryota > Metazoa > Chordata > Amphibia > Anura > Ranidae > Lithobates > Lithobates clamitans. The sequence continues at coordinate 11,299,892 of JBBGZY010000300.1, forward strand.
GGATACCCGGCTTTAGTTCTTGTAATAGAGCAGTAATAGTAGATTGCAGGTCTGTCACAGTTTCAGGTATTCCCCTTATGCGCAAGTTTGAACGTCTGGCTCTATTTTCGTAATCTTCGAGCTTAGTTTGAAGTATTAAATTCTCTTCTTTTAATTGTTGCAATTCTGTTTTATTTTCTTGGGTTGTAATTTCAATTTCATCCATTTTTATTTCTAAGGCTGCGGTGCGGTTTCCCAGCTCTCTTATTTCTTTGGTTAGGCTTTTTGTTATTTGGTCTGAGGTTTGTTTTAAAGCCTTATGAAGCATCTTTTCAAATTGTAATAATATTACTGGGGATACTGAGGAGGCTTGTGGAGAAGTTTGTGAGAGGATTTTTTTCTGTATCTGACTCAAATGGAGTGTCTTGCTGTGACATTTTCTGTCTGTGAGAGCGTCCTGATGCTGTATCTTGTGAGGTGACTGGAGCTTCTTTAGTTGCAGTGAGTGCCTGTGAGCTCTTTGTGAGGTGATTTTTATTTCTGCTACGGTTTCCTCCCAGTACCATATTTCCTGCCCAAACTTTCACAGTTTGTTCCCTGGGGCAAAAAGGTTCAAATGGATACCTTTTGAGCCTGCAGGCTCCGCTTTGTCCTTCTCTTCTCTCCTCAGTGGTGCAGAGCTCTAACAATGCATGTCTGCTCCGCTAGGCTCCGCCCATCTCCCCCTCGCATGTCAGATTTTTCAAGTGGAAACATAAAAGAAATACGAGCGCACAGGCTCATGGTGCAAATAACGTTTGTTTATTGTAATATAACAGATAAAATCAATACACTTACAAACGCAGGTGAATCGTGAGTGTCAAAAAGTTAAGGACCTGAGGAAGGAGGCAACGCCCTTTGAAACGCGTTTCCAGGCAACCACATAGCATCCCCTGTCAGTGTGTTCCATCTGAGCTCTCCCTGGGCCAATTGTTGGAGGCATCCACAGCTCTTTCCTGACCGTCCGATCTTGGAATCAGTGAATGGCTCGCTCGCAGCCTGTCAGCAGCTGCTTGATGAGCCAATGCCTTTGGAGCCAGCTAATCCAGCAATTCTGTAGCTCTCTCATTTACTCCAGCGCTCGGATGTGACACTGTTCAGGGCTCTTTACTGGAGGAACTTTTTGATGCTCACGATTCACCGACGTTTGTAAATGTATTGATTTTATCTTTTATATTACAATAAACAAACTTTATTTGCACCATGAACCTGTGTGCTCGTATTTCTCTGATGTTTCCACAGCTATCAGTCTCCCTTTGGTCACTAAGCTGCAAGGAGTGTGGTGTCAGATTGACTTTTGTATTAACTCTTTCCCTTGATGAATCCCTTGTCAGTGTGTTTTTGGTTTAGACTCCATACATTTAGCGCAAAGGCTGTTATTTTGTTTAATTCAGATTTTTCAAATGAATATTGCCAGCGGCTACAGCTGATAACAATAATCGCCATGTGTTCTCTTCTGGCAGGGACGGCTCCCCATGCCCCCCTACCAGAAGAACACAACAGCTCCACTGGCTGTGTTGATGTGGAAAGCTAGTGATTTTCTTTCTTGCAACCCATGGTTGCAGAAAAGAAAATCACACCATCCATGGCCTAGTAGAATTTACTTCAAAATATTTCATTTTAAAATTGTCTAATTGAGTCGGGTCAAATAGATTTGAATGAATGAAGCAAAGAAAATTTTGAAGTACTTTTGAACAACATTTGTCAAGTCGTCAAATGTACTGAGAATGTTTGGGCAAATGTTCATATTCTACTAGTGTATGGGCACTTTAAGACTGAGTAAGGTGAAAATGACCAACGTGTTACTAGGAATATGGAGCACTAACAGTGAGATGATTACTATTATTATTATACAGGATTTATATAGCGCCAACAGTTTACGCAGTGTTTTACAACACGAGGACAGACAGTACACTTACAATACAATTCAATACAGGAGGAATCAGAGGGCCCTGCTTGTTAGAGCGTACAATCTAAGAGATATTTCTTCTATGGTCTTAGATAGCGCTAAACCGCTATTGGATACTTCTACCTTCCCTCATCCAGGTAATATCCGTCATACCTCTAGATGAACTGATGAGTCCTGAGTCTTGGCTCTGAGGAAGACGTTGTGTTATGAATGCATACTGGGGGTGATTTACTAAAACTGGTGCACACAGAATCTGGTGCAGCTGTGCATATTAACCAATCAGCTTCTAGGTTTTATTGTCAAAGCTTAATTGAACAAGCTGAAGATAGAAGCTGATTGTTTACTAGGCACAGCTGCACCAGACTCTGTGTGCACCAGTTTTAGTAAATCTCCCCTACTGGGACAATGCAAGGCCCTGTCACTGTAAAATGGATGTAGAAATGCACCTATGCAGAGTGTGGGGCTCCAGAGTATTTTTTATGATCAGAGAAAACTGTTTTTGTAATCCTGAATTGTGGCCTGGAATGTGAAAGCTTCAAAGTGTCTGGGACCCAGCATTGGGACCAAGCATTCAATCCTGTGACCAGGTCTTATTAGAGACCCGCAGACTGCGTGAGTGTGCACACTCATTATAAGCAAGGTATAGCTCAGGACTTCAGCCAGGAGGAAGGTATGTGTTCTTGTTAGAATACAGAGGTCCTCTACTCAGGAAACAGCACTTCATGCTGGAGGAGAGATGTTTTTTTCTTATTGTGTTTTTTTTTGGTAGTGGTGGTGAGATGTAATGTCCATAGGAATGAGAGATGTAAGGGGGCTAAATGAGTCTGGGAGGTTTAGAGAGGACTGAAAACTAGAAAACTAGGTGAGTTTTGGGGACTGAGGGAATATGTAAGGGAGGATGGAGGAGTGAGAAAACCCGGGGCACTAGGAGATCCCCTATTGAAAGACCAGGAGTGGACTCATACAGCAGGGAGCTAAAATTACTGACCGAGAGAGTCATGAAACCCACAGAGCCAGGAGAGCTGGGTAGGGTGGCCTGAGGGACCAGTGACAAGAGCAGCTGTGCAGAAGATGGCTTCCCATTTTTTGTTATGTTTTTCTGGTGAAACTCCCTTGTGTGGGCAACTGTTTGTGGACTTTACAAAATAGGGCTGGCAAACTTTAAAGCCAAAGTTCAGACTGGTGTGGACTCGACTAAAAAATGCTACTACCATTGAGCTAAAGATCCCCCAATCACAATACATACTGCGTTAAATAATATCCAATTTGATCCTAATGTAAATACATTCCAGGGTTGCTGGAGACATTATCTGACCAAGTCATAATCTATGTTTCATGTGGGGAGTGAATTCTGGAGGCAATATATTTGTTTATGCTCATATTACATTGTAGAGGATTAGGCTTTGGGTTTATTTTTATCTACCTGCATCTGAAATATTTGCACACAATGGAAAGAGATTGTTGACACAGCACAACTATCCAGCAAGAAGGACTGAGCTGTGTTATCTCTTCAGCACTGAAGGATGTGAAGTTGCTATAATCAACTTTTAGTGAGTTAAACTCTTTATACATTAGAACCTACACCAGGTCATGCTTTTAAACATTCTCCTAACAAAGCTGAGGAAGCAATGTAGGCAATGCTGTTACAATGTAATTCTTTGTTAGTCTTTGTTGAGTAAAATAAAATATTCCCTGATGATATGAATCAGAAATATCATTTTGTATCTTACTTGATTGAAGTAAGGGTAATAGGAACTGGTCATTGTCCAATGAACGTGCAGCAAGTCTGTCCAGGGGCAGGCATATCTCTTACTTTACAAAGATGAGGAAGGGATGTAGGTAATGCTTTTACAATATCATTCTTTGTTGGTCCATTGAACAATGTGAGCCCAAAGAGTTGACTAAATATAAAGCATTCATTGCATTTCACATTAGCATCACCCCTCAATCTTTTATTTCTTTAAATTACTACTGATGAAATAAATCTTTTTTGTTTGAGTTTGGCACCAGATAGAGGAAGCTAAAAATCCACAAGAGAAAACACGTAACTGAATTATATTATGCGCTGGGAGAATTAGCTGCAAATGTGACCAAAGACCTTTTAGTTTTCACAATATTATGTGATGGTCTAAATGTAGACAAACGTATTTCTTAAAGTGTTATGTGAAGTGGGAGGAATCGGCTGCCACGTACTACTATAAAAGCTGTGAGATTTCACAACAATTAATTTATGCATTATGTTGTTAATATACCATTACCTGATTCTTTGTTATTTTATTCAAAAAACCCTGTTAATTATTAGGTGAAATTGTTTTGTATGTGACCTTATTTTTATACATTCTTGATTCAAATGATTGTCTGAAAAAACTATGCAGTTTTAGCGAAAAACATGATCACTTACAAAATAGTCATCTGTGTTGCTTGCAGTCAAGGAGAATACTGTAACCACCCTGGTGGTATGATTATTGTGACAGACTCACCCGGGACAGAGGCTGTTGGAAGGGACTGAATGTGAGCCTCTTGCCTACAGATTATGGGCCCTGGCATTTGGGGTACCCTTGAGGTGTTGTTAATTTGGCTTCGGGTCCTTGTTCCCCAGGACACACAGACTCTGGGGACCCTGTATTTGCCATATTAGCAATAGTGACTGAGTCATACTGTTGGGATACATACTGTGAGGAGATGCTAATATCAACTCCACTCACCTGTCTGATGTCTGCTATAACATGCTTAATGTAAATAAGTCTAGTCTGGCTCACCCCAGGTTCTAAGGGTATTCCATACATTGTTGTTTATTCTAATTAACCCTGTGTTGATGTTTATGGTAATGTGTATTGAATAGTCAATGGCTAGAAGACAAACAGTCTACTCCTACTATAGTTTGTTGATGACTAGGCTGAGGAGGGGGTGAGATCACTGTTTGTATTGATAATTGTAATTAGCTCCTGCTATTGTGAGAAAATGTCCTGTGGTTGTACTTATGATAATGTATAATGTAATGTGTGAAGCTCGGTGACCACAAGTCTGTTCTAAAAGGTCATGTCTCTTAGTCACCTAGGCTGGATAAAGGATTAGATAATTAGCTCATATTAATTAGGTTAGCTTTTAGTCATCCTGCTGTATATATTTGTGTGAGATCTCAAATAAAAAGTTAGTCCATGTTAGCAGTGAAACAAGTGTCGCCTTGTTTTGTGCTTGGGAGCGGTTGGAATATCTGATATCTATATCCAGACTGGGAGGAAGTGGTATACTGACGGAAGCACTCAAGTGGAGTGTGGGACGTTCCGTTACAACCATGTCAGATTTTTTTTATTAAAGTAATTTTTATTTATATAAAAAGACAAAAAATAATTATACAGTTATACATCGCACATTTACTCTTTACAGCCACCCCACCAACATTTAACTCACACCCCCCTATATATACATAGTACACTTTAGTTCACCCTTTAATTTTATCTATAAGTTATTCTAATATATCCATTTGTCACAATTCAAACAGAAAAAAAAGGAAAAATAGAAACAAGAAAGAAAAAAAATGGAACCACAAAAACCAATTCTTAATGTCCGTAGGAGATGGGACCCCTTTACCCTTAATTCAGTAACATTTCTCCTCTTGTCCAACTTTCCCAAATCTTTTTAAACATTTGGGTATTCCCCTTTTCTTACACATGAGTCTTTCCATTCTTATTGTTTTATTGACCTCCCCCTGAACTTCCATTTTTCTCCATACAGCTCAATAAACATATTTTAGGGTCCAAACCAAAAGATACTCCAAATGTCTTATTTATTTTATCCATAACTTCGCTCCAGTATCTATTCAGTTTAGGGCACCTCCACATCATGTGAATTAAATCGCCTTTTGTGTCCCTGCATCTTGGACATCTGGCATCTATCCTCCATCCATAACAAAATAGTTTCTGAGATGTTTTATATGCTCTATGTAATAACATCAAGTAAGATACTGATTGTGATGGTGACAGAGTGCTTAAGGGGCCCATCTCCAAAATATACTTCCATTGTTCATTGGATATGTCTCCCAGATCTTCCTCCCAACTCCTCCTACAAGGGAGCTCCTCATTTCCCTTTATTACTCTGTCACAAATACTATCATATATAGATGAGATTAACCCTCTAGATACATCGGCATCCATCCATCAATTATCTTCCAGAGAAAATTTGCCTCACTCCATTCTGGTGGTTTCTCTTTAAATTGAATCCTCAAAGCGTGTCTAACTTGTAAATATTTACAAAAAATTATTTGGTATACCATAATCCTCCCTTAACTCCAAAACAGACTTAAATATGCCCAACCTATATAGTTGGGAAAGGCGGGTAAGTCCACATCTCTCCAAATCTCTGCTCTTCTCTATGTTGGACAGTTCCTGCAAATACCTATTGTTCCATAGTGGTGAGAAATTTGTAAATCACTGGTACTCTAATATTCCTTTAACCGCTTTCCATAATTTCTTTAACATTAACAATGTGGGATATTTACTTGAAAAAAAAATCAGCCTCCAAAGCCTCTATCAAATTGTCATGACACATGCCCAATAACAACAGCTCCCTAGTTAGATTATATTCAGACAAATTCTTACATCCTTTTACATGCTGCAACTGTGATGCCAAGAAATAGCACCATGGATGCGGAACTGCCAATCCCCCTCTATCCTTTGGCAACTGTAACCGTATCCTTGACTGTTTTTCCAAATCAGTTCTCTAATTATAATATCCATCTTAATATTAATATTCTGAAACCATTGTCTATTTATCCAGATTGCAGAGCTATGTAGAGCATATAACAGCTTAGGCATCCATGTCATCTTAATTAAATTGCACCTTCTTGCCACTGACAAGGGCAATTGTCTCCATACCTTCCCTTTACATCTAAGTCTATCCAAAAGTGGGACAATATTGTTTATTATATACTCTTTGGGATTTAACGTTATATATATTCCTAGGTAGGGATGAGCTTCGAGTTCGAGTCAAACACATGTTTAACTCGAACATTGGCTGTTCGCAAGTTTGCCGAACAGCGAACAATTTGGGGTGTTTGCGGCAAATTCGAATGCCGCGGAACACCCTTTAAAAGTCTATGGGAGAAATCAAAAGTGCTAATTTTAAAGGCTTATATGCCAGTTATTGTCATAAAAAGTGTTTGGGGACCTGGGTCCTGCCCCAGGGGGCATGGATCAATGTAAAAAAAAGTTTTAAAAACGGCCGTTTTTTCAGGAGCAGTGATTTTAATAATGCTTAAAGTCAAACAATAAAAGTGTAATATCCCATTAAATTTCGTAGCTGGGGGGTGTCTATAGTATGCCTGTAAAGGGGTGCATGTTTCCCGTGTTTAGAACAGTCTGACAGCAAAATTACATTTCAAAGGAAAAAAGCCATTTAAAACTACTTGCGGCTATTGCATTGCCGGTCCGACAATACACATAGAAGTTCATTGATAAAAACGGCATGGGAATTCCCCACAGGGGAACCCCGAACCAAAATTTAAAAAAAAAATGACGTGGGGGTACCCTGGCCAAAATTTTTTAAAAAAATGACGTGGGGGTCCCCCTAAATTCCATACCAGACCCTTATCCGAGCACGCAACCTGGCAGGCCGCAGGAAAAGAGGGGGGGCGAGAGAGCGCCCCCCTCCTGAACTGTACCAGGCCACATGCCCTCAAAATTGGGAGGGTGCTTTGGGGTAGCCCCCAAAACACCTTGTCCCCATGTTGATGAGGACAAGGGCCTCATCCCCACAACCCTGGCCGGTGGTTGTGGGGGTCAGCGGGCGGGGGGCTTATCGGAATCTGGAAGCCCCCTTTAACAAGGGGACCCCCAGATCCCAGCCCCCCCTGTGTGAAATGGTAAGGGGGTACTTACCCCTACCATTTCACTAAAAAACTGTCAAAAATGTTAAAAATGACAAGAGACAGTTTTTGACAATTCCTTTATTTAAATGCTTCTTCTTTCTTCTGTCTTCCTTCATCTTCTTCTTCTTCTGGTTCTTCCTCCGGCATTCTCGTCCAGCATTTCCTCCGCGACGTCTTCTATCTTCTTGTCCTCGGGCCGCTCCGCACCCATGGCATGGGGGGAGGCTCCTGCTCTTCTCTTCATCTTCTTCTCTTCTTCATCTTCTTCTTCATCTTCTTCTTTTCTTCCCTTCTTCTCTTCTCTTCTCTTCTCTTCTCTTCTCTTCTCTTCTCTTCTCTTCTCTTCTTCATCTTCTTCTCCGGGCCGCTCCGCATCCATGCTGGCATGGAGGGAAGCTCCCGCTGTGTGACGTTGTCTCCTCTTCTGACGGTTCTTAAATAACGGGGGCGGGGCCACCCGGTGACCCCGCCCCCTCTGACGCACGGGACATGACGGGACTTCCCTGTGGCATTCCCCGTGACATCACAGGGAAGTCCCGTCAAGTCACCGTGCGTCAGAGGGGGGCCCCGCCCCCCATTATTTAAGAACCGTCAGACGAGGAGACACCGTCACACAGCGGGAGCCTCCCTACATGCCAGCATGAATGCGGAGCGGCCTGGAGAAGAAAATGAAGAAGAGAAGAAGAGAAGAAGATGAAGAAGAAGATGAAGAAGAGAAGAAGATGAAGAGAAGAGCGGGAGCCTCCCCCCATGCCATGGGTGCGGAGCGGCCCGAGGAGAAGACGATAGAAGACGCCGCGGAGGAGATGCTGGACGAGAACGCCGGAGGAAGAACCAGAAGAACCAGAAGAAGATGAAGGAAGATAGAAGAAAGAAGAAAGAAGAAGCATTTAAATAAAGGAATTGTCAAAAACGGTCTCTTGTCATTTTTAACATTTTTGACAGTTTTTTAGTGAAATGGTAGGGGTAAAAAAGTACCCCCTTACCATTTCACACAGGGGGGCTGGGATCTGGGGGTCCCCTTGTTAAAGGGGGCTTCCGATAAGCCCCCCACCCGCAGACCCCCACAACCACCGGCCAGGGTTGTGGGGATGAGGCCTTTGTCCTCATCAACATGGAGACAAGGTGTTTTGGGGGGCTACCCCAAAGCACCCTCCCAATGTTGAGCGCATGTGGCCTGGTACAGTTCAGGGGGGGCGCTCTCTCATCCCCCCTCTTTTCCTGTGGCCTGCCAGGTTGCGTGCTCGGATAAGGGTCTGGTATGGATTCTTGGGGGGACCCCCTGCCGTTTTTTTTTTTTTGGCATGGGGTTCCCCTTAAAATCCATACCAGACCTGATGGGTCTGGTATGGAAATTAGGGGGACCCACACGTCATTTTTAAAAAAAATTTTAACTGGGGTTCCCCTTAATATCCATACCAGACCTGAAGAGCCTGGTATGGAATTTAGGGGTACCCCCACGTCATTTTTAAAAAAAATTTTGGTTCGGGGTTCCCCTGTGGGGAATTCCCATGCCGTTTTTATCAATGAACTTCTATGTGTATTGTCGGACCGGCAATGCAATAGCCGCAAGTAGTTTTAAATGGCTTTTTTCCTTTGAAATGTCAATTTGCTGTCAGACTATTCTAAACACGGGAAACATGCGCCCCTTTACAGGCATACTATAGACACTCCCCAGCTACGAAATTTAAAGGGATATTACACTTTTATTGTTTGACTTTAAGCATTATTAAAATCACTGCTCCTGAAAAAAAGGCCGTTTTTAAAACTTTTTTTTGCATTGATCCATGTCCCCTGGGGCAGGACCCAGGTCCCCAAACACTTTTTATGACAATAAATTGCATATAAGCCTTTAAAATTAGCACTTTTGATTATTCTTTTTCGTGTCCCATAGGCTTTAACGATGTTCGAGTGTTCGAATGAACTTTTTTCCTGTTCGCATGTTCTGGTGCGAACCGAACAGGGGGGTGTTCGGCTCATCCCTATTCCTAGGTATTTGAGCCCACTGACTATTTCCACCTGTGGAAGCTCTGGTGGCAGGGCCATTTTCAGTGGGTCAACTGGAAGCAGCACTAATTTATCCCAGTTTATATTCAGGCCTAATATCCGCCCAAAAGCTGTAATTATATTCATTGCTGCTGCCAGTGACCCCTGCATATCACCCAAAAATAGCAATACATCATCGGCATATAACGCTATTTTCTCCTCTCCTGAAATCCTCTGAAATCCCTGTACCCCAACAGATGACCTGATAGATATAGCTCAAGGGCTCCATTGCCAAAGCAAACAACAGGGGAGACAGGGGACACCCCTGTCTCTTCCCCCGGGTCAAAGAAAATGACTCAGAACATATATTATTTATCTTCACTTTTCTTCTATGTCTTTGTATAAAATGCCCCGTACACACGTTCGGATTTTCCGATGGAAAATGTCCGATCGGAGCGTGTTGTCGGACATTCTGACCGTGTGTGGGCTCCATCGGACATTTGTCATCAGATTTTCCGACACACAAAGTTTGAGAGCAGGCTATAAAATTTTCCGACAACAAAATCCGATCACGTCAATTCCGACTGTGTGTGGCCAGATCCAACGCACAAAGTGCCACTCATGCTCAGAAGAAATTCCGAGACAGAACAGCTTGGTCTGGTAAAATTAGCATTCGCAATGGATACAGCACTTTCGTCCTGGTGCTATGTAAAAAATGGTTTAATACAGCGCACTCTCTTCTTCTTTATAATGTGAGAAGAATGAAGTAGTTTTGCTGCTGATATTCACACAGACTTCTCACAAGCTTCTTTCTTTATTATTTAACGGGATTCCCTCAATATATTTTGATTTGTCACATCTGACAAAATTATTTTTGGGTTGTTTTCTTTCTTTTTTTTTTTTTAAAGGCTGTTTTTTGTTTTTTTTTAGGTTTGTATTTTTTTCAAGGCTGATCTTTGTTTTATTTTATTTTTAGTTTTACTCCATAATATTTTTGTGTGTGTTTTGTGTGTCAAGTTACCACAACACCATTGATATCTTATATTATTTAATCTCAAGAAGGTTGCTTGGTGTTGGTGTCCCTTGTTAATTTCACATTGTATTTTTGAAATGTACCTGAATCCTCACAAACAAATTGTACTTTTTGAAGGAAAACACACATAGGCGAGTATAATTGAAACAAAAAATACTTTATTAAGGGCTCAGAACCAAACAAAGAGGGAGGCAATGCTGGATAAACAGCAGAAATTGGCGAAGCCTTGGACCCCAGGGCAGACATCAATTCTTTAACATCAAAATTGGTGGCCTGAGGAGTCCTTATCTAAGGGAGTGCAGTCTGGTCCAAAAGTCCCAGAGATCATGAAAGCAGCAGATGACATCTGTGTCCCCAGGCTGTGGTACTACAAGAGGCTGCATCTTTTGCCAGACCAGACTGGACCCAGGGTCATCACTTTCTGGTCTTCTTTCCACGCTTCCTTCCCGGCTGTGGCTCTGGTGTTGGAGATGTGGCAGGAGGAGTGGTAGGACCTGAAGGAGGAGGAAGAGGCGTAGTATTAGGACCTGGAGGAGGAGGAGTAGTAGGACCTGGAGGAGGAGGAGGCGTAGGACCTGGAGGAGGAGGAGGACCATGTGTGAGGTCACAAATGTGGGTAGCAGATGTTATTTGGCCCCTCAACCCCCTATTGAGAGCTTCCAAAATTAAGGACTCACACAGGAGTCGTTGGCCCTCCTCCATCTGCAGCATTTTGCAGGCAGTTATGCAAGTAAAGTCCTCCTCCACAGTGTGGGGGTTCTCAGGGCCTCTGTAACCTTTCCAAAAGAGGCCTATGGCAGCCTCCTCCAGGGTACTCCTCTTCCTTCCACTTTGTCTTTTGCAGGTGTAGGGGAGGGACCTGGATATCAGGCAGCCTGCTTGGCCCTTCCACCTCCTGGCTGAGACTTCCCTGTGTATGAAAACGGGACATGGTTTTAGTTTTTGCTTCATCAATCACAATCATAAATTAGTACTCCAAACTAACATCTAGTTAACATCATTGATTGGACAAGCAGAAATATTTAGAGAAATGCTATACTTGGCTCAAGCTGGGCTCCTCCACATATTGCTGCCTGGAAGGCCCAGGTTGGACGTCAGAAGCCTCAGCTGGGGGGGGGGGGAGTGTGGAAGGAAGACTGGAGAGTGATGGCCTGGGTTCAGTCTGACCTGCCAGAAAATGCAGCATAGTACCACAGTCTGGGGACATAAATGTCTTCTACAGCTCCTGATCTCTGGGAATCCTGGAACTTCTTGTGCTCCCTTAGATAAGTGCTCCTTAGGCCACTAATTCAGATCTTCAAATAGGTGATGTCTGCCGTGGGGATCACCGTCTTCACAAATTCCAGCAATTGATCCAGTGCTGCCTTCCTCTTTGTTTGGTTCTTATATTCAGGGTGGTTTATCTCCCATAGACAAGGCAGCTCCCTGAACATATCAATGAAGATTGCCATAAAGTCGTTATCTTTCAAGATATCCATTTTCACTGCAAGACACAACACAAGACATACCCTAATGTCAGGCAAAACTCTCCTAATCTTGTTACAATATAGGCCTCAATCTAGAAGCAGTATAGGCCCAAGTTTGGCTCTTACCTTCGTTATTACGATCGGCGCCTCCGATACTCCTTCCTCCGCTCACAGATCGTACGTACTACGCACGCGTGTTATGCTTTATACACACTGCGCATGCGTGTAACTCCGCCCGCCCCTGATGTTCTTTCTAGTCTATTCCCCGCCCTTTTTCGTTCGGCGCAGTGGGGGAAGAGCACATGGCGGAGTCAGAGCAGGTGCGTGCTAATTATAGCAACGAGGAGGAGGGGGAGGAAAGCCCAGAGCCGGAAACGTCTGTATCCAGAAGGAGAAGATTTAAGGCATCAAATGTGTGCTTTGGGGAGATGTTGGAGATGGTCGACATCCTGAAGAGGGCCAACTATGATGGGAAGTATGGACCTTACCCCAACCCCAATGTCAGAAAGGCCAAGATCATGGCGAAAGCGGTCAAGAGTCTGCACCGGAATTTCGGGGTACGACGATCGAAAGATCAGCTCAGGAAGCAGTGGTCGGACCTGAAATTAAGAGAACACGAGCAGTACAGAAGAATCAGGAGAGTGCTGCAATAAAGTATGTAGTTGTGCTGTGTTCCTATTCTTTTTGTGTTTATTACGTTCGTCCTGATCCGTGTGCTTTTCTGAACTGTCGTACAGTTTAAAATGGCAACTTTCATGTTCACGGGCACATTATTCGTTCGTATCAAACATTTTTATTTCGGCCTATAAAACACCATTGTTTTGGCCATATGCATTTGACCACATTTTTTAGGGCCTACTTGTATGAAAATAATTTGTTTGTGTAGATGGGTTTGTTACTAGAATGAAATGCCAACTAGATTCTGTGTAAGGAGAGGACTGTTTAAACATCTAGACTCTGGAGCACTAGTGTGGGACACAAGAACACCCTTTTTATTAGGGGACCCACACAGGTGCTCCAGTGTATACTATAGGGGTGTCTCCATCTGTGAAGCTTGTACAAAACAGGTAAAGTATTGAAGTTTGACAAAGGACCCAAAAAATTCTACATTTTGGAACTCTGCCAAAATCGACAATTGTACCCCACTTCAAAGCAATGTTTCATATTTATAGTTCTGCCATCAAATATCTGTGTGCTAAGTATACCATTTTTTTTTCACATAGGGGAGAAAAGACTCGGAGGACACCCCTCATCCAAGGAGACCAGAGACCCCCCACCTCTAGAAGAAGGGGAAATCCCACAAAGACAAGCAGAGCAGGAGGAGGAAGACGTGGTAGAACTAGTCACCACAACAGGTGAGTGTCTGCGACCACAGGCTCAGGTAAGAGATGGATGCCGGCATATTTATAATACTTTTTTTTTTGGTTTCTATCTTTTTAGGTGATCGTGATGTTGTGGATCCTGATCCTTTCACCTCGGAAAGTGCACAGATCCTGATTGGGGAGATCATGGGGTGTAATGTTGCATTGGAAAACATCACGAAAAACATTAATGATGTTATTAAAAAAAATAAGAACATCATTGATGTTTTGGGGAAAGTTTAAAACCCCTCCAAAGCCCTTTCTTTTATGGTGTGCTACAATTTTTAAATTTTTTGTCAAATTGTAGAAAAGCCAAATTTTGAAGAGGCACACTATCAGACTCCTACTTACCAGACCGGTGAGTCCGCTTGGGCAGAGAGTAGGCTCCCTTACGCGTCCGACTCGCGGCCCCTGGTAAGGTAACAGGAAGCACAGGAGTGCGGAGTGGTATGAGAGCCTGTGAACTAGAGTCCAGATGCTGGTGGAATAGCAGTCTATAAACAGCAGGTGCAGGCTGGAACACAGGCGATGAGACTGAGCAGGATGGTCAGGAGACAGGCTGGGTTCAGCAACAGACTGGCAGCAAGGTACAATAGGAGCAGGCAGAAGTGGAGTCAAACAGGCCAAGGTCAGGTACAGGCAGCAAAAAGGGGAATCCAAGGGCAATCCGGGTCGTCAGGAGATCAGGTAAACAGGAAGACAAGACAGGAAACAGGAACTATGGCACAGGAAGCTGATGATCAGGCAGCACTGAACAGAGTGCCTGACAAACTTAAATAGGCCGGCTTGCTCACAGGCACGCCCTCTGGTGGCCAATCCCATGACCAGCAAGGTGAGCTCTCTGACAAACACAGTGTGTCAACATGTGCTATCTGCCATCACGGGAGATCAATGGACGTGTTTTGGGGGTGCAACCCCTTCCTTAATAATAAAGTAGCTGAGAGGAAGGGGTTGCTCCCCCAAAACACGTCCCTTGATCCCCCGTGATGGCAGCTAGCACATGTTGACATTCATAAATTGGTGTGCATCTTCAAAATTTGGTTGTTCCTGGGGTGACTTCACCCCATCTGAACGCAATATAAAACACAGTTCCTAAATACTCATGTCTGATATTGCCTTCAAGTTCTACCAAATGTGAACTTTGTAAGTTCAAGATTTGTGTTTTTCTTGTTGGTTTGAAACATGCCTGTTTTATCTTAAATGGACATTTCTACTTTTTCTAATGCCACCCCAAATATTGTTCTACAACAAACATGTTGGTTTGTTTTAAAAACCTTTTACAAATGCACATGTGATTGTGCACGTATTAAAAAGATTGATTTTCAAGAATGTGTGGATAATTGTCTCAACGCTACAACACTTTTGTGGTGCATTAATTGCTGCTTTCTGTGACAATGGGTGTTATTTCATAAGGGCAAATCCACTTTGCACTACAAGTGCAGTTTCAAGTGCACTTGTAGTTCAAAGTGTCTTTGCCTTTAGTAAATAACACCCAACAGTGCTTTGTATACGGTTACACAATCACGCCATTTTCTGGACTCACCACATTTCTGTCAGGGTCAGGTAAAACAAACACAAGCAGTAAATGTCACCAAAGATTTGCTTAATTTTCTTTTTTATTTGATAAAGGTTTCACACATTGTCTGGCATATTGATAGCCCCCCTACCCGCGAAGAACTCAAGGTATCTTAGCCGGACATCACGGGCACTCAGGAAGGGCAAGCCAGGACGGCCACTTTCAAGCGCCGTCAGGGTTGGTTCATTTTGAATACCGGCTTCAGGCCCAAGTGAGCCAGCATAGTTGACAGAATGTTTCCATAAAAAGTTTTGTAGAACACAGCACACCAGGATAATGTGATTTAGTTTGTACTCCGCCATATGTATGGGTGTAGGCGGATCCGGCTGGCCATGATTCCAAACATGTTGTCCATCACTCTTCTGACTCTGGCCAGCCGGTAATTAAAAACCCTCTGGTCCGGGGTGAAGGTCCTCATAGGGAATGGCCGCATAAGTTGGTCCCCCAGCGCAAAAGCTTCATCCGCAATGAAAACAAATGGGAGTCCTTCCACATTGTCTACTGGAGGTGACAAGTCCAAGCTGCCATTCTGGAGACTGTAAAACTCCGTCTGGGCGATGACTCCACCATCGGACATCCGGCCATTCTTCCCCACGTCCACATACAGGAACTCATAATTAGCCGACACCACCGCCATAATCACAATACTATTGAACCCCTTATAACTATAATAGTACGACCCTGAGTTGGGTGGTGGGATGATGTGGACGTGTTTCCCATCAATTGCCCCTCCGCAGTTAGGAAAGTCCCACTGCTGGGCAAAGTGGGAGGCCACAGTCTGCCATTCCTGTGGCGTGGAAGGAAACTGTTGAGGAAAACAAAAAAAATTAGTCTTTTTGCACATTAAAACATGGAAAAGCAGATTAGACACAAACATTCTTGGCCAACATCAAGATAACATTTATTAATGGGAATTTTTAAACACCAAAGTATCAGGTACACCTATCATATTCCCCCTCCCCCCTCTCCTGGGCCCTTCCAATATTATAGGGGGGGGAGCTCTTGGACAGGTAACCCTCCGCACTTCATTGAGAGATGAATGCCTAAATAATGTGTATTACTTTGAACAGCCCCTCCTTAGTTACACCATTGGCAG
The DNA here is from genome assembly GCA_037952925.1 of Lithobates clamitans. NCBI lineage: Eukaryota > Metazoa > Chordata > Amphibia > Anura > Ranidae > Lithobates > Lithobates clamitans. Next base: position 11,316,203 of record JBBGZY010000300.1, read on the forward strand.
CCCACTGCACAGGTAAGAAGTGTCATAATACCAAGATATAAATACACACTGTACACATTTGAGCACAGTTGGACATTCTGCTATTACCTATCAAGATAATAATAGGATACAAAAACTTGAAACAGTACCATTTGAAAGTATTCAGGCAGGCCCTTGCACTACATGCTTTGGGGAATTCATCCATAAATATGACCACAAAAGAGATTGGTATAGTGTGTATGGGTTTGGAAAAGTCAGCAGATAGATGATTGAGGATAGATAGAGAATTGGTATCAGCTGACTTAGCAGTTGGGGGGAGGGAGGGTTCCAAATGATTTGGGGACCCCCAAAAAAAGCCTCTGGCACTCTGCCTGAATTTAAATTACAAATCACATTTAAAAACATTTAAGGGGTGTTTGGGGTAAAGCACTACTATGGAGTTGGTAAAATACATTGTTAAGTGACTACATGAGGTGAATATAGGGCCAGGAGACCATGCTGGGGAGGTAAGTGAAGGCAAATATGTATGAAGGACAACAAAAATAATTACATAAAAATCCAGCATGCATGAGGACAAAGGGGACATTCACAGCATATTACAATCATGGTAATTAGGGAATGAGGAAAGAAACACAATATATTATCAAACATTAAATACAATAAAATGTGAGATTAAAGGATAAAAATCTTACCTTAATATAATCCTTCTGCAGGACCTGGATGATGGCAGAACAGGTCTCTGGGATAATGATCCCCAGAGCCTGGGGGGAGATGACTGTCGAGAACTTCAAGTCCTGCAGGCTTCTCCCCGTCGCCAAGTACCGCAGGGTGGCGACGAGCCTCTGCTCCGGAGTGATGGCTTGCCTCATGTTGGTATACTGCCTGCTCATATAGGGGGTCAGCAAAGCCAACAAACGGTGAAATACGGGGTCCGTCATCCTGAGAAAGTTCCTGAAATCATCAGGATTATTCTCACGGATCTCACAGAGCAAAGGCATGTGACAGAACTGGTCACGCTGAAGCAACAAATTCCTCTACGAGGAGTACGTATACGCAACATGGCTAGAAAACGGTCGGCTGCTCAGAACGAAGTAACAGAACGCACTGAAGAACAGCAAGGCTTGTGAAGAGCGACCTGAAAAACAGTAACAAACGAACAAGAACACAATGACTAAAATAAGTCACGCGGAGCTTGCTTGCACGCACTGAGTGCAGATACAAACCCACAAGCACAAACTAAACAGCAGAAAACGATCTGAAAACCACGAGTCTGAAAAAGTGCGAATCGTCTCTCACCAAACTTTTACTAACACGATATTAGCAAATGGAGCCCAAAGGGTGCCGCGCTTGGTTCTGAACTGGCCTTTTCTAGTCTCGTCGTACGTGGTTTACTTCACCGCGTTCTTGGCGATCGGAAATTCCGACAACTTTGTGTGACCGTGTGTACGCAAAACAAGTTTGAGTCAACATCCGTCAGAAAAAATCCTAGGATTTTGTTGTCGGAATGTCTGATCAATGTCCGACCGTGTGTACGGGGCATTACTCATCCCACATATTTTGGACTAAATTGGAAGGCAGCCAGGGTCTGCCAGAAATAAGGCCACTCCAGGCTGTCGAAGGCCTTGGCTGCGTCCCAAGATAGTATTGCCCTTGACCCTACATTGACCGTCGGTACCTGCAGGTTTAACCACACCCTCCTTATTTTTATACTGGCGATTTTTTTGGTATAAAACCCGTTTGGTCCATATGGATCAAATTCTGAATTACCTTGTTTAACCTCTCAGCTAATATTTTTGCCAGAATTTTTACATCTGTACCTGGCAGTGTTATTGGCCTATAGGAGGATGGATCAAGTAGATCCTTCCCCTCTTTTGGAAGGACTATAATGGTAGAATATCTCATAGACAGAGGCAACACACCCTCCTCTAATGCATTATTAAATGTCTTCAACAGCTTTGGTAACAATATCTCTTCATATTTTTATATATCTCTGCAGGCAGGCCATCCAGCCCAGGAGTTTTCTGATTTGCCAAGGCTGACACCGCTTGTCTTACTTCTTCCAAGCCTATAGGGGCATCCAATGTCTCTCTATCTTCCTCAGTGAGGCAAGGAATCTTCAGATCTCTAAAAAAATCCCATATCTCCCCTTCTACCGCTCCACCGTGGGCACTATACAATTTTTCGTAATATTCTTTAACCGGTTCAATACAGGGCATTTTCACCCCCTTCCTCCCCAGACCAATTTTTAGTTTTCAGCGCTGTCGCACTTTAAATGACAATTGCACGGTCATTTTTTCCCCACAAATAGAACTTTCTTTTGGTGGTATTTGATCACCTCTGCGTTTTTTATTTTTTGCGCTATAAACAAAAGAAGAGCGACAATTTTGAAAAAAACACAATATTTTTTACTTTTTGCTATAATAAATATCCCAATTTTTTTTTTTTAAAACAAATTTTTTCCTCAGTTTCGGCCGATACGTATTCTTCTACATATTTTTGGTTAAAAAAAATCGCAATAAGCGTATATTGATTGGTTTGTGCAAAAATTATAGCGTCTACAAAATACGGGATAGATTTATGGCATTTAAAAAAAAAATGTATTTATTTTTTTTACTAGTAATAGTGGCGATCGCGATTTTTTTTCATGACTGCGACATTATGGCGGACACATTGGACACTTTTGACACATTTTTGGGACCATTCACATTTATACAGCGATCAATGCTATAAAATTGTCAGGGAAGGGGTTAACCACTAGGGGGACACAAGGGGTTAATTATGTTTCCTAAGGGAGGGATTCTAACTGTAGGGGGAGGGGACGTACAAGGGGAGGAGACCGATCAGTGTTCCTCTGTACTGGGAACACAGATTGGTCTCCTCTCAACTGACAGGACGTGGATCTGTGTGTTTACACACACAGATCCACAGTCCGACCCGGTTAACGGGCAATCGCGGGTGCCTGGAGGACATTGCGGCCGCCAGGCACGCGCACCGGGTCCCGAGCAACGCGGCGGGGGCACGCGCGTGCCCCCTAGACGGCCGGGAAGCCCAGGCCATCATATGATGTCTACCCAGGATGGGAGATCCCATCTGTGGACGTCATTTGACAATGGCCGGGTACTGAAGTGGTTAAAAGTATCTACAATCTCAGGGCCATATGCTGTTATTCTTCCCTCCCCTGTTCTAATAGCGGGTATAGCAATGGTAGCTGTATTTGCCTTTGCTAATCAGGCCAGCAAGTGTCCCACACTCTCTCCTTCCACATAATAATGTTGTCTCTGAAACAACAGTTTATTTTCAGCTTTTGTTATATTCCTGTTGAGTTTTAACCCATTCCTGAAGTGCCCCAGGGGTTGAGCTTTCTACATACTTCCGCTCTGCTTCCGTGACTTTTTTTCAAATTAGTTTTTCCTGCTCTTTAGTCTGTTCCTTAATTCTCGCTATATGCTGTATCAATATCCCCCTAAGATAAGCCTTAAAGGTATCCCAGACCATTGCGGGTGAAGCCGCCCCGCCATTGATCTTCATAAATTCCTCCAAGGATGATGACACTCCCTCTTTACCCCCTATTATCTCTAACCAATATGGGCTAATTTTCTATTCCTTTTTACCCAACTCCTCCCCTTGACTCAATGATACAACCAATGGAAAGTGATCTGAAAGACCCCTGGTCATATATTTTATATTCTTAACATAGTGAAACATATCTTCACTAACGAGGGCTAAATCAGTGTCAGATTTTTAAACCTCAAAGCGGTACATTGTTTTGCATAGAAATTTGGCGTTTTATATTGTAGGTCTGTAATTCTTAGTAATAACCCACTTAAATCTGTCCAAACAAAAGTCTAGTAGACATCCCAGGTATGATAAAGTTTGAAACACTAAATCATAAATTATAATAAATAACTATAAATAATTATAAAAAATAATAATATAGTAATAATAAAATGAATTTCCCCACGATTCACTATCGCTCAATTCCGCAAGTGTTCTAATTTACTATCGTTGTTTTCTAGCTGGTCTAAAACCACTTTTCATGTAAAGGGACGCTTTTTGGTTGCCATGGACAATCTCAAGTTTCCAGGCAGAAAGAACAGTATATATATAATATAAAACTGCATGCAGGGTACTGGACAAAGCACTAGGGACAAAAGGGATTTGAAATGATTTGATACAGTAATGTAATCTGTAAGATCACAGTGTACTGTATGTGTTGTGTTTTGTGTACTTTTTGAATTTGCAGCTGGGCTCCGCCCCATGCATTGCAACGCTTATAGGGAACGGAGCCTGGCACACAGAGCATCGGGCAGAGGACACAGCCTGCAGACACAGCGGGGGGACATCGCAGGATCCTGATGACATGGTAAGTAACCTGGACCAGGAACCTGAGATGTGATCCTGAGTGTGGCTCAGGGTCACCGCTAATGTTACTGAGATTTAACCCTGAGCCACACTCGGGATTACTGCCAGGTAGGTTAAAATATATTTGTTGTTAATTGTAAGAATGAGGCTGGCTTCAGTGCCATGTCTTACATATTTTGTGTGTCTTCTGTCTAGTCTCTATGGTGTGCGATCATTCAACATTTTTCCAAACATTTCAATAGTATTACCCAAGCCCAAGTTGTCATTTTCAGCTAACTCTGAGAGTATCTCTGAGAAGGCCTCCTTACCTGCTCAAAACATGCTGTTGCACATTGTAGAATGCTCTATTATATATATTTTGCTTTTAAATGCTGTTAGCCAAGCCATTGCCATTGTTGTTTAGACTCCAAGCATTGTTGCTTGACTTTGGTCTTCTGGTCCTTCTTAGTCCTACTGTTGTCTGGTTTGTTTCCTATACCAAAGACCTCATTGCACATCTGCCCTGCTAATGCTGTGACTCCAACCTGTACTCATTCTTATATTATGTCTAAGCTCCCATTTTTTTGTAACAGAGCTCCTAAATTTGAAAGCAATTCAATACCTTAGAACAGCACTCAACTCTAGTTAAAAAAAAAATAGTTTTCTCAAGTTCGTATTCTTCATTCAGAAAAGTTATTTCTAATGGCCATCCTCCTCCAAATCTCCAAATCCTCTTCCTTTTTTTCTTATGTAGGAATGTAGCCACACTCTCTTACTCACTGCCAAGATGGACTTAGGGCAGTGATGGTGAACCTTGGCACTGCAGATGTTTTGGAACTACATTTCCCATGATGCTCAAATACACTGCAGAGTGCATAAGCATCATGGGAAATGTAGTTCCAAAACATCTGGGGTGCCAATGTTCGCCATCACTGGACTAGGGACTATAGACTATGGTCGCAAATGTGCACTGCTCATCTCAAGCAAATGATAGTGAGAGGGAGTAAGAGAGGTTTGGGAGCTCACAGAGGCCATTACAAGGAGGCAGAAAAACACAGTAAGAAACTGTTTCATGGCACATGCACTCACTGGCCACTTTATTAGGTACACATGTTCAATTGCTTGGTAACACAAATTGCTAATCAGCCAATTACATAGCAGCAACTCAATGCATTTAGGCATCTAGACAGGGTAAAGACAACTTTTTGAAGTTTAAACCAAGCATCAGAATGGGGAAAAAGGGAATTTAAGTGACTTTGAATATAGCAAGGTTGTTGGTGCCAGACAGGCTGGTCTGAGTATTTTAAAAAAAATGATGATCTACTGGGATTTTCATGCACAATCATATCTAGGGTTTACAGAGAATTTTCAGAAAAAGAGAAAATATCCAGTAAGCAGCAGTTGTGTGGAGGAAAATGCCTTGTTGATGTCAGAGGTCAGGGGAGAATGGGCAGACTGGTTTGAGATAATAAAAAGGCAAAAGTAAGTCAAATAACCACTTATTGCAATCAAGGTATGCAGAATACCATCTCTGAATGCACAACACATTGAACCTTGAAGCAGATGGGCTACAGCAGCAGAAGACCACACCGGATGCCACTCCTGTAAGCTAAGAACAGGAAACCGAGGCTACAATTTGCACAGGCTAACCAAAATTGGACAATAAAAGATTGGAAAAACATTGCCTGGTCTGCGGAGCCTCGATTTCAGGTGCAACATTCAGATGGTAGGGTCAGAATTTGGTGTAAACAACATAAAAGCATCCACCCAAGCATCCAAAGCATCCAAGGATCCGTTCTGCCTTGTATCAAGGATTAAGGCTGGTGGTGTAATGGTGTGAGGGATATTTTCTTGGCACACTTTGGGCCCCTTAGTACCAATTGAGCATCGTTTAACCACTTGCCCACTGGGCACTTTTACCCCCTTCCTGCCCAGACCAATTTTCATCTTTCAGCGCTGTCGCATTTTGAATGACAATTGCGTGGTCATGCTACACTGTACCGATATGAAATTGTTATAATTTTTTTCACACAAATAGAGCTTTCTTTTAGTGATATTTAATTACCACTGAGCTTTAATTTTTTGCTAAACAAAAGAAAAAAAGAGCAAACATTTTGAAAAAAAAATTGTTTTATTTTAGATAGTTAGTTATTCTTAGTTTCTTTTTTTTTTCCTTTACTGTTGTGTGCTGATGATACTGCACTGATGGGGAATAATAGGCAGCACTGATGGGCACTGATACGGCGGCACTGATGAGGCAGCACTGGTGGGCACTAATGAGGAGACTCTGATGAGGGTACACTGATATGCAGCTCTAATGGGCACTGATAAGCGGCACTGACAGGTGCTGATAGGTGGCACTGATAGACACTGTTGAGGCAGCACTGGTGGGCACTGAGGTGGCACTGGTAGGCACTGATGAAGAGGCAGTGATGGGGCTGCACTGATACGAGGCACTAATGGGCACTGATAAGCAGCACTGATGGGCACTGATAGGTGGCACTGATGGGCACTGAGAGGCAGCACTGAAGTGCACTGATAGGCAGCACTGAAGGGCACTGATTGGCAGCACTGATGGGCACTGACTAGCAGCAATGATAGGCGGTGGTTGGCACTGTTAGGAAGCACTGATGGGCACTGTTGGGGCTGCACTGATCATCAGGACACTGATGATCGGTGCCCCAATTATCAGTGCTGATGCCCCCTTTCACACTAGCCAGTTACCGGCTCTCTCCTCTCCTCATGCTGTGACAGTGTGAAGAAAGGAATGTTGATAACCAGCAAGTGCGTTTACATCACGATCAGCTGTGATTGGACACAGCCTATCATGTGGTAAAGAGCTGCCGTCATTGGCTCTTTACCCGGATTAGTGATGCGCCTTGTCCTAGGGATACAACTCACCACCGATCGCAGTGCCTCGTGCCCTCCGAGGGCGTGCATGGTGGCAAGAATAGGAGGACGTCATATGACGTACACCCAGAACTAGAGCGGTCCTGCCTGGCTGTAATTTGACTATATGGTGAGCAGGAACCAGTTAAACGTTGTTGACCATTTCCATCCATTTAATACTATAGTGTACCCATCCTCTGGTGGCTACTTCCAGCAGGATAATACACCATGTACACATCAAATATGTGTCATATAACAACATATATAATAAAGTGCTCAATGTCAATATAGTGCAATTAAAGTGCAATCAATAAAGTTCAACAGATGTGCAAAATAAAGTGCAATTAATGAAGTTCATCAAGTGTAGGGTACAGGGCTGGTGACACGTTGATATAATCTTGGTGACTTCCTTTGCTCCCCTCCTGGGTCCCCACTCACCAGATAAAGATGACAAATGCGCCTGTATATATCAAGATGGTGCCTCCTGTCCAACGAATAGGTAAGTTGATTGTGCCTCAGAGAATGGGATCTCCTCTCCTCCACCACATGATGTAAGTTCTACACACTTATAGTTATTTAAAGCACAACTGAATCCTCCTAATGTATTAATGTAATGCAGTAAGACTGTATACAAAAATCAATATACCTATTTTTTTACTCGTTTGAGTAACTCGTTTGATTTTTGATTTTTGTATACAGTATGCAGTCTTACTGCATTACATTAATACATTAGGAGGATTCAGTTGTGCTTTACATAACTATAAGTGTGTACTACCCTGTTTCCCCAAAAATAAGACCTAGCGTGATTTCGGTGATGGCTGCAATATAAGCCCTTCCCCCCAAATAAGCCCTAGTTAAAGTCCTTGTAGGTCTTATTTTCAGGGTAGGGCTTATTTTTGGGGAAACAGGGTAGGGCTTATTTGGGGGGTAGGGCTTATATTACAGCCATCACCGACAATCACGCTAGGTCTTATTTTCGGGGAAACAGGGTACTTACATCATGTGGTGGAGGAGAGGAGATCCCATTTTCTGAGGCACGATCAACTTACCTATTCGTTGGACAGGAGGCACCATCTTGAAATATACAGGTGCATTTGTCATAAGTATAAATTCTTTTTTGTCACTTTTTGGGGTACTTACCTTGCACTACAGCGGCTGCCCTATTACATATGTAGATATATATGTATGTGTAAACATATATATATATTGTATTTATTCATTATTTTTTTATTTTTCCAAGGCGCAGGTTTAATTTTCATTTTTTACTTGTTGAATCTATGCCACCAAGAATTAAGGTAGTTCTGAAGGCAAAAGGGGATCCAACGCAGTACCAGCAAGGTGTACCTAATAAAGTGACCAGTAAGTGTAGATTACATAGCAATTAGGTAGTGGATTTGTATGGATTTTTTGGAGAATGAGGATATTGGTTAGTGTCACTTTAAGACACCATTCACACTAACCCTTACTGTAACCCCAACTCTAACCCTCCCATAATTCTAATGCCCTGTACACACGGTCGTATTTTCCGACGGAAAATGTGTGATAGGACCTTGTTGTGGGAAATTCCGACCATGTGTAGGCTCCATCACACATTTTCCATCAGATTTTCCCACACACAAAGTTTGAGAGCAGGCTATAAAATTTTCCGACAACAAAATCCGTTGTCAGAATTTCCGATCGTGTGTACACAAATCCGACGCACAAAGTGCCATGCATGCTCAGAATAAATAAAGAGATGAAAGCTATTGGCTACTGCCCCGTTTATAGTCCCGACGTACGTGTTTTACGCCACCGCGTTCAGAATGATCGGATTTTCCCACAACTTTGTGTGACCGTGTGTATGCAAGGCAAGTTTGAGCCAACATCCGTTGGAAAAAATCCTAGGATTTTGTTGTCGGAATGTCCGATCATTGTCCGACCGTGTGTACAGGGCATAACACTAACCCTAAGTTTAAACCAGTGCTTACATCTATTAATTCTAACACTAACCCTCCCTGTAATCCTAATACAAATTCTCGCTGTCAAGATAAGCCCAACCCTCCCCTTAATACTAACCTCACACTAACCCGAATGCAACAGGGTCCTTTGTGCAGAAAAATAGTAACACCACGATCATGTTATTGAGATCTTTTATGACATATTTATGTCAATCACACGTGCGTCTTTTCATTCATGTGCGATGAAACATCTAATGACTTCTGAACCTATACTACCAGTGGTACATTTTCTAGCCTCTATTACTATAATGGCAGTAATAGTAGTTGTAGTACATAGTAGTACATATTACCTGTATTTACATATATGACAAAATACATATTGCATTTTTAAGCTGGCCAGTCATTGTCAATTTTACCAACTGTGCCTCCCTAGGTCCAGGCCTATGTAGTTTGCACAAAATCCAAACCCATTCTAAGGGGTTGATTTACTAAAGCCAAATAGACAGTGCATTTTGTAAAGTGCAGTTGCTCCAAGGCTCAGTAAATGAGCAGAAGCTCTGCTTACTTCCATCTTCCATGTGCAAGCAAAAATGCTGTTTTTTTTTTTTATTTTCCTTGCACGTGATTGGGTACTCTTTGCAAAGTGAAGCTTTACCTCATTTACGAAGCTCTGGAGCAACGTGCACAGTCTATATGCCATTAGTAATTTATCCCCTAATTATCTGTTAAGAAGAGACACACAAATCTAGATATTTAATCCTCGATTTTATGCTGTTTGGTGTTGAGTGTTATTTTTTTCATCTTATATACAGAATACAACATGCATTTGGTTTTATAGTATATCCTTGCTATATAAATGTTAAATGCACATTTATAACAAAATATTTCCTATAAACATTTTCAAATATCCATAGAAACAGCAAACTGGACTATCGAGAGTCTATTAGATATTCTCTAGACATGGAAGTAAAATTAATGGCATTCTGTTTCTAGTACACATTACACCTTCTCTGCAATCTTATATGGCCTTGATTTATCACCTGTCCAGCATATAACCTTTAAATTACCTTGAATTCTGACAACACTATTTGTTGACATATCTTTCATCGCTGATGGATAACAAGATAACACTTTTCCTTGTTCTGTTTATATGCTCGGTGTATCTATATTTCTATAGTAAAAAATACCTATGGTTTGATATATTAATAAGCACCATCATAAAAATCATTGTATGTGGCACGGCAATCCATACTCTGCTGATATGGAAAGACAATCCTTTTATTTTGGATGTGACATGCTTTCAAGACACTGAAAAAGGTTTATATGTCATGGCATGAAGGGAAGTCATTTTAAATTACAAATATGACCTCTTTAAAAATAATATCCAGTGACATTTGTAGTTGGTTGCAAAGGGCTCCCATTCTGGCTGTTAACTACGCCTCGCAATCTGTTGATTAGAAGTCTTAGGACAAGCGTTATCCCATGACTACTGCATAATTAGGTAAAGATAAACTGTTTGTTTTTTTTCTAGTTTACACTCTTTAGAACATTGGGAGTGTTTAACAGAAAATATATTGTCTGGCTAAATTCCCATAAGGATTGGTTGTTTCAACAAGAAGCAAGGCAAATATTTGCCGATGGAGAATGATGTTGAGTTAAATATTCAAAGGGTGACATTTTCCTAAAGTATTTGTTCTAAAGGATAAATTACTGGAGAAGGGTAACATTTGCTTCCTCTATAGCAGGGGCTACAATGAGTCGAAAATAATAACAAAATAATTTATACATTTTTCACTTGCCGGAGTTTTAACCTTTCAGAAAAATACTCTTGGGACATCATTGAAGAAAAGTGGTTTTTCTGGGAAAGATGTATTGCTTTGCTAAGATAATACTTAAGTTATGCCAATAAAATGAAGAGAATATAGAAAACAATGAAACTGACAATGGATGTGAGTCTAAGGCTGTTACTGAGGCAGAAATGAGGCCAAAGAAATGATAAATGTGTACATCCACCTCTCTCAATCAGATAAGGGGTGACCTGTATATGCCTTACATCTGAGCACCAAGCGTGCTAACATTTTTCACAGCGGCATTTAATAGTGGACATTAAGTTAGCCCTCTCCAAAAGGTCTGACCTGCATTCTAGTCGGAGCTGTTCTCCTAACTGCAATCAGTTGCTCAGCTTGTAATTCTATCAAAATGCGTTCACCTTTTTCAGTCACTTATTGGCCAATTAAGTCAAGTTTTCACGGAGGGGGTCCATCTGGCTTCAAGTTATCTTGTATGAATTGATTGAAGGCGTTCTGCAATCTATGAACCTAGTTTAATGATCTAGGTGATAATACTTGTAATTCTTCTCAGTCAGGGGAATTTGTTGCAGCTGTTGTCTGCAAATCCCCATTCTGATAGACTGAAGGAAAAAGAAAACGTTAATCTACCCTGAGAGGGTTTGGTAAAAACAGCTTCCAAATTCATGCAGAATAGCTATATTTAGCTCATTCCTTGAAATGTACTTCAGAGGTAGTAAATTAAATGATATCTCACTGTTTCTCATACGAACACATCTATTACCCTCTTACCAGTGCCTTCTTTTCTTTTTAGGTTAAGAGCCTGTGCACTACCTTGATTTACTAAGGAATCAAGAACCATGTTTTTATTTTTAGAGAAGTGTGATCCTACTGAATCTTGATGATGTTACATTACCCATACTTCTATGTATTTTATCAGAAGTCGCACATGTATTTGCATTTAGGATAGCAGTTTGCTCGAAGATTTGTCTTGAAATGAAACACATGCAAACACTGGGCAATGTAATTGATAATAAATGGAATCCCTGGGAATTATAAATTGCTTGCAAGGAATATTACAATTGCTACCTAGAGTGAGAGGAGTGGAGTTGTCCCATGATTTGAAAAATATTTATGCAATTGTATAACAATTTAACCATGTACTGTATGAGAAAAAAATGTTTGAAGCGAAATTACATTTACCAAAGCTCAGACAAGATAGATAATCTCAGATTACTTCTCCTTTATATCCACTGTTTAAATGGATGGAGTTGGAGTGTTGGACAACCCAACACTTGTCACTGCTGTGGGTAGGAATCACCCAGTTAGTGCCAGATTTATACATTTACCCCCTAGGCTAGTAAAAAAGAAAGGAGTACAAAAAAAAATTCTATGAGTTTATGGTGATATATATAGGGGGGGGGGGGGTACATCATTTTGTCTCTTACTTGATTGAGGTGAGGCTAATAAGAACTGGTGATTATCCAATGAATGTGCAGCAAGCTTGTCCAGGAGCAGGCATATCACTCTCTCATAATCAATGACAACTACCACATGCAGTGCTTTAATTTAAGTAATGGTACATGTGCAACAGTGCTTATGGGTGTCAGGGTTAGGGAGGACAGCTTAGTGCATTACCATATCTCAATTTTATTAAGTGAATAAGTAACAAGTGAATACTCACAAACCCATGTCCTTCTTTTTATTAATCACGGGAGTACCTCCCCCTGTCCATTCCATAGTGCTCTGTTGGATCTCACTTTCAGCTGGCTCCAGCACTCCTCCGATAAACTCTTTATGATCAGGGGGACCCGAGTGGGCTAGTTGATTAGGCCAGAAATTATGTTTCGTCTGCCGGGAGTGGCTTTGATCATCGGGCCGGAAATGTGTTCTGAAGTGGCAGGTGAAGTGCACATACCCCCGCACTTCCATCATTTGGTTTTGGGTCCAACATGCACTCCAAATTGGAGCAGTGCTGCCATCTTGGATTATTGGAATTAGTAAAAGGAGGGCAACAGCAAGGACTAACATTAACACATTTTAATAGATTGTTCCTTATTTCATTTTCTTCCTCTATTCATATCAGGACATTAATGGGTAAATTGAACACAATACCTTAAAGTGGAGTTCCACCCAAAAAAACGGCATTACTGTGCATGAAATAATATAAAAAAAAAAACATTTGGAAATTTTTTTTGTTTACTCACCTCTTAATGCCTATTGCTGTATGGTCCCTTGAACTCTTCCTCCTTCCTCACCTCAGCTCCTTATGTCACTTCCTTTGACACCTCCGCTTGCTACTGCTCCTGGGAGATGTGTGTCATCATTTCCCAGGAGTCAATGGGAAACCCTGAGGGCTTTGTTGCCATCACAACGGGGCGGGCACTTCCAACGACGCCGCCCTTTGTGATGGCAACCTGATTAGTTGACGGTGATCTGTCAAGAAATGTCCCCTGTCAAATAATGCCCACCCAGTACTATGCATGCACAGCACTTGTGCAGTACGGAGTCGCCAAAAGCTGCCGAACATTGGATTCCACTGTTTGGCGGCTCCATACTACGCAAGCGCTGTGCATGCGCAGTATAGGGCGGGCATTATTCGACAGGGGGCATTTCTCATCAGAACAACGGCACTGTGAAAATGACACAATGTGCATGCGCGAGATCGGGGAGAGAACGGGCACCATATCCCGGAACAGGATGCTTGTGGGCTTCACATGCCCACAAGCAAAATGAAAACGGCCAGAACACCATGATCAAAGTTCTTTAAACAGATGAAACCGGACATCGGGAGAGAAATGTAACAGAAGACGTGAGTTTCACAATGCCATTTTAAATGCTTGTGAAAGGTTAAAAAAAAATATATATATAGATTGTAGTTGGATCTCCGCTTTAAGATCTTGGAAGAAGTCAGAAGACTCTTTCCAGTTTATTAAGCATGAAACCATCTTTATCTCTTTTGTTTGGTAGCCCTTATAGTTACAAATGGTGCCATAATTTTGGTGTACCCAGGATGGCATAATTTACTAAAGGCACAGGGTTGATTTACTAAAGGCAAATAGACTGTGCACTTTGCAAAGTGCAGTTGCACGCGGCAAATGCAGTTGCTCCAGAGCTTAGTAAATGAGTTAAAGCCTCACTTTGCAAAGAATACCCAGTCACATCCAAGGGAAAAAAAACAGCATTTTTGCTTGCACATGATTGGATGATGGTAGTCAGCAGAGCATCCCCTCATTTACTAAGCTCTGTAGAAACTGTTCTTGCAGAGTACACAGTCTTTTTTGCCTTTAGTAAATCAACCCCTAATAGTCTGTGCACTGCAAGTGCATTGCAAGTTCAGTTGCTCTTGATCCGAGGGGAACATGCAAGGATTTTTCTTAAAAAAACAGGATTTTTGCTTGCACACGATTGGATGATAGAAATCAACAGAGCCTCCCCTCATTTCAGAGCTTCAGATCTAGCACAACTGCACTTGCAGGTGTACTTGCAGTGCACAGTGGGGTTGATTTACTAATGAGCAAATAGGCTGTGCCTTTGCAAAGTGCAGTCGCACTCTGCAAATGCAGTTGCTCCAGAGCTTAGCAAATGATGTAAAGTTTCACTTTCCAAAGAATACTCAATCACATGCAAGGAAAGTTAGAAAAACAGCATTTTTGCTTGCACATGATTGGATGATGGAAGTCAGCAGAGTTTCTACTCTGAAGCAACTGCTCTTGCAGAGTGCAACTTCCCTTTACAAAGTGCAAAGTCTATTTGACTTTAGTAAATCAACCCCTGTATGTTTGTCTTTAGTAAATCAACCTCAATGTCTAAGTACTGCCCTGTCCTTACGGCTATCCTAACAGGTTCCCTTTAAAATGACACTATAACTTACAAACATCAAATGATAAACAAAACATATAAAGGTTGCATATATGGAAAGAACAGATTTTTCCATAATACAGTGCACAGTGATTAACTTATGATGTGAAGCTAGCCATTGAGCAAAAGCCTTTAGGCTGCTTATATTTCAGTTCTTAGGTTACCTTTGGCTGCTGTAAAATATTTGGAATAGGGCCACCCTGCACAATGCTGTGCTCTTTACTGATGTAAGATAGCAAGTTGATAAGATGATAAAATAAACAGCTACACTTTTTGTAAATTGATAGCACGCTCTCCTTCTCCGAATGAGTCTATAATTCCACAAGCAACAATTTATTCATTCTCTTTCAAATGTTGCTTTGTGCAAGCGGAATACCTCCTGAGACCAAGTCTGTATGAAGAATATGGTGGCTTGCTGACTTGGTAAGATTCACAAAAAGCTCAACTCACCAAGAAGAAATAAAATCTAGAGCACTTTAATCCAGGTTTTGGCAATACAGACAATGTTTTTCTTTAGTCTTGCAGGTTAAAAACTGTTTAAATCCTAACTTAATTTGGTGGCCACAGAGAGCTCTGGGCATTAAAAACACCTTGGAGGCCCATGCCAAACAATAATCCAAAATAACACTTGTAAATGTAACACTTCTATAAATTCAGTATGCTAAGTCAACTATGTACATAGTAACAGTATTGTGTGAAAGCAGATTGATATAATGCCCAATCTTTTCCACTAAAAACAAGAAACCTGTATTTAACCTATCTTAAAACATTTAGGATCAGTTTAAACTAGTCAGTCTTTCATGTATTTTTACCATAAACCTACCGTAGGGGGTATTTACTAAAACGGGTGTACACAGAACTTGGTGCAGCTGTGCATAGTAACCCATAAGATTCTAGGTTTTAGGCCTCTTTCAGACGGAGCAAAATCCATCATTCAGATCTGCCTGCAGATCTCTCCTCTGATCCCCGTTGAGCAGGCGGATGACAGGTCCATGTCAGCTCTGCTGTGCAGGGCAGACACAGCCCCCTGTTCTCTATGGGCCGGTTGGATGAAAACAGACTGCCTGTCTGTTTCCATCCGACTGTCATCCTATCCGCTGGACAGATGGCGAATGTATCCCCATCTGTTTTTAGAGACTGGAATCAGATCTGATGCCGGCGGGTGTCAGCAGACACATGTCCATAGAGAACAATGGGTGGCCCGATTTGGTCCCCCTGAAAACGGACAGGCTGACCTAATCGGTCCGCTGGTGTGAAAGAGGCCTTATTGCCAAAGCTTAATTAATTAAACAAGCTGAAGTTAGAAGTTGATTGCTTACTATGCACAGCTGCACCAGATTCTGTATGCACTAGTTTTAGTAAATCTCACCCCTTGTCACATAAATATGAAATAGATTTTTTTTAACAAAAAATACAAAAATACCTAGAGATAGGAGGCTGTGCACAGTTTCATTGCTTATAAAATGTTGGCTCCATAAAGATTTCATCTTATTCTGTTTTGTAATATTCTCTACAGTCCAATAATGTGAATGTTTTAGATAAATGATTTAAGACTTGGTACATCAAATTTCAATCAGAATATGGTGATAATAGTTGTAGTAGTAACAGCTCAAGTGAGAATACACTGTAGAAGGTAAAAATGTATCAAATGATTTTGTTCCTCATGTAAACAGAATCATTTATTAAAGGGTTTTAATGGGTTTTAGTGTGGACATCTACCGTGCGATTATACATTTCTACCAGCACACACTGTTTAGAATGGGTTATTGAATCTGTGTTGGTGTTAAAGTTGGCCTATTCTATTGTTAACTATTAAAGTTGGGCTATTGGGTGTTAAAGTTGGTATTAAAGTTTTGCTATTGGGTAAGCTGCCTCTTCCAAGAGATATCTCCACCCCTCCAGTGCAGCCTTAATTGCAAGAAGTTCACGGTCCTCCACATCATAACTCTTTTCTGCCTGTGGTAGTTTAAGGGAAATGAATGCAACTGGGTGTAGAAGGGCCTTGGCCCCCTGGCATTGAGATAGTACGGCCCCCACTCCTGATTCTGATGCGTAGGGCTGGATCAGAATGCTTTAGAATGGATGCAAAGGTGAACAACTCTTTAAAAGCCTCAAAAGCAGACTGTGCTTTGGAAGTCCAGGAGAACCCGTTGTTGTGCTTGGTTAGTTGTGTGATAGGGCAAATGATGGCTGAGAATCCTTTGATGAACTTCCGATAAAAATTTTGCGAACCCCATGAAACATTGTATTCCTTTCTTGTCTGTGGGGGCCAGCCAATCCAGAAAGACAGTAACCTTTTGGAGATTCATCTTTATACCCTCTGTGGAGATTATTAAACCCAAGAACTGGATGCTCTAGCGCTCAAATTCGCACTTTTCAGGTTTGGCATATAAACCATGCTGTCAGAGTCGAGTCAGCACCTTTTTCACATGTCCATGGTGAATCTCTAGAGAAGTGGAAAAAATCGAAATATTGTCTAAGTAGACAATAACAAAAAGATCCAGAAAGTCCTGAAAAATGTTATTCACAAAATGCTGAAATGTAGCAGGAGCAGTACACAGCCCAAAATGCATCACTAGGTACTCAAAATGCCCGAATCAGGTATGGAGTGCAGTCTTCCAATCATCCCCGCACTGTATATGAACCAAATTGTATGCCCCTGAAGATCCAACTTTGTGAAGATAGTTAGTTGCTTACCTAAGCCTTTGAAATATTTCAGGTACCAGGGGTAGGGGGTACCAGTTCTTGACTGTGACCTTATTGAGCTCACGGTAGTCGACACAGGGTCGAAGGGAGTGGTCTTTCTTTTCCACAAAGAAAATGCCTTCCTAGACCTTGTGCAGCTCCTATTCCAAGCAAGATTGGACTCCAGTCAAATCCAAGACCAAGAGGCCTTTGTCATCCACAACTGTTATAAAAACAAGGGCGGGGCCATCTGCTGAGATAAATGGATGACCCCGCCGCCTCTGATGGCACATGGCACGAGAAGGGGTGGGGTCACTCGGTTATGTCACCGGGTGGCCCCGCCCTTGCCTATATAACAGCTGTCACCGCAAAAAGACAGCAGTCGGTGGGACGCCTCCCATCGAGGCAGAGCTTTTTTTTTCTATTTTTTGGGGTCTTGTAGACACTGTTGCTGGCAGTAAGTTGAGGGAAAATGAATTTCCCAGGTGGCCCAATCGATGTGGGGGTTCTGGGCCTGCAACCAGGGCATACCTAGGATGATGGGGAATAAAGGTGATGAAATGGCATCCAGGCGAAGTAATTCTTGGTGATGGGAAGCGATGATAGCCAACAAGGGAACAGTTTCCGGTGTGACCAGACCTGACTTAATGGTGGACCCATTGGCTAGGCATACAGATAGACCTCGGGTCTTGGTTTGAAGTGGAATAAGGTGTTTTGTTGCAAAAGTCAAGTCTATGAAGCAGCTGCAGGCTCTGGAGTCAATTATGACGGACACCTGGATACTCCTTCCTGGAAGCTGCAACAGGATGGGGAGAGCAAGATGAGAAGATTGGTTGGGTAAAGCAGGAACATGCATAGAATAGATTGACAGGCACTTACGGATCTTCGCTGGACAGGATCTCACGTAATGCTCAGGTTCTCCATAATACATAGACAGATTTTTTAGTCGCTGGTGCTGTCACTCTGTCGTTCTTCTGTGGTGAGAGAAGGATGAAGCAAACCCAATTGCATGGGCTTAGAGGTATCAGGAGTCGCAACTACTGGAGCTGGAGGAGCCTGGCTGGGGAAGCTGGGAACTTTGGGCAGCATCCAAGTTGGACAATATTGTCCTGAGGATCTCTTGGATCGACATTCTCATTGTTCGATCTGAATCAATAAGTTGATAAGGGTATCCAAGGATTGGGGTAACTCTACCAGTGCCAGTTCAACCTTTAGAGCAGGGATATGCACTTAGTTGACCTCCAGTTGCAAAACTACAAGTCCCATCATGCCTTTGCCTCTGGGTGTCAAGATTGTGGCTGTCAGAGTCTTGCTATGCCTCATGGGAATTGTAGTTCTGCAACAGCTGGACCACTAATTGCATATCCCTGCTTTAGAGGATCATCCGGAATTTGTAACAGAGGACTGCATCATTCCAATCGGTATCAGAACTCCAACACCTGAACTCGGCCACATAGTCCTCCACCACTCTGCAGCCTTGCTGAAGAGAATGTAATGCTGCCTCAGCAGTGACAGTTTGCTGGGGGTCCTCATAGAGTTGAGACATGGCGTCAAAGAATGTGGTAAGGTTTGTTAGGGATTCGGCTTTCAGTTCCAAGAGGCGGTGTGCTCAAGCTTGAGGCTCACCTACCAACAGTAAAATGACAAAGCCCACCTCGGATGCTTCCAGGGAGAAGGTACATGGTTGTAATGCAAAATAGAGTTCACAGGTATTGCGGAATGTTCTATATTTGCTGCGTTCTCCTGCAAATCTTTCAGGCGTAGGTACCCTTGATTCTGGTGGTAGCATCACTACTGCAGGTGCGGATGAAGTACTGGCCGAAAGTAGCGCCTTGAGGATTGAGATAACAAGACTTGGACCCGCTCTTCCAGCCGAGTGTAACCCTCTTGCAAATTCTTGACAGCTTGCATCAGACCCGTCAGGTGCCAGCACAGTTCTTTCATGGGGGAGGTTCCTTGCTCGGGCTCAGACATGGCTGTCTGATACTCTAACATTCCTACGTACCTGATGGATGAGCCCGAATGCAGAAGAAGGCCTCCCTTATATATCTGACTCACAGCCCCTGATAGAGCAGACAGGCGGCTTGGGAGTACAGAATGGTATGAGTGCCTGGTGGGTCAGCTGTCAGAATGGTCGCTCTGGGGTTCCAGATGCTGCAGGGATGAGGACCAACAAGGTAAAGGATCAGGACAGCAGACTGACTGGAAACTGGATCACCCGATCCGGACACACACACTCGGATGCAAGGGCTGACACAGGGCTGACACAGGCTGGTTCAGTAACTGGCGGGCAGCGTAATACTTAAAGGAGCAGACAGAATCAAGGTCAAAGACATTCCGGGGTCAGGTGCAGGCAGGAAGCAGGGAAAATCCAAAGGCAAGCCGGGTAGTTCAGGAAGTTGATAATAGAAGCAAATTTACAAAGAACATGGGTCACAGGAAGCTGCAGATCAGACAGCACTGGTCCTATCTGCACATTCTGTTTAAATAGGCCGCTTGGCCATGAGAATTGCATACATGCACGCTCCCGCATGCGCATTGGCATACACAGACATGTACCAACTCGGCTAGCAGCATTGTTTCTTCCTGACAGCCCTAAAGGTATTCAAGGCTTTTAAATCTGATGTTATTCTGATCCAAGAAACCCACTTTAAAGTGGGGGGGCTCTCTCAGGTTTGCTTCACAACAATTTCCTGTCTCTGTCATAGCTACAGACCCCTCTGAAAAAGCAGGTGTGGATATTTTAATCTGTAACACGTGCTCCCTGCAAGTGCTATCATCTAAAGCAGACTCTCAAGGTCGTTATCTCTGGGTGGGTTACAGGCTTGTAGGTATGGAGTCCGGCAACCAATCCTTTTTTTTTAGGTCATTGAGACACTTTGCTAATCCCAAAATAATACTCACAGTTTGGGTGTAATATTTCTGCCTCTGTCTGTTTTCGTACTGAAGAATAACTTAAAAAATGTGATGCTGGCTGTTTCCATCTTGCTTGTGGGCATGTGAAGTCCACAAGCATTGATTTCCTGGATGCGGTGAATGCTGTTCATTCACAGCTTGTGGAAGCCTGACACTAAGCTCCCAGGAGACGGTGCGGCGCTGGGGAAAGGCAATAAACACGCCTATTCCCATGGGAGACAGGAAGTGCCACAATAAAGTACAATATAAAGGTAATTACAGCGATAAAAAAAAAATTTCGCGTGGCATTTGAACATCTGTGCAATTAACTGAAGGGGGTAAGATTAAGTTAAAAATTTGAGTGGAACCCCGCTTTAATTGTATATGTCCCTAATAATGATCAAATAGAAGTTGTACAAAAAACTTTGGATAGCTATTGCATGATACTAAATCATTTACTATTGTAGGTGGAGATTTAAAATGTTATCATGTTTTCACACTGAGATAGGAATTCAGTTTTAGGTGCTTAACCAAAAAAACCACACTAAAACTATTTAATTCTTTCCACCAAGTAATTAGGGAATATCATCTGTTTGATGCCTGGAGCGTCAAACATCCCCTTTACAAACAATTTGCCTTATTTTCTCCAGTACACAAGACTTACACAAGAATAGACCACTTTATGGTTACCACCCCATTGCTGAAACCAGCTTTGAGATCGACCCTATTACCTGGTAAGAACACTCTTATTTTCTTAGAATTAGCTCTCTAAAATGCCTATACTAGACTTTGTCTTTGTAGACTAAACACATCTCTTCTTAACCACTTCAGCCCCGGAAGACTTGGCTGCTCAATGACCAGGCCATTTTTTGCGATACGGCACTGCATCTCTGTAACTTACAACTGTGTGGTTGTGCAATATTGTACCCAAACAAAATTGACGTCCTTTTTTTCCCACAAATAGAACCTTCTTTTGGTGGTATTTGATTATCTCTGCATTTTTTATTTTTTGCGCTAAAAACAAAAAAAGACCGACAATTTTGAAAAAAACACAATATTTTGTACTTTTTGCTATAATAAATATCCCCAATTTTTTTTTAAAAAAAAACAATTTTTTTTCTCAGTTTAGGCCGATATGTATTCTTCTACATATTTTTAGTAATAAAAACCGCAATAAGAGTATATTGATTGGTTTGCACAAAAGTTATAGCGTCTACAAAATAGGGGAAAGATTTATGGCATTTTTATTATTATTTTTTTTACTAGTAATGGTGGGGATCAGCAGTTTTTATTGGGACTGCAACACTATGGCAGACAGATCGGACACGTTTGACACATTTGTGGGACCATTGGCATTTATACAGCGATCAGTGCTATAAAAATGCACTGATTACTGTGCAAATGTCACTGGCAGGGAAGGGGTTAACAGTAGGGGACGATCAAGGGGTTAACTGTGTTACCTAGGGAGTGATTCTAACTGTGGGGGGATGGGACTGAATGGGTGAGGAGAGCGATCGTTGTTCATACTTAGTATGAACAACAGATCACTCTCCTCACCCCTGACAGCATGGAGATCTGTCTGTTTACTGAAGGAAGAAGGGTAGTACAGAGTATTACCAAAAGAGCGGACTTTTTAGGCTAAGAAACAATGGAAGAGAGACATACTATAACAATCAAATTTATTAAGTTAACAATTACATAGAAAAATCTAATTGGATAAAAGTATGAAAATTTATGCATCTATGCTTAAGTGCAGTGAGCCCTTGTATGTCTACGCATTTCGCCGCTAGGCTTCTTCAGGACACAGCCAAGGTTTAAAGACAAAGCAGATAAGAGAATATGTGTCTCTATCTGAAAAGAGATACAGTTTCATTAAAAACATAACTGATACACACACACAACTGTTTAAAATTAAATCCTGTGCTGAGCACCTGTAAATACAGGGACTAGAGACAAACACCAAACAAGTACCTTAGTTTGGGGTATAAAGTCATTTATAGCCACGATAAGATGAGCGATATATTTAAAAACTAGGAACTAAAAAGAAAGACAAATGTAGCCAGTCTCAGTGAGTTGGTTGTGTATTGCAGCAAGATGTTACCGAAAAATAAGGTTGATACACTTACTCAATAAAATACCGTTGAATACATAAACAGGGGCAGATGGTAACTTAACATTCCTGGTATGCAAGAGGCAAAAAGGAGGGCCAGGAGGCGTCCAATCACATAGGTCCTTAGTTAGATTTCAGCAGTGCTGATGGCTATATAAAGCCTAAAAGCATAACGCTGCATCTATGAATATACAATTACAAGTGTATAGTTAGAAGGCAGCTAGACCAGTATACAAAGAGTTAAAGTTTAGTTGAGGATGGCAAAAAGCTTATATACTTACAGCTAGGATTTCATCAAAAAGATATGCCCCAGGGAGACAGCAAACCACTGCACACACAGCTTCATACATTGAGAGGGCTTTTTATACTCCGAGTTAATCACAGCTGATTCTAGGAATGGCATGATGTGATGCAATGATGACAGAGGGCTGAGGCCGCTAGGGCTTATGGGTGTTGTAGGACAGCTGGCTGATAATGCTTACTGCACATGTGTGAGCAACTTGATAGCAGAGGAAAAGAACATTGAGGAAAAGAACATCTGTGTTACAGCGGCACAGCGTAAGGGATCAGAGAGCCCTGCGCATGCGCCATAGATACTGAAAACAGGTAAGAGCATTATGGGCAATGTAGGAAAATGAGCCGGTCCTTTACTAAAAGAAAGTAATGCGGCCGAGAATGGCCAGTAAGAATCAATACGGCAATGAGATCCAAGGATATCACCGCCCTATAATGCACCGCTGTCACAGTCAAGATTACGTATATAAACATAATATGTTAAATATTCTGCTGTTATATTGTAATTAGCTTATCGACTGCCATATGTAAAAAGCAATAGATAGGTATATTATTTTATTTAATGCCGACATGTTAGCCCAAAACAGCATATAATAGCGGCGTATAAAGGAAAAAATTATTGGAAGAAAACAGAGAAACACAGTGTACCCTTGTTGTGTGAATGCCCCAGGTCCAAGCTTCACAAGTGAACAGTACATGACGAACACTAAAAACAAAAAACAGAGATGCATATAAATGAAGAAAACATACATTCCACAGATCAGTACCATTGTTAATGATAGTAGATATATTATCAAACAAAATCAACATCAAAACAAACCCAAAACATAGTCAGTTAGGTGTCAATTCTATACAAAGTATTGTTCCACATATAAGTACCAGGTATTCCTACTAGGTTTACAAAATTGGTATTACAAATAACACAGGAGTAGATTTGGTACAAATATAACCTTTTTTAAGAAAGGCTTGTATAAGACCTCTAGAGATGAACACATGGAGACAGCCCTCCCTTTCTTTCTTCCCATGATGACAACACTATGCTGAGGGCTGAGCCTTTTTTGTGGACCCATCCATCTCCAACACAGTCCCTGACAACCTTTCCAGGTTCCATCCTCGCCCCTGGGAGTTCCGGACTAGCAGGATCTCAAAGCCCATTTAGACCCTCTGTAACGGGGGGGTCATGGGGTTCTGGTAAGCGGCCAGGCTCTCTCTTTTGGTGGTGGACCCACATATCTATGACTCTACACATTTGAATTACCTGGGATTGTCAATCACTATTTTGGGTTTCCCTTCATATGGACTATCCCTCCAATTATCTACTTCCTGATTTATATCCATCACACATGGACTTATGTTGGAATTTGTTTGCACCGATTGTGTTATATTATTGCACCAATTGCACATCCACTAAGGGAATTCCCCTATATATAGTGTGTTACAGTTTGTTACACCATTTTCATTTATATATATATTGTATTTAGTTTTCTTGGTGTGGCACTTCTTAGCCACACATCCACCAGTTTGCTTAGCGCGAGTCACCAATTTTTTCTTTCTTGTATAAGACAGCTCTTACCAAAAATAGGGGAAGAGGGGGAGCAATTTGAGAAAAGTAGAGTCACGAACTGTATGCAAACATGTCGGATAATGAATAAATAAAATATACGCACTAAAGAAAGGGCTTAAAGCTAATCATATCATTTAAGCCTGGAAAAATCGTGGCTTGTAACTTATGTGTCCATTGCGTTTCTTGCTGGAGTACCTTTTTGTCAAAGTCCCCACCACGGGGGTCTGCATAGATAATATCAAGAGCAGCGAATTTAAACACCATTGGGTCATAAGCATGTTTGAAAGCTATATGATAACCCATAGTGGTGTTTAAAAGGCCATTTGGGGCATAGTATACATGGTCCTTGATTCTTCTCCAAAAGGGCCTAATAGTCTTTCCAATATAGAAGGCTCCACATTGACAAAAAATCATATAGATAACTCCTTGAGTTTGGCAAGTAACATGATGCCGTAGGACATGTGTATGACCATTTGGGAGAAGAACCGAGGGTCCTGTCAATAAAAGATTGCAGAAATCGCATCTACCGCATTTAAAGAGACCTGCAGGAGATTGTGACACATTGCTAGTTTTACCGTAATGGCTTCGTACCAGACGATCTTTTATAGATCTAGCTCGCCAAAAAGTAATTTCGGGTCTCAGCCCAATGTATTTACGGATAGTGGGATCAGTAGTTAAGATATTCCAGTGTCTTTGGAGTGTTGAATGTATGGTTTGATGCTGGTCAGAATAAGTGGTGATAAATCTCACTATATCTGAGCTAGTTTGTTTAGTTTCCGGAAAAAGGAGAGCATTTCTAGGTCTAGCTACAGCTTTCTTGAAAGCTTTTTTAAGGCTGGTTTTAGTATAGCCTCTAGTTAGGAGACATTGATAAAGAAGATCTGCTTCATGCTTAAAATCAGCGTCCGTAGAACAGTTTAGTTTTAAATGAATGTACTGACTGAATGGAATACTTTGGACAAGAGGCCGTGGGTGTGCTCTTCGAGCGTGTAAAATTGTGTTACCAGCTGTAGGTTTTCGGAAGAGTCATGTGTTGAATTGGCCCTCCTTATTGATCTTGATAGTAATGTCTAAATATCTGATCGTAGTGGGACTGAACTGCATGGTGAACTTCAAATTATAATCATTTTGACTCAAAATGGTCATAAAGTCGTTTAGTGCTGCTGGTGGTCTTGCCCACAGTAACAAAATGTCATCTATATAGCGGAACCATCGCAGCACATATGAGAAAAGGTTCAAACATCCATCACTGGCAAAAAGGTCCCGCTCCCACCCCCCCAGGTACAGGTTCGCATAAGAGGGTGCACAACATGTGCCCATAGCGACCCCCTGTACCTGGAGGAAGTGGGATCCATCGAAAGAAAAAACATTTTTTGTTAGAATATGCGATAGAAGTCGTAGCGCAAAGCCATCGAGGCCCACAAAGGTGGGCCCTCTTTCATTAAAAAATCTAGCAATTGTATTCAGGCCTAATTCATGTGGGATAGATGAATATAAAGTTTCCACATCCGTGGTTACTAACAAGCAAGCATGAGGGACAGTGAGGCCCTCCAGGTTTCTTAGAAGATCAGGAGTGTCTTTGACATATTAGGGTAACGTAGTGACATGGGGCCGTAATTATTCATCCACAAATCTACTTGATCTTTCTGTTTTTGAGCCTACACTGGAGACTATTGGACGTCCTGGTGGTTTAGTGGGGTGTTTGTGAATTTTAGGGAGAGAGTAGAATGTTGGTACTTTGTTATGTGCGACCTGAATGCCTTTAAAGATCTCTTTTGTGATCAGACCACTGGCAAGGGCAGATTGCAGGAGGTCATCATATTGTTGGTCAAAACTGGCTATGACACTAACAGCAATTGGTTTATATCAGAGCCTATTTTTTAGGATGTCCCAGCACATGTTTCTATATGCCAGTGCATCCATTAATACCACATTGCTGCCCTTGTCTGAAGGCTTAATTATTAAATTAGAGTTGTTACTTAAACTAATTAGGGCAGCTTTGTGGGCCTCGCTCAAATTAGAATTCGACAACTTTCCCATAGAGATAGACTCAATATCCTTAATAGTTTGGACTCAAAAAGTCCATATGTTGGAATTAATGTGTAAGGAAGGGAAGTTAGTAGATTTTTTCTTAATTGCCTCTCCTAATGCTTTAATATCCTTCAGATACAATGTTGTTTGCATCCTTTGACCTCTAAATTGATCAGATTCGGAAGTATCCTGAGTTGCTGGGATAGATTCATTTTCTTCTAACAGCAGAACCAGATTTTTGAGAGCTCTAAATTCGGCTACTGAGAAGTCTTTCCAAACCTCTTGATGAGAGATTTCTGCTTGTTTACCTCGTCTGTCACTATCATACATGAATTTTAGGGTAAGTTTCCTAGCAAACAAATACAGGTCTTTTATGATCTCAAATTCGTTTGGTAGGGAATTGGAGCAGAAGCTTAGGCCGAGCTGTAATAGCTTGCTTTCTACAACACTAAGAGGGTGTGAAGATAAGTTAACTTACCTCTAGTTCACATTTATTTGATATAGAATCTTTTTCATCATGTTTTACTGTTGCTGGTGTATTTGTGATAGGATCAGGGGGCAACATGGTATCAGAGTTAGTGCTCAAACGTCGTGAGATAGTAGTGGGAAAGACTTGATCTATATGTCATTTTTTGAAATCTTTCTGGATTGCTCCAGCTGCTGCAGTACTAACCGGTCTGGATGATACCAAAGTCTTGGCACAGTCTAAAATCTGTAAACGAGTATTCTGTTCCATTTTCAAATTCACTAGAATGGTAGAGGAAATATCAGGAGAAACACCCAGTGCTTGATTAGGAAACATAGTTAACCCTGTATTCGTCAAAGGAAGAGAGTCAGTGTTTGCAATGTTTCTGTCAATGGTGGGAGGGTTTAGTTCACCCAGTGCTCTTTTTTTGTCTGTACCTGTTTGGTGCCCACCACCAGTTTGTGTTCTTTTCCTTTGGCCTCTGCCTCTCTGTCAACCCCGGCTGGATGTCCTAGAACCTTGTGATAGATAAGAGTTAACAGAAGAGTCAGAATCACATGCTCTATCATTTGGTTTTCTTTTATTCCTTTGTGTATTAGTAAACTTACGGTTCTCTCGTTGGCCATTGGTCTGTTGCCAATTATATGCATGTTTACCCGCGAAGGCTAACTTATCACATGCAAGTTTCTCCTCTTTTTGAAGTAGCAGGTCTTTAGTAAAAGTTTGGATATGTTCTTTTAAATAAGTATCATAGGTTGCAAAGTTGGAGTTGTTTAGTACAGTGGTATTTTCATCATAGATACGTTTTATCTCACAGTCTACTAATTTAAGTTCTTGCATGTAGTATTCTATCATCAATTCAATCATTTTCTTGGAACAATCCTGGAGGTTTTGTTCCCATCGGGTCCTAAGGTCCTGGTTAATACCCCTCTTCCTTCTCCAATATTTACGTGGCTGACGTGGCTGTTCATTGTGCACTTTTTATAGTTATCTGTCTGTTTACATTGACAGATCTCCGTTCTGTCTCTGTGTGGAGTGATCGCAGTTTAACATACATAGGAATAAGGTAAAACATAAAGAATATAAGCTCTGTTTGCAGACAACATCTTGTTAACCATTAGAGGCCCTCTCATTTCCCTCCCAAATTTACACACCTTATTGAACACATTTAAGCAAGCTCTCTGGTTATAAGATCAATGCCACAAAGACAGAGGCTCTTTCCCCTAATATTCCATAAATCCAGCTTCTACATCTTTAGATGCAATATCACTATTGTAAGTATGCATTATCACTAGTGTAAGGAAGTACTTGGGAGTACCTTTCACCCCTACATAATCAGAGCTGTTTTCAGCTAACTTCCCACCACTGTTTAGAAAAATACATAGCTTCATGAGTAGGGATGAGCTTCGAGTTCGAGTCGAACTCATGTTCGACTCGAACATCGGCTGTTCGCCAGTTCGCCGAACAGTGAACAATTTGGGGTGTTCGCGGCAAATTCGAAAGCCGCAGAACACCCTTTAAAAGTCTATGGGAGATATCAAAAGTGCTAATTTTAAAGGCTTATATGCATGGTATTGTCATAAAAAGTGTTTGGGGACCTGGGTCCTGCCCCAGGGGACATGGATCAATGTAAAAAAAGTTTTAAAAATGGAAGTTTTTTTGGGAGTAGTGATTTTAATAATGCTTTAAGTGGAACAATAAAAGTGTAATATCCCTTTAAATTTCGTACCTGGGGGGTGTCTATAGTATGCCTGTAAGGGGCGCATGTTTCCCGTGTTTAGAACAGTCTGACAGCAACATGACATTTCAAAGGAAAAAAAGTCATTTAAAACTACTCGCGGTCCACCAATACACATAAAAGTTCATTGATAAAAACGGCATGGGAATTCCCCACAGGAAAACCCTGAACCAAAATTTTTTTAAAAATGACGTGGGAGGTCCCCCTAAATTCCATACCAGGCCCTTGTGGGGATGAGGCCCTTGTCCCCATCAACATGGGGACAAGGTATTTGGGGGGCTCCCAATGTTGAGGGCCTGGTACGGTTCAGGAGGGGGGCCGCCCCCTCTTTTCCTGCTGCCTGCCAAGTTGCGTGCTCGGATAAGGTTCTGGTATAGATTTTGAGGGGGACCCCACGCCATTTTTTTTTAAATTTTGGCTGGGGTTCCTCTTAATATCCATACCAGACCTGAAGGGCCTGGTATGGAATTTAGGGGGACCCCCCACGTCATTTTTTTTTTTATTTTGGTTCAGGGTTCCCTTGTGGGGAATTCCCATGCCGTTTTTTATCAATGAACTTTTATGTGTATTGTCGGACTTAATAGCCGCGAGTAGTTTTAAATGACTTTTTTTCCTTTGAAATGTCATTTTGCTGTCAGACTGTTCTAAACACGGGAAACATGCGCCCTTTTACAGGCATACTATAGACACCCCCCAGGTATGAAATTTAAGGAATAAAGGAATATTACACTTTTATTGTTTCACTTTAAGCATTATTAATATCACTGCTCCTGAAAAAAACGTCAGTTTTTAAAACTTTTTTGCATTGATCCATGTCCCCTGGGGCAGGACCCAGGTCCCCAAACATTTTTTATGACAATAACTTGCATATAAGCCTTTAAAATTAGCACTTTTGATTATTCATGTTCGTGTCCCATAGACTTTAATGGTGTTCGCGTGGTCGAACGCATTTTTTGCCGGTTCGCAAGTTCTGGTGCGAACCGAACAGGGGGTGTTCGGCTCATTCCTATTCATGAGACAATGGAATTCCTATCATCTATCACTTATAGGATGTATTAATGTTATTAAGAAGTCTGTATTATCTTATTTTGTATCTATCTGAGACTCTTCCTGTGCCAGTCGCTATGTGCTATCAATGTACTATGCAAAGAGAATGCACAAATTTTGTTTGTGGCTATTAGGGATAAGCCAAACACCCCCCTGGTTCGGTTTGCACCAGAACATGCGAACAGACAAAAAATTTGTGCGAACATGCGAACACTGTTAAAGTCTATGGGACACGAACGTGAAAAACTAAAAGTGTTCATTTTAAAGGCTTATATGCAAGTTATTGCCATAAAAGTGTTTGGGGACCTGGGTACTACCCCAGGGGACATGTATCAATGCAAAAAAAGGTTTTTAAAACGGCTGTTTTTTCAGGAGCAGTGATTTTAATAATGCTTAAAGTGAAACAATATCCCTTTAAATATCGTGTCTGGGGGTCCCCTTAATCTACCTCTAAAATAGAGCCTCTTTCCATGTTTATAACAGTACCGCAGCAAAATGACATTTCTAAAGAAAAAAATGGCATTTAAACTTGCTTGCGGCTGTAATGTATTGTCAGATCCTGGAAATATACATAAAAAATCATTGAAAAAAATGGTGTGGGTTACCCCCCAGTCCATTATCAGGCCCCTCGGCTCTGGTATGGATATTAAGGGGGAACACCTCACAAAATTTTTTTTTTTAAATGGCGTTGGGGTCCCCCCAAAATCCATACCAGGCCCTTCAGGTCTGGTATGGATTTTAAGGGGAACCCCACGCCAAATTAAAAAGATCAATACCAGAACCTTATCTGAGCATGCAACCTGGCAGGCCACAGGAAAAGGGGGGGCAAGAGAGAGCCCACTCCTGAACCATACCAGGTCATATGGGGGAGGGTGCTTTGTGTTTTTGACAATTCCTTTATTTAAAAAAACTGGGTAGGGGTAGGTTCACATAAGGGGGGGTGGGATCTGGGAGCCCCTTGTTAAAGGGGGCTTCTAGATTCCGATAAGCCCTCCACCCGCAGACCCCAACAACCACCGGGCAAGGGTTGTGGGGATAAGGCCCTTGTCCCCTTGTCCCCATCAACATGGGGACAAGGTGCTTTGGGAGGGATCCCAAAGCACCCTTCCCATGTTGAGGGCATGTGGCCTGGTATGGTTCAGGAGGGGGGCCGTCCCCCTTTTCCTGCAACCTACTAGGTTGCATGCTCAGATAAGAGTCTAGTATGGATTTTCGGGGACCCCCACACTATTTTTTTTATTTGGCACGGGCTTCCCCTTAAAATCCATACCAGACCTGAAGGGCCTAGTATGGATTTTCGGGGAGACCCCACACAATTTTTTTAAACATTTTGGCGCAGGGTTCCCCTTAACCACTTCAATACACTGAATTTATAGGCTACACTAAATATATATATAATTATATATATAGTATATATATATATTAGAGTGTATATATATCTATATATCAAATACATTGCCTGCACTGACTTGAATATTGAGTCTACACTGAATATCTAGTCTACGCTAAATTATATATATATATATATATATATATATATATATATATATATATATATATATATATAATATATATATATATATATATATATATATATATATTACACTGCCACTAACTAACCTGCCTGCCTAATCTAGCTCAAACTATCACTGTATGTAAGCAGCCTTATATATTGTGGGGTGGGGACTTAGGTACCTTAAGCCATGATTATGGCTCTCTCAGCAGATCAAAGCAATTTATGCCTTCATGCCATACTGTCCATTTCTAACTAATGTTTAAGGATGGATGAACAGTTTGGCTCGAGCATGAGTTCGGGCCAAACATTGGCTGTTCACACGTTCGCCGAACACTCGAATTATAGGGGCGTTCAACCGTTTGTTTGGCCCGCTGAAAGACCACAACGAACTGCGCCACTGCACCGTGCATTGAAAGCCCTGATTGGCTGAAGCAATGAAAGCTTTGCCCAATCAGGGCACAGAGCACTTTTAGAGCCATGATTGGATGCTCTCATGATGATGAGCTGTAGATTATAGCCAGCAATTTCTCTGCCCCATCTGCTGCAGAAAAAAAATACAGTCACTACCACCCACATGCCCAGCGTCTAAATGCAAGTTTGTCAAAGCTGCTGGTTCTACAACTTCTGCCTTTCAGTCTGGTAGATTCTGCCCCCTTCCGTGAATTTGCAGAATGTGCTGTACCACAATGGCAGGTTCCCAGTCACTATTTCTTTTCATGTAAAGCCATTCTAGTTCTGTACCATCATGTGAAATGCAATGTAGTGACATCGTTGGGCAAGGCAGTCAGCTGCAAAGTCCATTTTACTGCTGATATGTGGTCCAGCAACATGGTCAGGGATGATATATTTTGTTCCCAGCACACTGGGTAACTCTGCTTGCTACCTAGAAGGATGCAGGACAGGGCTCAGTGCTGCAGCTTGTTTTGTCCCCACATCTCCATACAGCTAGTGGTGATGATGTAATATTTCTCCTTCATGCCCTCCGCTGAATTGTCCTATGAACCACAAGTATGCCCTAAGCGTTCAAGGGGCTATTCAATGAGTCAGGCTAAAAGGTGCCATGCAGTGCTTCAGCTGGTGTGTCTAGGGGACAGGAACCACACCGGATCAGAGATTCTTGCAGCTCTGCAGGCCCAGAGGTGGTTTATGTCATGCCAGCTGGAGCCAGGAATTGTGGTGTGCAATAATGGCACAAACCTCCTGTCCACAGGGAAAGTTGACACATGCCTGGCACATGTCCTCAATTTGGCGGTGCAGCATTTCCTAAATAGGTACCCAAGGTTGGAAGATCTGCTAAAGCAGGTCAGAAGAGTCTGTTGCCATTTCAGGCGCCCATACACAGCCAGTGCTTGGATGGCTGAAATTCAGCAGGAATTCCACCTGCCTGTAAACTGCTTGATTTGTGACATGCCCACCAGGTGGAACTCAACTTTGGCAATGCTGCAGCAGCTGCACCTGTGTGATTATGGCACAATGACAGGCTCAGGCAGAGCTCCTCTGGACTTGATGGTATACGTAGGCAGGACTGACAAGCAGGATATCAGCAACAGACGAGTAACTGTGGAGAGATAGGAGCTGGCTATTAGCCGACAGCTGAGCGGCCAGCTCAGAGAAGGAAGGGCTGAGCCCCTCCTAATTGACCCCTCCCCCTCGGAGGACCACCAGGCTTGGGGGGAAAGCATCTATGGAAATCATGGAGGAGGACAGGAGCATGTATGTCCGAAGATAAGACCCAAGAGCGTTCCTCCGGACCATACCCTTTCCAATGCACTAGGTACTGTATGCACCCACTGAACCTACGGGAGTCAACATTGGACTGTACTTCATACTCATAATATAATAATAGTATAGCGCTACTAAAAAGTGAAAATAAATCACAAAAAATAGAAAATAAATAACACATCTAAAAAGAAACCAAAAAACAATATAAATTGGCTATGCTGAATACAACCCAGAGGGGGTGTGAGAAAGAATGTCCACAGAAAATCTTAAATGGTATATTCCTCTGGTGAGAGTAATCCCAATTGTGAGATAATCAGTGTAAGGCTTGTCTGTAGTCAACAACAGCGGAACTCAAGATATAAATGGGTACTCTTACCAGCTGTGATGGACCCCAAATGCTATACGACAGAGGGATCAGACAGGCTTGGGATCTTATATTATGTATATCAGATGTTGTTGTATTCATCAGATGTTGCTTAGATACTGGACACAGATGGAAGAACCCGTTCAAGGTGGTATCCTCAGCTCCTGGACTGTGAAGGCTCCAAGTATAAAATAGCCGTCTTCAACGATGTTCCGTGAGGGCTCCAGGGAATGATCATGTAAAGCAGAAGGAAGGAGAAGGACTCCAATGGTGCAGGTGAAAAGCCAATGAGGTTTATTTAAGAATAAAAGTTCAGATGGTAAACACCAATCAATAAAAGTGATCACATGAACAGGTAAAAATTAAATAAAAGCAATGTGGGATACAAGAAATGCTAGTCCCACCTCCACCTGTACTTCATACTCCTCATGGTTCTCAACCTGTACAGGGTAGGTGGTAAAGCAGTTGCAGACCAAAGGTTTTAATAAGGAGACATGAAATACATTAGAAGGAAGGTCTAATGCAAAAGCCACTGGGATAACTCTGCAAAGAATACGGAAAAGCCCAATAAACCGAGGTGTGAACTTCAGTGAGGGAACACAAAGTTGGAGGTTGCGAGATGACAGCCAGACTCTGTCCCCAATCTGGTAGGAAGGCGCAGGCAGGCGTCTGAGGTCAGCATGGAGTCTGTACCTATCATTAGCATGTCGCAAAGCCTCCTGGACTTGTGCCCAAGTGGAACGAAGACCACAGAGATGCTCCTCTAATGCAGGAATATTCTGCAGAACAAACAAGTCAGGCAACATGGATGGTTGGAAACCATAATTCGCCATAAATGGGGACAATTAGGAAGCAGAACTCAAGGCACTGTTGTGAGCAAACTCTGCCTATGGGAATAGTTATGACTAGTTGTTATGATGGTCAGAAATAAAGCAATGTAGGAATTGCTCCAAGGATTGATTGGCTCGTTCTGTGGCCCTATTAGACTGTGGGTGATACGCAGAGGAGAAAGCAAGCTGAATTCCCAACTGTACACAAAAGGCTCGCCAGAACCGGGACACAAACTGACTACCCCTGTCCGAGACAATCACCTTGGGTAGCCCATGTAAGCGAAAGATCTCCCGAACAAAAATGGAAGTCAGTTCCTTAGAAGTGGGCAACTTCTTAAGTGGAATTTAATGACACATCTTTGAGAACCAGTCAACCACCAAAAGGATAACTGTATTGCCCTGGGAGTTGGGTAACTCCACAATGAAATCCATAGGCAGGTGTGTCCAGGACCTCTCTCCATTGGGTATGGGTTGTAGGAGGCCCACTGGAAGGTGTCGTGGAGTCTTACTCTGAGCCCACACAGAACAGACAGCTATAAAGGCAGTTATATCAGCACATAGACTAGGCCACCAGAATTGTTGGGAAATGGCCCAAAAAAGTTGATTCTTCCTAGGGTGGCCAGCTGCCTCTGGGTATGGTAAGTCTGGAGTACGGCCGAACTGAGGCTCTCTGGGACAAAGCAGCGGTCACAAGGTTTCTCCGGAGTTGCATGGACCTGCGCAGCAAGAATTTTGTCACCCAAAGGAGAAGTGAGACTGGTGCGAACCATAGCCAGGATACGATCAGGAGGAATCACAGGAACCGGAACCGACTCCAACTTGGAAGTGGAGGAAAATTGTCGTGACAGGGCATCAGCCCTTACATTCTTAGTACCGGGTAAGAATAAGACATGGTAATTGAAACTTGACAAGAAAAGAGCCCATCGTGCCCTTCTGGGAAAGAGGCGTTTAGCCTCAGACAAGAATGTGAGATTCTTATGGTCAGTAAGAATGAGAACAGCACAGTGGTACCTTCAAGGAGATTTCTCCATTATTTCAGGGCTAACAGCTCTCTGTCACCAATCTCGTAATTGCACTCCGCAGGTGACAATTTCTTGGAAAAGTAGCCACAAGGATGCAAAGTGCTCTCAGAGGTAGGACGTTGAGACAGAAGAGTGCCAACTCCAGCCTCAGAAGCATCAAGGATAAAAAATAACGTAGGATCAGGATGTGCCAACTCAGGAGCAGAAACAAAGGCAGCCTTGAGACTTTCAAAGGCCTTTACGGACTCCGGAGACCAACTCTGTGGGTTACCGTCCTTTCTGGTCATATCAGTCAGGGGCTTGACCATAGATGAGAATTTACAAATAAACTTCGGACAATAGTTGGCAAAGCCCAGGAAACACTGCAGAGGACATAAACCCACGGGTCGGGGCCACTGCAGGACTGCTGAAAGTTTCCCTGAGTCCATCGAAAAACCAGCAGTGGAAATGACATAACCGAGGAATTTAACCTGTTCACGGTGGAACTCGCACTTCTCCAATTTACAATAGAGATTGTTCTCTCTTAGTTTCTGAAGCAAGCGACAGACATCTGTGTGGTGGCTCTCCAGGTACTTGGAAAATATGAGGATATCATCGAGATAAACCACCACACATAACTGCAACAAATCTCGGAGGACATCATTAATTAATTCCTGGAAAACTGCCGGGGCGTAACAAAGGCCAAAAGGCATTACGATGTACTCATAATGGCCTGTTCTGGTATTAAACGCAGTTTTCCATTCGTAGCCCTCCTTAATCCTCACGAGATTGTATGCCCCTCTCAAATCAAGCTTCGTGAAAATCGTTGCTCCCTTGAGACAGTCAAATAACTCCGTAATCAATGGAATCATATAGGCATTCTTAATTGTGAAATGATTGAGACCCCTATAATTAATACAAGGTCTCAGTTCACCACTCTTCTTCTTCATAAGAAGAAACCAGCACCAGCAGGGGATGAGGATTTGCCGATGAAACCTCGAGAAAGTGCGTCTGCAACATACTCCTCCATGGCCTTATTCTCCAAGACTGACAAAGGGTAAACCTGGCCACGATGGGGTATGGCACCAGGTTGAAGGCCAATTGTGCAATGATACGGTCGGTGTGGAGGCAAACTACCAGCTTGACCTTTGTCATCGCTAAAATCGCGGTACTCCTCCAGCAGGGAGTAGAGTGAAGAGGTGCACAGGACCTTGGCTACCTTCTGGAAGCATGTCTTACTGCATTGTGGCAACCAGGAGAGAACCTCAGCATGGAGCCAATCAAAAGAGGGGTTGTACCTCTGTAACCAAGGATAACCAATAACCAGCGGAAACTTAGGTGAGGAAATAACTTGGAATTGGATTATCTCATGGTGAAGAGCCCCTACGGCCATGGACAATGGAACTGTCTCATGAGTCACATGGGCAGGCTGTAGAGGGCTCCCATCAAGAGCCTCAATGGCAAGTGGAGTGTCACGCAACTGCAGAGGAATTGAGTGCTTCGATACAAAGGCAGCATCAATGAACAGGCCTGCAGCCCCAGAGTCGATTAGAGCCTGTATCTCAACAGACAACTCAAGAAAGGGTGACCAAAACCAGGGGCTTATCCCTCTGGATAACTGGGGATGAAACAACACCACCTAAGGTCTGTCCGTGACAGGACCTCAATGTCCGAGTGTTCCCTGGACTGGTAGGACAAGACTTCAAAAAGTGACCTGCCTGACCACAATAAAGGCACAATCTCTCCCACCTCCTAAAAGTTCTCTCATCTGCAGAGAGACACGTGAAGCCCAAGTGCATGGGTTCATCTTCACTGACTGACTCGGTACCAGGAGACATGGGAGGGGAGGGAGGCACGAGTGGGACTGCAAAGCTCGGAGGCAAACATACAGGAGGTTTCCGCAAGCACTCCTTAAAAGAGAGTCTTTCTCTCAGTCTGGAGTCAATGAGGATGGCAAACGTGATCAACTTCTCCAGCTCAGTGGCTATATCTCAGGCTGCCATCTCATCCTTGATGGAATCCGAGAGACCATGAGAAAAAGCAGCCACGAGGGCCTCATTGTTCCAAGCAACCTCTGCTGCCACACTACCAAATTCAATGGCGTAGTCGGCAACAGTTCTCGTACTCTGTTTGATGGACATGAGTCACTTGACAGCAGAAGCGGAGTGTGTGGGAACGTCAAATACTCTTTTAAAAAAGGGCCAGAAACTCAGGGTAACTCAATACAACAGGTTCTTGCGTCTCCCATAGAGGGTTTGCCCAGGCCATGGCTCTCTCAGAAAGCAAAGATATAATGAAAACTACTTTGCTTATGTCCATGGGAAATGCCTGGGGCAGCATCTCAAAGTATATCTCAATCTGGTTGAGAAACCATCTACATTGAACTAGATCGCCCCCAAATCTCTGGGGAAGTGGAGCGGAACCTCTTATAGAGGTAATACTCTAGGCAGGTGCCTGCACAGAGACTGGTTCAGCAGCAGGGACAGCCTGTAACTCAGGTTGTAGCAGAGCAGCCACAGTGGGAGATTCCAGGTGAGCCGTGTGACTCAGGAGCATTTGTAATGCCATGGCAAACTGATCCATGCGGTGATCTTGCTCATCCAATCTGGAAAAAATATTACAAAAATATTACCAGTGGATTGACTGTAGTCAAAACATAGCCAGAGTTCAGGAACCAGAATGGATAGTCAGACAAGCCAAATGTCAGAGAGCCGAAGATGAGCGTAGTAAAACAGCAAGCAGGATCTGGAGCCAGAAGGGATGTCAGCGAAGCAAGTCTTTTAACAGGAATGCAGGAGAACGCCTCTGTGATGTTGACTAAGGTGAGGGCAGAGCTCCTCTGGACTGGACGGCTTAAGTAGGCAGGACTGATGAGCAGGATATAAGCAAGAGCTGAGTAGCTGTGGAGAGATAGAAGCTGGCAATTAGCCGACAGCTGAGCGGCCAGCTCAGAGAAGGAAGGGCTGAGCCCAGCCCTGACAGGAAGACATTTGTCAAACAGTAAGAGATGGTTTTCAATCCCCAGAACCCTTGGGGGTAGTACGTGGCTGGGAGGAGGTAGTTCCAGATACTGTAATCCTCAGTGACCCAGAGGAGTCTGCTTCTCATGCCTCATGCTTCAAAGCCTGTGAAAGGACCCAAGAATATGTGGTGTAAAGGAGAAGGATCACCATTGGTTGGCAACCCTCCTTGACCACTGTTACAAGGGGAAAGTCTCAGAACCCCTCCCGTCCCCACAGAGTGCAGAAGATGAAATCTCTTGAGGACACCTTAAAAAGGAGTTTATCTAATGCTTTTTCCAACTCTGGTAGGTTACAGTGTCATCGAAAACTTAGTTTTTAGGCTTCTGTTGATCAAGAGAGGAGCAACGGAGAAAGCGGCTGCCTAAGTGATGCATTTCACAATTTTTTTAGTCCTTGCCGCCTAGGGCTGTCAGCTTCCATATCCCATCGGCAGCATCTGCATTACATGGTGGACGATTATCTAAGCGTGAAAACAGAGATTGAGAGCTTTCCAGTCGATGATCCACTGGCTTACTGGGTCATGAGAATAGACCACTGGCCAGAACTTGCCCAGTATGCAATTGAGCTGCTGGACTGCCCTGCATCCAGCATGCTTTCCAAACAGGCATTCAGTGCTGCTGGAGATTTTGTTATTGATAATAGAACGTGTCTGTCCACAGACTCCGTGGACCGTCTGACATTTATCAAAATTAATCAGTCGTGGTTTACCAGCAGCTATGAAGGCCCTGATGATGTTGCTGATTAAGTGTTTTTGGGACATGGAATCTCTGCAGGACTTCTAGGCTGCCTAGCATTGTGGGTGTTGATTTTATCTGGAAGAATGTTTTTGGTGTAGGTTTCATAAGCACAATTAACACCCAAAAAACAAATTTTCTGCACCTGTTTGAAAGGTGCATATCATTGCAATTTTTGACAACAAGGCCAATTCTTGCTTTCATCAAAAGTACCTCTATAGGCTTACGATGTGAAGGTGCCACTGAGACCAAAAGACCAATTTTTCTACACCTATTTGACAGGTGCAAATCATTTCAATTTTTGACAGCAAGGCTGCTTTCATCAAGAGTAGCTCTATAAGGTTACGGTGTGAAGGCACCACAGACATCCAAAAACCAATTTTCTTGATAATACATCACGGGACACAGAGTATTCATTACATAGTGGGTTAGATAGGCACCATCGGTGATAAGACACTGGTTAACCCCAATTAGGGAGAATTCCTCCCCTATATAACCTCTCCCATACGTTTTTTTTCACCAGTGTCTAAGGTGGTTGGTCACGTAAAACATGTGCTGTGAAGAAAGCTCCAGTTTGGTCCCTGCGTGGGCTTAAAGGGCTATGCTGACTGGATCCATATCTCGGGCCGATATTTTGACTCCCAAGATGGTATGGTACCCAGGCCTCGTCATCCGAAGAAGCAAGGTTTTTCCTGTAAGTCTCTCTTTGGAGGACTGCGCTCTGAGAAAACCAGGCTTGGTGTACTATTAAAACAGTGGCACGAAAGTTTCTGGCAGAGTCTTTTACAGGTCCAGGTAAAAGGTTTCTCTGAGTAGGAACCCAAAAAACCCTGAAGGTTGGCACAGCGCTACCCGCCGTGATGGGTGAAGGCTGGAAACTGTCTGTTCTCAGCAGTTCCTGTGGCGGGGACAGGTAAGAGAAGTTAATCCTATATATATATTTATATTACAAATTGATTTTCTTCAATGAGTAGCTGCATGTCTTACCTGATTTCCACCACTAGAGGGAGTAAGGAGCAAACTTACGTGCCTTTCAGATACACACTCAGTGAAGCTGGTGTCCAATCCGCTCACTTCCTCCACTGCAGGTGTGCAGACACCAGGTGGCTAATTTAAAATCCCAGAGCGTTCAGAGCTCTGTAAACAGATGGACACAGAGTGTGGGCAGTGAGCATCCTAAAGTGGTCGGATCCAGGCTAACCTAAGACACCTACTCGGCATCAGGTTGTGCAGTATTAAGCATATATGTATATTGTGAGACTTTTAGCACAACAGTGATTGCATATGTACTAATACCTCTGCATTGTAGCTTGGGACTATGTCTCCTCGTAAGAGGGTCTCGGGGGGAGGTAACAAAGGCACAAGAAAGTCACCGCCTGTGTCTAGGGGTCCTAAAGATGCCTTACCATCTCTCCCTGCAAGACTGGAGCCAGCCTTACAGGATGAGTCAGTGCCCCTGTCAGGTTTTGCAGCCTCTCCTAATGTTACAGCCCCAGCGTATGTCACAGAGGATTCCCTTAGGGCTACATTGGAGGGTTTTGAGGAAAGAATTATGAATTTTATGTCAGCTTCCTTAAAAGATAGCAGAAAATGGGTAGATCCCCTCCCTCTGCTGCACTTTCTCTTTCAGATGATTCTTCTGACAATGAGGAGAGATCCCTATCCAGAGATAGGGATCAAGAGCAGTCTGAGAATTCAGAGTAAGAGGAGAGAGCTTCTTCCTCTCAGGCACCCAAGAAGCAGGTCCAGTATTATACTGAACTAGTACGTTCCACATTTAAAATGCCCTCTGCTGAGGCCGCTACATCCTCTGTTTCTTCCCTGGGGGTCAGAAGGATCCCACAGACTGCCTTTTCCTTTCCAATTCATCCTTTAATGGATAAATTGTTGTATGAGGACTGGGGACATCCTGATAAACTGTTTACTCCTCCTAAAAGGTTTTCTATGCTTTATCCTCTGGAGGAAAGCTTCACCAAGAAGTAGGAGGTCCCATCCGTGGATGCGGCTGTCTCTTGTATGAACCAAAACCTGACCTGTCCCTTGGACAATGCTCAGGTGTTTAAAGATCCAACTGATAAAAATCTGGAAACTTTATTAAAAGCCTCCTTCTCCATGGCTGGCCCTTTAGTCCAACCTGCAGTCGCAACTGTGGGTTTGTGTCAATTCCTCAAGGAACAGGTTAAGCAGATGCTTGGCCTCCTTCCCAGTGAGGGAGTGGAGAACTATGCAGACCTTCCACAGGTGCTGTGTTTTATGATTGATGCCATTCTGGATTCTGCCCAGCAAGCGTCTCGTTTGTCTCTCCTGTTGGTACACATGCGCAGGTCCCTTTGGCTTAAAAGTTGGGCAGCAGAGCTTTCATGCAAAAGATATTTAGCTGGCTTCCCATTCAAAGGGGATCGCCTATTTGGGGATGACCTAGATAATTTTATCCAAAAATTACAGGTGGTAAATCTACACTCCTACCAGTTAGGAGGAGTAAACGTCCACCATTGAAATGGTCTCTTTCCCCTTCCCCTGGAACATCAGGCTCTATGCAGTGGCGACGGCCTTCCCAATCTACTTTCAGGAGGAAAGGCCCAGGGTCACACCCAAGGGCAGAAAAAGGCTTGGGGATGAAAGCCTGCCAAGCAGAGCCCCAAAACATCCCTGTGAAGGGGCGCCCCCACTCGGCCGAGTGGGTGGAAGGCTCCTACAGTTTTCAGGAGCCTGGCGGGAAGAGGTTCAAGACAAGAGGGTAGTCTCTTCAGTATCTCTAGGTTACAAATTAGAGTTCCTAGAGCTTCCACCAGCTTGTTTCCTAAGGTCAAGAGTTCCCAAAGATCCAGTAAAGCGAGAACCGCTACTAATGGCCTTAGATCGCTTACTATCCCAGGGAGTGATAGTAGAAATGAACCCAAAAGATCAAGGTTCAGGGTTCTACTCGAATTTCTTCACCGTTCCAAAGCCAAATGGAGATGTTAGACCCATCCAAAGGATCTGAATTAGTTTCTACACATTCAATCCTTCCGAATGCAGTCAATTCATTCAGTGGTCTCCACCCTGCAGGGGGGAGAATTTATGGCATCAATAGATATCAAGGATGCATATCTTCATGTGCCGATTTTTCCCGCTCACCAAAGATATCTAAGGTTCGCGGTAGACCAGCGCCATTTCCAGTTTGTGGCCCTTCCTTTCTGTCTCGCTACAGCTCCTCAAATTTTTACAAAAATTCTAGACCCTCTCTTAGCAAATCTAAGAGCTCAGGGCATAACTGTGGTAGCTTATCTAGACGATTTGCTACTTATAGAGCAATTGGTGGCACACCTGAACCGCGCTGTCTTCAAGACAGTAAGACATGTGGAAAGACTAGGCTGGATAATCAACCTAGAAAAGTCTTCTTTGCAATCTTCAACAAGGTTGGAGTATCTAGGCATGATCATAGACACCGCTCAAGGCAGGGTGTTTCTACCAGAGCCAAAGGTCAAGGCCATAAGAGCTCTAGTCCGCTTAGTATTAAGCAAAATCCATTTGGCTATGTATGAGACTGTTAGGAAAGATGGTTGCCACTTTCGAGGTTGTTCCATTTGCCCAGTTTCACTCAAGATTCATGCAGAGAAGCATTCTCGCAGCTTGGAACAAAAAGACTCATGCCTTGGATCTTCCGATGTGCCTATCCCCAAGGATACGTAAAAGCCTCAATTGGTGGTTACGAACCAAAACCCTTTTGAAAGGCAAAGCCTTTCTTCCACTACAATGGTAGATCGTAACCACAGATGCCAGTCTGACAGGCTGGGGAGCAGTTCTGGAAGAAACATGCACGCAGGGAAGATGGTCTGCAACCGAGAGATGCTTGCCCATCAATATTCTAGAAATTCGGGCAATTTACTTGGCCCCCATGGACTGGTCTTATAGGCTACAGGGTCATCCTATTCGGATACAATCCGACAATGCCACAGCTGTGGCTTACATCAATCACCAATTATGCCCAGGGGAATGGTCCCTACACCCCGACATATTCCAAACCATGTGTCAAAAGTAGGGAACACCAGATGTGGATCTATTCGCGTCCAGATTCAACAGGAAGCTGGACAAATTTATGTCCAGAACAAGGGATGTACTTGCTCAGGGGTCAGATGCTCTGACAATCCCATGGGATCAGTACAATCTAATGTATGCCTTCCCTCTGAACCCACTTCTTCCGCGGTTCCTGGGAAGGGTCAAAAGGGAAGCAAAGTCGGTGCTTTTATAAGCCCCGGCTTGGCCCAGACGACCTTGGTATGCAGAGATTGTAAAGATGGCAGTGGGCAGGCCTTGGGTCCTCCCATTCCAGTCTGATCTGCTCACACAGGGTCCGATTTGCCACCCTGCTTTACGAAGTCTAAATTTGATGGCTTGGCTGCTGAAACCCACATTTTAAAAGACCGTGGGCTCTCGGA
Source organism: Lithobates clamitans (assembly GCA_037952925.1). Taxonomy (NCBI): domain Eukaryota; kingdom Metazoa; phylum Chordata; class Amphibia; order Anura; family Ranidae; genus Lithobates; species Lithobates clamitans. Next base: position 11,359,435 of record JBBGZY010000300.1, read on the forward strand.
GTCAGTCCTTTCCACTCTGGTCAATGCCAGAAAGCCGGCCTCCAGGCTTATTTACTACAAAATCTGGAAGGCATATGTTTCCTGGTGTGAACCCAGGGGATGGCATCCTAGAAGGTATATGATTAGCAGAGTCTTGACCTTTCTTCAGTCAGGCCTAGAAATGAGATTGGCTTTGAGCACTATCAAAGTCCAAATTTCGGCTTTGTCTGTATTTTTTCAGAAGCCAATTGCTTCACATTCTCTGGTCCGGGCCTTTATTCAGGGGGCACTGTGGTTGAATCCGCCAGTCAACCTCCAGTGTGCCCATGGGATTTGAATTTGGGGTTGTCGGCTTTACAGGGACAACCCTTTGAGCCACTGAACCTGACTCCTTTAGCGCTTTTGACTAAAAAATCTTCTCGATAGCCATATCCTCTGCTAGGAGAATATCAGAATTGGCAGCTTTTTCTTATAAAGAGCTATATTTAATCATTCACAAGGACAGAATTGTTATGCGTCCTAATCATTCCTTCTTACCTAAGGTGGTTTCAGGATTCCATTTGAATCAAGATGTAATCCTACCATCCTTTTTTCCAGATCCGCAGTCCACGGAGAAGGAATCTTTGCACACTCTTGATGTGGTTAGAGCAGTCAGTGTCTATCTGCAGGCAACCGCTCAGATACAGAAAACTGATTGTTTGTTTATTCTGCCAGATGACCATAAGAAAGGCCAAGCAGAGTTGAAATCCACTCTTTCTAGATGCATTAGACAGGTTATTTTCCAGGCTTATGATATAAAGAGGAAGACGCCTCCTTTTCATGTGCAAGCGCACTCAACTATGGCTGTTAGTGCTTCTTGGGCAGTGCATCACCAGGCCTCCATGGCTCAGATCTGTAAGGCTGCGACTTGGTCTTCAGTCCATACATTCACCAGATTCTATCAGGTGGATGTAAGAGGGCAAGAGGATACCGCCTTTGGGCGCAGTGTACTGCAGGCTGCAGTTTAGTTCCTCTGGTCCGTTTGCGGTCTATATTTTCTGATCTGTGTCTCCCTCCCCTCAAATGAGCATTGCTTTGGGACATCCCATTATGTAATGAATACTCTGTGTCCCGTGATGTATGATCAAGAAAATAGGATTTTTAACCACTTAAGGACCGCCTCACGCCAATGTACGTACATACACGTGATTTGCCTCCCGCGGGTGGGGGGTCCGATCGGACCCCCCCGGTGCCCGAGGCAGTCCTCTTTTGTCCCCCGGCGATCGGAGGTGAGGGGGAGGCCATCCGTTCGTGGCCCCCCCCCTCGCGATTGCCGCCGGCCAATCAGATCATTTCCTTTGCTGCTGTATGCTAAACAGCAGCAAAGGAAATTATGTCATCTCTCCTCGGCACGGTATTTTCCGTTCCGGCGTCGAGGAGAGAAGACTGTAATGTGAGTGAAAACACACACACACAGTAGAACATGCCAGGCACACAAAACACCCCGATCCCCCCCCGATCGCCCCCCGATCACCCCCCAATCACCCCCCCCTGTCACAAACTGACACCAGCAGTTTTTTTTTTCTGATTACTGCATTGGTGTCAGTTTGTGACAGTTACAGTGTTAGGACAGTTAGGGTTAGCCCCCTGTAGGTCTAGGGTACCCCCCTAACCCCCCCTAATAAAGTTTTAACCCCTTGATCACCCCCTGTCACCAGTGTCACTAAGCGATCATTTTTCTGATCGCTGTATTAGTGTCGCTGGTGACGCTAGTTAGGGACGTAAATATTTAGGTTCGCCGTCAGCGTTTTATAGCGACAGGGACCGCCATATACTACCTAATAAATGTTTTAACCCCTTGATTGCCCCCTAGTTAACCCTTTCACCACTGATCACCGTATAAGTGTTACGGGTGACGTTGGTTAGTTCGTTTATTTTTCATAGTGTCAGGGCACCCGCCGTTTATTACCTAATAAAGGTTTAGCCCCCTGGTCGCCCGGTGGTGATATGCGTCGCCCCAGGCAGCGTCAGATTAGCGCCAGTACCGCTAACACCCACGCACGCAGCATACGCCTCCCTTAGTGGTATAGTATCTGAACGGATCAATATCTGATCCGATCAGATCTATACTAGCGTCCCCAGCAGTTTAGGGTTCCCAAAAATGCAGTGTTAGCGGGATCAGCCCAGATACCTGCTAGCACCTGCGTTTTGCCCCTCCGCCCAGCCCACCCAAGTGTAGTATCGATCAATCACTGTCACTTACAAAACACTAAATGCATAACTGCAGCGTTCGCAGAGTCAGGCCTGATCCCTGCAATCGCTAACAGTTTATTTGGTAGCATTTTGGTGAACTGGCAAGCACCAGCCCCAAGCAGCGTCAGATTAGCGCCAGTACCGCTAACACCCACGCACGCACCGTACACCTCCCTTAGTGGTATAGTATCTGAATGGATCAATATCTGATCAGATCTATACTAGCGTCCCAAGCAGTTTAGGGTTTCCAAAAACGCAGTGTTAGCGGGATCAGCCCAGATACCTGCTAGCACCTGCGTTTTGCCCCTCCGCCCAGCCCAGCCCACCCAAGTGCAGTATCGATCGATCACTGTCACTTACAAAACACTAAACGCATAACTGCAGCGTTCGCAGAGACAGGCCTGATCCCTGCGATCGCTAACAGTTTTTTTGGTAGCATTTTGGTGAACTGGCAAGCACCAGCCCCAGGCAGCGTCAGGTTAGCGCCAGTACCACTAACACCCACGCACGCAGCATACGCCTCCCTTAGTGGTATAGTATATGAACGGATCAATATCTGATCCGATCATATCTATACTAGTGTCCCCAGCAGTTTAGGGTTCCCAAAAACGCAGTGTTAGTGGGATCAGCCCAGATACCTGCTAGCACCTGCGTTTTGCCCCTCCGCCCAGCCCACCCAAGTGCAGTATCGATCGATCACTGTCACTTACAAAACACTAAACGCATAACTGCAGCGTTCGCAGAGTCAGGCCTGATCCCTGCAATCGCTAACAGTTTTTTGGTAGCATTTTGGGGAACTGGCAAGCACCAGCCCCAAGCAGCGTCAGATTAGTGCCAGTACCGCTAACACCCACGCACGCACCGTACACCTCCCTTAGTGGTACAGTATAGTATCTGAACGGATCAATATCTGATCAGATCTATACTAGCGTCCCCAGCAGTTTAGGGTTCCCAAAAACGCAGTGTTAGCGGGATCAGCCCAGATACCTGCTAGCACCTGCGTTTTGCCCCTCCGCCCAGCCCAGCCCACCCAAGTGCAGTATTGATCGATCACTGTCACTTACAAAACACTAAACGCATAACTGCAGCGTACGCAGAGTCAGGCCTGATCCCTGCGATCGCTAATAGTTTTTTGGTAGCGTTTTGGTGCACTGGCAAGCACCAGCGGCCTAGTACACCCCGGTCGTAGTCAAACCCGCACTGCAGTAACACTTCATGACGTGGCGAGTCCCATAAGTGCAGCTCAAGCTGGTGAGGTGGCAAGCACAAGTAGTGTCCCGCTGCCACCAAAAAGACAAACACAGGCCCGTCGTGCCCATAGTGCCCTTCCTGCTGTATTCGCCAATCCTAATTGGGAACCCACCACTTCTGCAGCGCCCGTACTTCCCCCATTCACATCCCAAACCAAATGCAGTCGGCTGCATGAGAGGCATTTTCTTTATGTCCTCCCGAGTACCCCTACCCGACGAACCACCCCAAAAAAGATGTTGTGTCTGCAGCAAGCGCGGATATAGGCGTGACACCCGCTATTATTGTCCTTCCTGTCCTGACAATCCTGGTCTTTGCATTGGTGAATGTTTTGAACGCTACCATTCACTAGTTGAGTATTAGCGTAGGGTACAGCATTGCACAGACTAGGCACACTTTCACAGGGTCTCCCAAGATGCCATCACATTTTGAGAGACCTGAACCTGGAACTGGTTACAGTTATAAAAGTTAGTTACAAAAAAAGTGTAAAAAAAAAAAAATATATATATATAAAATAAAAAAAAATAGTTGTTGTTTTATTGTTCTCTCTCTCTCTATTCTCTCTCTATTGTTCTGCTCTTTTTTACTGTATTCTATTCTGCAATGTTTTATTGTTATTATGTTTTATCATGTTTGTTTTTCAGGTATGCAATTTTTTATACTTTACCGTTTACTGTGCTTTATTGTTAACCATTTTTTTGTCTTCAGGTACGCCATTCACGACTTTGAGTGGTTATACCAGAATGATGCCTGCAGGTTTAGGTATCATCTTGGTATCATTCTTTTCAGCCAGCGGTCGGCTTTCATGTAAAAGCAATCCTAACGGCTAATTAGCCTCTAGACTGCCTTTACAAGCCGTGGGAGGGAATGCCCCCCCCACCGTCTTCCGTGTTTTTCTCTGGCTCTCCTGTCTCAACAGGGAACCTGAGAATGCAGCCGGTGATTCAGCCAGCTGACCATAGAGCTGATCAGAGACCAGAGTGGCTCCAAACATCTCTATGGCCTAAGAAACCGGAAGCTACAAGCATTTTATGACTTAGATTTCGCCGGATGTAAATAGCGCCATTGGGAAATTAGGGAAGCATTTTATCACACCGATCTTGGTGTGGTCATATGCTTTGAGGGCAGAGGAGAGATCTAGGGTCTAATAGACGCCAAGTTTTTCAAAAAAGAGTACCTGTCACTACCTATTGCTATCATAGGGGATATTTACATTCCCCGAGATAACCATAAAAATGATTTAAAAAAAAATGAAAGGAACAGTTTAAAAATAAGATAAAAAAGCAAAAAAATAATAAAGAAAAAAAAAAAAAAAAAAAGCACCCCTGTCGCCCCCTGCTCTTGCGCTAAGGCGAACGCAAGCGGCGGTCTGTCGTCAAACGTAAACAGCAATTGCACCATGCATGTGAGGTATCACCGCAAAGGTCAGATCGAGGGCAGTAATTTTTGCAGTAGACTTCCTCTGTAAATCTAAAGTGGTAACCTGTAAAGGCTTTTAAAGGCTTTTAAAAATGTATTTATTTTGTTGCCACTGCACGTTTATGCGCAATTGTAAAGCATGTCATGTTTGGTATCCATGTACTCGGCCTAAGATCATCTTTTTTATTTCATCAAACATTTGGGCAATATAGTGTGTTTTAGTGCATTAAAATTTAAAAAAGTGTGTTTTTTCCCCAAAAAATGCGTTTGAAAAATCGCTGCGCAAATACTGTGTGAAAAAAAATGAAACACCCACCATTTTAATCTGTAGGGCATTTGCTTTAAAAAAATATATAATGTTTTGGGGTTCAAAGTAATTTTCTTGCAAAAAAAAATAACTTTTTCATGTAAACAAAAAGTGTCAGAAAGGGCTTTGTCTTCAAGTGGTTAGAAGAGTGGGTGATGTGTGACATAAGCTTTTAGATGTTGTGCATAAAATGCCAGGACAGTTCAAAACCCCCCCAAATGACCCCATTTTGGAAAGTAGACACCCCAAGCTATTTGCTGAGAGGCATGTCGAGTCCATGGAATATTTTATATTGCGACACAAGTTGCGGGAAAGAGACAATATTTTTTTTTTTTTTTTTGCACAAAGTTGTCACTAAATGATATATTGCTCAAACATGCCATGGGAATATGTGAAATTACACCCCAAAATACATTCTGCTGCTTCTCCTGAGTATGGGGATACCACATGTGTGAGACTTTTTGGGAGCCTAGCCACGTACGGGACCCTGAAAACCAAGCACCGCCTTCAGGCTTTCTAAGGGCGTGAATTTTTGGTTTCACTCTTCACTGCCTATCACAGTTTCGGAGGCCATGGAATGCCCAGGTGGCACAACCCCCCCCCAAATGACCCCATTTTGGAAAGTAGACACCCAAAGCTATTTGCTGAGAGGTATAGTGAGTATTTTGCAGACCTCACTTTTTGTCACAAAGTTTTGAAAATTGAAAAAAGAAAAAAAAAATGTTTTTTCTTGCCTTTCTTCATTTTCAAAAAAAATTGAGAGCTGCAAAATACTCACCATGCCTCTCAGCAAATAGCTTGGGGTGTCTACTTTCCAAAATGGTGTCATTTGGGGGGGGGGTTTGTGCCACCTGGGCATTCCATGGCCTCCGAAACTGTGATAGGCAGTGAAGAGTGAAATCAAAAATTCACGCCCTTAGAAATCCTGAAGGCGGTGATTGGTTTTTGGGGCCCCGTACGCGGCTAGGCTCCCAAAAAGTCCCACACATGTGGTATCCCCATACTCAGGAGAAGCAGCTAAATGTATTTTGGGGTGCAATTCCACATATGCCCATGGCCTGTGTGAGCAATATATAATTTAGTGACAACTTTGTGCAAAAAAAAAAAAAAATGTGTCACTTTCCCGCAACTTGTGTCAAAATATAAATTATTCCATGGACTCAATATGCCTCTCAGCATATAGCTTGGGGTGTCTACTTTCCAAAATGGGGTCATTTGGGGGAGTTTTGTGCCACCTGGGCATTCCATGGCCTCCGAAACTGTGATAGGCAGTGAAGAGTGAAATCAAAAATTTACACCCTTAGAAATCCTGAAGGCAGTGATTGGTTTTCGGGGCCCCGTACGCGGCTAGGCTCCCAAAAAGTCCCACACATGTAGTATCCCCGTACTCAGGAGAAGCAGCTGAATGTATTTTGGGGTGCAATTCCACATAGGCCCATGGCCTGTGTGAGCAATATATCATTTAGTGACACCTTTATGTAAATATTTTTTTTTTTTTTTTGTCATTATTCAATCACTTGGGACAAAAAAATAAATATTCAATGGGTTCCACATGCCTCTCAGCAATTTCCTTGGGGTGTCTACTTTCCAAAATGGGGTCATTTGGGGGGGTTTTTTACTGCCCTGCCATTTTAGCACCTCAAGAAATGACATAGGCAGTCATAAACTAAAACCTGTGTAAATTCCAGAAAATGTACCCTAGTTTGTAGACGCTATAACTTTTGCGCAAACCAATAAATATACGCTTATTGACATTTTTTTTACCAAAGACATGTGGCCAAATACATTTTGGCCTAAATGTATGACTAAAATTGAGTTTATTGGATTTTTTTATAACAAAAAAGAAGAAAATATCATTTTTTTTCAAAATTTTCGGTCTTTTTCCTTTTATAGCGCAAAAAAAAAAACCGCAGACGTCATCAAATACCATCAAAAGAAAGCTCTATTTGTGGGAAGAAAAGGACGCAAATTTCGTTTGGGTACAGCATTGCATGACCGCGCAATTAGCAGTTAAACAACGCAGTGCCAAATTGGAAAAAGACCTCTGGTCCTTAGGTAGCATAATGGTCCGGGGCTCAAGTGGTTAAATACAGCTTACCTGTAAAATCCTTTTCTTGAGAGTACATCACGGAACACAGAGCTCCCGCCCTTCTTTGGGTTTTACGTGGTTACCTATAGCTTTGCTACAAAACTGAGGTGCTCCCCGTATGGGAGGGGTTATATAGGGGAGGAATTCTTAATTGGGGTAAACCAGTGTCCAATCACCAATGGTGCCTATCTAACCCGCTATGTAATGAATACTCTGTGTCCTGTGATGTACTCTCAAGAAAAGGATTTTACAGGTAAGCTGTATTTAAAAGTGCTATTTTTCTGCACCTGTTACTTCTATCCAAGTATCCGTTCCCAGTGCATTACATTGTGGGCTCATCATACAGACTGGCTCCCCAAGCTGTTGCTTACAAAATAAAGAAAGCTTGCAGGGAAAATGTCATTTTTTTTTACTTTATACAGTCAGGTCCATAAATATTGGGACATTGACACAATTCTAATATTTTTGGCTCTATACACCACCACAATGGATTTGAAATGAAACGAACAAGATGTGCTTTAACTGCTGACTTTCAGCTTTAATTTGAGGGTATTTACATTCAAATCAGGTGAATGGTGTAGGAATTACAAAAGTTTCTTTATGTGTCTTCCACTTTTTAAGGTACCAAAAGTAATGGGACAGATTAACAATCATCCATCAAACTACCACTTTTTAATATTTGGTTGCAAATCCTTTGCAGTCAATTACAGCCTGAAGCCTGGAACCCATAGACATCACCAGACGCTGGGTTTCATCCCTGGTGATGCTCTGCCAGGCCTCTACTGCAACTGTCTTCAGTTCCTGCTTTTTCTTGGGGCATTTTCCCTTCAGTTTTGTCTTCAGCAAGTGAAATGCATGCTCAATCGGATTCAGGTCAGGTGATTGACTTGGCTATTGCATAACATTCCACTTCTTTCCCTTAAAAAACTCTTTGGTTGCTTTCGCAGTATGCTTTGGGTCATTGTCCATCTGCACTGTGAAGCGCCGTCCAATGATTTCTGAAGCATTTCATTGAATATGAGCAGATAATATTGCCCGAAACACTTTAGGTAGCTTAAATTGAATATGGGACCCATTGGACATGTTTATCTCAAGTTCTTATTGCAATGATTAATTCATTACTATTATACATATACAGTATCTCACAAAAGTGATTGCACCCCTCACATTTTTGTAAATATTTTATTATATCTTTTCATGTGACAACACTGAAGAACTTACACTTTGCTACAATGTAAAGTAATGAGTGTACAGCTTGTATAACAGTGTAAATTTGCTGTCCCCTCAAAATAACTCAACACACAGCCATTAATGTCTAAACCACTGGCAAAAAAGTGAGTACACTTCTAAGTGAAAATGTCCAAATTGGGCCCAAAAAGCCATTTTCCCTCCCCGGTGTCATGTGACTCGTTAGTGTTACAAGGTCTAAGGTGTGAATGGGGAGCAGGTGTTGTTGCATTTGGTGTTATCGCTCTCACTCTCTCATACTGGTCACTGGAAGTTCAACATGGCACCTCATGGCAAAGAACTCTCAGAGGATCTGAAAAAAAAATGTTGTTCTACATAAAGATGGCCTATGCTATAAGAAGATTGCCAAGACCCTGAAAATTAGCTGCAGCATGGTGGCCAAGGTCATACAGTGGTTTAACAGGACAGGTTCCACTCAGGACAGGCCTCGCCATAGTCTACCAAAAAAGTTCAGTGCACATGCTCAGCATCAAATCCAGAAGTTGTCTTTGGGAAATAGAGGTATGAGTGCTGCCAGCATTGCTGCAGAGGTTAAAGGGGCGGGGGATCATCCTGTCAGTGCTCAGACCATATGCCGCACACTGCATCAAATTGGTCTGCATGGCTGTCATCCCAGAAGGAAGCCTCTTCTAAAGATGATGCACAAGAAAGCCTGCAAATGGTTTGCTGAAAACAAGCAGACTAAAGATATGGATTACTGAAACCATGTCCTCTGGTCTGATGAGCAGAAGATAAACTTATTAGGTTCAGATGGTGTCAAGTGTGTGTGGTGGCAACCAGGTGAGGAGTACAAAGACAAGTGTGTTAGGCCTACAGTCAAGCATGGTGGTGGGAGTGTCATGGTCTGGGGCTGCATGAGAGCTGCCGGCACTGGTGAGCTACAGTTCATTGAAGGAACCATGAATGCCAACATGTGCTGTGACATACTAAAGCAGAACATGATCCCTTCTGTTCGGAGACTGGGCCACAGGGCAGTATTCCAACATGATAACGACCCCAAACACACCTCCAAGTCGACCACTGCCTTGCTATAGAAGCTGAGGGTGAAGGTAATGGACTGGCCAAGCATGTCTCCAGACCTAAACCCTATTGAGCATCTGTGGGGCATCCTCAAACAGAAGGGGGAGGAGCGCAAGGTCTCTATCATCCACCAGCTCCATGATGTCATCATGCAGGAGTGGAAGAGTGACAACCTATGAAGCTCTGGTGAACTCCATGACCAAAAGGGTTAAGGCAGTGCTGGAAAATAATGGTGGCCACACAAAATATTGACACTTTGGGCCCAATTTGGACATTTTCACCTAGGGGTGTACTCACTTTTGTTGCCAACGGTTTAGACATTAATGGCCGTGTGTTGAGTTATTTTGAGGGGGCAGCAAATTTACACTGTTATACAAGCTGTACACTCACTACTTAACATTGTAGCAAAGTGTAATTTCTTCAGTGTTGTCACATGAAAAGATATAATAAAATATTTACAAAAATGTGAGAGGTGTACTCACATTTGTGAGCTACTGTATGTATTATTACCACTGCCCTGAATAAAGCTAAGTTGTTTTGGAAAACTTTTATTCACTATCTCATTGGTGTAAATATTTTTATGAAGGTTAACATTCACTTTCTGTTCCTTCCAAATTTTGTTAGTATCCGTTGTTCATTGAATGTATTCTTGTTCTTTTATAATATAATTTTTGGATGTACTCATCGGGTTAACATCTGTTTTTACCCTATTTTGATATCTAAAGTATGATAACTCTTTCTGTACCTTTTTTTTTACTATATGTAATGGCTCTGTATTAATGGCTTTATGTAGACATTTGACTGCAACATGACTGCTACATGTTTTCAATGTATACCTGCACTGTCTATCTACCATTTGTGTTTTGTTCTATTGCTAAAACCTCAATAAAAACAGAATTAAAAAAAAATATTTTAAGAGGTCTACAGTCAGAGTTTTAAACAGATCTAAAATTTTAGGAAGGGCCACCATTTTGTAGGCCGCTAGTCTGCCATAATACGACAATTCTGTTTTGGATCACTGAATTCAGGCCTTCTTAAAAGTATTAAAGGTATTACTATTTAACTTTCCAATGGCCCCTCACCGGCGCTGGAATCTTCTTCTGTGTTCCATTTTTGCCCATCTTCTTTGGCCGGTGTGGGATGATGTCACTCCTGCACATGCATTGTAACAAGTTATTTTAGCACACAGGGATTGGGCCTGCCGCTGTAAGCTGAGCTGCATATGCGCAGCTCAGTTTACAGTTTGGGGATTGCTGTGGGTGGGCAAGTAGGTGTAGTTTTTGAAAAAAAAAATTTATTGGTGTTAAAAACACATACAGATAATCAACACACAACAGAAAGAAAGCAGAAAGGTGATCCACGCACGGGTCACTTACGTATACACTGTGAACGAATCAACCCAATAAAGTGCGTGTCACCTTTGAGTAGAAAAGGTTAGGTTCCCTTTTATTTGTACTATCAAGTTCAGCGGAATTACCAACTTTTTTGCTCCCACATGTGTCCAAATAACAAATAGAAAATAAAAAACCCAAGAAAAGTATACTGTGGAAAATTAATTTCTGATTTCTGAAATTATAAATTAAGAAGGACTACTGTAGAGGGGTAAGCTCTTATTCACCAGCTGTTTCCAGAAAGTACTCATTGGTGGGACTGTTTTTTTCCAATGCAGTGTGATGGCTTTTTTAGCACAGAACAATAGTAAACTCACAATAGTATGCCCTGCCACAGTGGGGATCATCTGCTCAACAAGTCCTAACAGGCAAACTGACATGGAAGGCTGTAAGGAAATCAGGTAGGTGTAGTTTATTGCAGAAGAGACATTGCATGTCTGTTCTGCAATAAAAAGTCTGCCTGCTCACAGTATGTAACAGCAGAAAGCAGATTTCCGCTTTTGATTAATCAGATTTGAGAAAACCCACTATGTGTTTGTTATGTGTTTCCATTTACACAGCATGTGTATTTTGTTCCTTATCTTTAATATTTTTTTCCCTTTTAGATGTTTCTCAGCAGCAGAAAAAGCTTTTCCGGTGTAAGGTGTAGGGCAGAGCAGTAGGAGTTACTCACTGAGAGCTGTTTTCCTTCTTTGGTGGTACTCGAGCAGACTGAGTGCAGCCAGTGCTGAATCTGTTACCCTGAAGCTGAGAAAAGTGGTGAGACACGTGATCCATCCCGCTCTGCGGCCTTGCTGTTTTGCCTCTGAATTCTTTGTGCTTGTGAGTGATTCTTAGCTCTAATAAAGAAATTGTTTTCAAAATAGAGAGCACTATTAATTTCTCTTTTGTATACACAGCAAGATTTCACTTTGGGTCAAGACTAAGATCGCTGACCTGGAGGATGACTCCAGGTATAACATGTGAAATTTAAAGGTATCCCTGAATATGTTGCCCTGATAAATGTAAATCAGTATATTCAACAAATGATTCAACACACTCTCCCATCAGCAGCCCTTATGAAATAGACAGGGTTCGAAGTTTACAGAAACATTTTTATTTGTGGCAGAAAAATGGCTATGCATTGTGTTAGCATGGATCCATGTCTTTCTTATAAAAGATAAACTAATGGAGATCACTAGAAATATCACGCCACTCCCAGATTAATGCATGGGTATCACGCTATATGCAGACCTGTTGCAGACAACTGTACAGGTGAAGAAAAAAATTGATCCATTTAACAAAAGCTCTCCACCCCAATAAAATTGCTTATATATGTGGTTATCTTGGTGTAGGAATCCACCAGTGATCTTGTTGTGGGAATCCATCAGTTCATTATAAGCAGAAGCTTTTTTTTACTATGTGATCCACCCCCCTGCCCAATTCAATAAGTTGCACCATCTTAGACGTCATGTCATAGTGTAGAAAGTTTATAACTGATAATATCATCTCTTGGGCGTGGTATCCAACAGGAGCTGATTAAAAGTAGAACAGTTTGGAAATGGAGTGCAACACCCTGGTGTTTTCACAAGAATGTAAAATGTTTCTCACCTCTGGCTCTTGTTCTGGGAGGCAAGTTCTGACTCTGGCTTTAGCTGGGTTGCTGCTGTGTCTCCCAGGTGAGATTACATGGCTGCTGCCATTTGCAAAGGAGTGTCTTTCCTTCAAAACCTGACAAAAGAAAAATTCAGTAGTTTGTAGGGTCCGTCCCATGATTATCAATTGTGGATCATTGGGGCTCAGTTTAGAGAAGCAGTGAGACACAGGGAGTAACAGAGAGTGCCCTAATGTCACTGCTGTTCCTCTGGATGGAGCTCCTTTGTTATGCAGCCATTTTAGCTGGCTGCTGGCCACACACCTCAAGTCTTAACAATTTCTCAGAAAGAATACAGTGCGATTAAATATTTCTGGCTAAAAAAATCCTACTTTCTTCCTCTGAAATTGTCTCCTAGTAAAAAGGATGAGATTCTGTGCAAAAAAACTGTATTTTTTTTATATAGTGTCTCAGAAAGAATAGGGTGTAACTGAATATTTTTGGCTGAAGTATACCTATTCTCTTCCTCTGAAATTGCCTCTCAATAAATAGGATATAATTCTGTATAGAGAATTTGTACAATTCTTATATTCTGTCTCAGAAAAAATACAGTTTAATTTACTATTTCTTAATGATGCCAATTTCTTTCTTACTCAGAAGTAGCAGCCTATCCAAATCGATTTAAAGCTTGTGGTGCAATTTCATAAACTTTATCTGTCTAAAATGTAAAAAAAGACAGAAATGTGTTATTTTCAGATGCAAGCTGCCTACACCTTGTGGCCAACCTGAAATGACTTTAAAGCAGGGGTCTTCAAACTATAGCCCTCCAGTTGTTCAGGAATTACAATTCCCACTATGCCTAGTCATGTCTGTGAATGTCAGAGTTTTACAATGCCTCATGGGATATGTAGTTCCGCAACAGCTGGAGGACCATAGTTTGAGGATCCTTGCTTTAAAGGTTTGCTTGATACATTTCTGTTTTATATTTAAAACAAAAAAGGAATTGTTTATTTTTATTCCCAGATGCAACCTGCTGGCTTTCTCCATCAAAACTAGAGGACTTTCCAAAATGTTATAAAACCTGTGCTGCATATCTGTAAAATGCTTCCATCTTCAGGCTGGGAAAAAATAAGTTAATGTTTTATATAACAGCGTAAAATGTCATCTGTTTATTCTCTCTCTCAGAAATAGTTGTCTGTCCAAATAGGCTTAAAGCTCTGGTGCAAATGTGTGAATTTTTATCTGTTTCCAATTTCAAATTAAAAGACACAAATTTTTCTGTTCCAAACCAATGTAACTATGTAAAACTATCCATACTACACTTCTTTAATTGTTATGGCTAGGTTACCAATGTAAACAAAATTAAAACATATAATACATTCTACTGATTGATGCTCTTGCTCTAACTATTAGATTAGCCTTTCTGATTAGCAATTCAGGCTTTTCCACAATGGTATAGTTAAGGTTCAAGACTCGTGTTTTCAGTTTGAACCTCATTCCCCTGTAAATCTTTGAGTGGTTGTCAAACACTATGAGTTCAGTAATAATCAGCTCTCTCCAGATTCTTTGCATCACAGAATCTAAAATATAATTGGTTTCTGTCTTGATCATCATGAGTGCTGTTTGAGCATCAATATTTATGACAGCATATGGTACATGAAGTTTGGGTTTTGGAGGAGTAAATTATGTAGTGGCTGGGTTCGGTCATTGAAGAACATTTGAAGATTTTATGAAGCTTATGGTCCCAGAACATTCTGTGACATTGCATAGATAGGTACCCTGGGCATTAAAAAAATACTTTACTAAACAATTTTTAATATCATAATAACTTTTCTGACATAAATTTACTGTGATGAGTGCCCCTTTAACCTTTAGGAATGACACTGGAATGTCTACTTTGTTAACCACACTACCTTTGAAATTCAGTCCTCCTAGTGATAGCATACAGTGATAGCACACACCAATATGGTCACTAACAATAACCGCCACAGCTTACAAGACAGTTCTGTGTTTAAAGACAAGAACAATAATTGAAGCAAAGATATCAAATATGCATGAGCTTTCTACAAATAGAGAAAGTTCTGTTGTGTCAGACCTTCTTCCTTTTTCTCCATCATTTGGTCATCTGGACATTTTCAGTCATCCTCTGCAGAGAAAGTATAAACAAAGATGTGCAAGTTAAAGCCTTTCACTTATCACTGATACTAGCAGTCAGAAATCTATTTCATGCCGTGAATCTGTAAATGATTTGACTGTTCTGCAACATGCCAATGTAGGAACGATATACAGATGAAAGATGGCTTACATGTACATGACAGGCACTTGACAGCTCCACTCCATATTCCTGTAATGGACATTTTGTAGAAAGAAGAACACCGTAACACTGACATGAATGACATACGCCAATTGTAAAGAAATATATTTTAAAAATACATTAATAGTAGCAGCAAAAAAAATTCACATTAATTATGTAAATGATCATACAAACCTAAATGATACTGTTTGGCATTTGATAAATGTAGCTTCATACATGTAAAATCAATAATAGTAGCTGTCATCCATCCATTCTTCCCTATAAAAGGGAAGGTAGTTTGAAGGGTTTATTGAATTAACAGGTCAGTTCCCATAGACTGCAATAGTAATTGTTGTATAACTTTTGCCCATGTTAGGCTGTTTGTTTGCTCCCCGAATCGGGGGGTATTTGTCCCATTTATAATTTTGTAGTATGTAGGATGATGTGCTTAATTTTGTACAGGGGGTGGCTTATTTTGTGCTAGCTGCATTTGGGTTGGTCTGGGCATGCTCAGGAACTTAGGTTTTTTGGTGTGGCTTTTTTTTGGGGGGGGGCATTTTTTACCTAAATATGTTTGATGTTATCAATGTGTGTTGTTTGTAGGTTGTTAGTTTCACTTTGATTTAATTGTCTGTGCTGCAATATTTTGCTAAATCTTCCTCAAGATGTTGTGACTAATGTTTAATCCTTAAGAGACTGTCCGTTTGTGGGCGCAGTCCTTTTAACTCCCGTTAATTTCCTCTGCAAAATGGTCAGACCTCAAAACCATGTTTTGTTAGTGTCTCAAATTAACGAAATGTGTTTTTTGCTTCCCTTGCTCTTTTCCAAGTCCTATTTTGTTGACCAATAAAATTTGTACCAAATTTTTATGTTTTGTGTGTGTTAATTGTTTTGCAGATGCATGCTTAATCCAAGTAATGCATTTTACACTCCCTCCTAAACAATTTTCATGGAGCAGATTTCCCAGCTGCAGCTTAACTAGGCTGATTGGCATGGCAAAAGAAAAAAAGGTGTGATTTGTATAAAAGCTACTTTCCTGGTGCCTTCATGGCAGCATACGCATGGATTGTGTGTATGCTGCCATGGATAGGCACCATGAAAGGAAATTTATGGAAAGGTAAGTTTTCGATTTTCAATTTTAGAGCAGTGTTTCTCAGCCTCAGTCCTCTCATGTGCCCCCAACAGGCCATGTTTTGGGAATTTATCTTAGCAAAAATAGCTGCCTAAAATACCAAGCCATTGACTCTGATTTAAAGCAGCTGTGCAAGATGAAGGAAAACCTGCAAACATGGCCTGTTGGAGGTACTTGAGGTACAGGGTTGAGAACCACTGATTTAGAGCACTGAGCTAAAATCTAGCTCAAGACAATCCTATTATTCTAATTGTGGGAATTTGAGGGAAACAAAGTGAGTGTTAGAACCCCTGCTTGTCTTTTTAGAATGGGCTTTGTGTCCCTTTTGTGAAAACTGGCTTCACTTCCTGTCACACAGCCTAACAGGAAGTGAGGGGAAAACCCTACCAATGTCTTTCCTTGGGGACACACAGGTCAATCTAACTAGTGTCCCCATTAGGCAAATTACACTCTAGCACTTTGCTGTGCACACCCCAAATTATTAGGTATTTTGGACTTTGGGGTTTATTTACTAAAGGCAAATCCACTCTGCACTACAGGTGCACTAAAAGTGCACTTAGATTTACAGCGATTGCACTTCCAAGTGCACTTTCAGGGCAGAGTGGATTTTCCTTTAGTAAATAAACCCCAAAGTCCAAAATATCTAATAATTTGGGGTGTACACAGCAAAGTGTTAGAGTATAATTTGCTTAACGGGGACACTAGTTAGATTGTCCCCAAGGAAAGACATTGGTAAGATTTTACCCTCACTTCCTGTTTGGCTATGTGACAGGAAGTGAATAAATTTGAAGGAGAAACTGGCAAAATTTGGGAGGTGTCTTCTTCCTATCGAGGGTTCAGACATTCCCAAAAACTGACAAGACTTCAAATCCCTCTGCACTCTATCCTCAAGCAAAAATAAGAAAGGATTTTATTTAGTTTAACTTTACAAAGACACATTCCTTAATTCAACTGTGATGCATGTCAATGCCCAATTTAGACCTTGTTTAATAGAAAACACCAGTTGCCTTTTACTAGAAACATTTGTTAGTCCAGTCCTGGAAATCTGCATCTGCTTTCCTATTACTTGCCAATGAAGTTATGGACATGCACCTAGATGCATGTCCCCATGGCGCATATCTGGTTCCCAGAAGCGGTGGCCAGCACACAGGAATGACATCACGCCCCTCCAGGAAGTTGCTTGTACTGCTGCTAATTTCTTCCCACCACCATGCTCCATTCACTGTTCTCTGAGGAAGAGATGATCCTTATTTGAAAATGAAGATCATTTTTATTTATTTTTACATGGGGTGGTGTTTGTACGGGTCATGTGTGTATCAGTGTGTGTAATGTATATATATATATATATATATGTATATATATATATATGTAGGTTCTTGTGTCCACCAGCAGGGAGAAGTTGGGTAGATGCCACACTCCCAATTCTAGAGGCATAATAAAGGTCTAGCACAGGGGTCTTCGAACTACGACCCTCCAGTTGTTCAGGAACTATAATTCCCATCATGTCTAGTCACGTCTGTGAATGTTAGAGTTTTACAATGCCTCATGGGATGTGTAATTCCGTAAAAGCTGGGAGAGTCATTGTTTGAATATTCCTGATTCCTCTAGCATGTCTTGAAAAAAGATATGTTCTCATGTGCCTTGTGTAATGCCCAAGAAATATCGTTTGGAAAATACAAGTGGGTCATGGCACATTTACATTCCAAATTTGGCACTTAAAGCGGAAGTAAACCCATCCAGAAAGCATTTTAATTTCCGGCACGTGCCAGAAATTTAACACTACCATTGGTTGTGCTCTCAACCAAACTGTCAAGCCATCCAATGGCTGGTATCTAAACCAATCACATGTGCAGCATCATGGCAGTTGTAGATTAAACAGAGGAGAAGATGGCAGCTTCCTTGGCTGGAAACGATAGGGGGACTTACTTACATTTTAGGATGGTCATGCACTATGCAATCTGATTGGCCAATCTCTGTACAACTCGATATTTAGGCAAAATAGCTAATAGGAAAACGCACTTGAACAATTAATTCAAATTTTAGGTAATCAAACAGGCTCTTGCACTAAATCTAATTTATTAAAGATCTAACTGATTGCAGTGTATGGTCACCTTTAAAGATCAAGATCTGAAAACATGAATTTATTGGATTTAGAAACACTTCTCTGTTCTTTGTAATGTATTGAAAGATTTGGGTAAAAATAGAAAAAAAAACAAAGATCAAAAAATCAAAGATATATTAGAAGTAATAGGAATGAGATTAGCATCAAAGGGGAACACCTACTAATACACCTACTAATTGCCTTGAACTTGAACAATTAATTCAAATTTTAGGTAATCAAACAGGCTCTTGCACTAAATCTAATTTATTAAAGATCTAACTGATTGCAGTGTATGGCCACCTTTGAAGATCAAGATCCGAAAACATGAATTTATTGGGTTTAGGGTTTATATATATATACACTGTATTCAGTTTAGCTAGATCTGTTCTTGTTATTCTCTTCCTACTGACAGGCAGGCAGGTGTTGTTACAGTATTTACAGCTACCTGAAGAAAATTGCTGGTGTTCTTCTGATCTTATTAGTACCACAGTCAGGCAGCGTCCTCTGCACAGTGTTCAGCTAAAGCTATCTGTAGAAGATTGGTGGTGTTTTTCTGATCCTATCACTACCGCAGGCAGCTACATTATTTACAAGTTAGTGTAGTGCGACCTCTGCACAGTGTTCAGCTAAAGCTACAAGTTAGTGTAGTGCGACCTCTGCACAGTGTTCAGCTAAAGCTACGAGTTAGTGTAGTGCGACCTCTGCACAGTGTTCAGCTAAAGCTACAAGTTAGTGCAGTGCGACCTCTGCACAGTGTTCAGCTAAAGCTACGAGTTAGTGTAGTGCGACCTCTGCACAGTGTTCAGCTAAAGCTACAAGTTAGTGTAGTGCGACCTCTGCACAGTGTTCAGCTAAAGCTACAAGTTAGTGTAGTGCGACCTCTGCACAGTGTTCAGCTAAAGCTACAAGTTAGTGTAGTGCGACCTCTGCACAGTGTTCAGCAAAAAGCTACCTGTAGAAGATTGGTGGTGTTTTTCTGATCCTATCACTACCGCAGGCAACTACATTATTTACACGTTAGTGTAGTGCGACCTCTGCACAGGGTTGAGCTAAAGCTACCTGTCGAAGGTTGGTGGTGTTTTCCTGATCCTATCACTACTGCAGGCAGCTACATTATTTAAATGTTAGTGTAGTGCGTCCTCTGCACAGTGTTCAGCTAAAGCTACCTGTAGAAGGTTGGCGGTGTTTTCCTGATCCTATCACTACTGGAGGCAGCTACATTATTTAAACATTAGTGTAGTGTGTCCTCTGCACAGTGTTCAGCTAAAGCTACGAGTTAGTGTAGTGCGACCTCTGCACAGTGTTCAGCTAAAGCTACGAGTTAGTGTAGTGCGACCTCTGCACAGTGTTCAGCTAAAGCTACAAGTTTGTGTAGTGCAACCTCTGCACAGTGTTCAGATAAAGCTACAAGTTAATGTAGTGCGACCTCTGCACAGTGTTCAGCTAAAGCTACCTGTAGAAGATTGGTGGTGTTTTTCTGATCCTATCACTACCGCAGGCAGCTACATTATTTACACGTTAGTGTAGTGCGACCTCTGCACAGTGTTCAGCTAAAGCTACCTGTAGAAGGTTGGTGGTGTTTTCCTGATCCTATCACTACCGCAGGCAGCTACATTATTTAAACCTTATGCCCCGTACACACGGTCGGACTTTGTTCGGACATTCCGACAACAAAATCCTAGGATTTTTTCCGTCGAATGTTGGCTCAAACTTGTCTTGCATACACACGGTCACACAAAGTTGTCGGAAAATCCGATCGTTCTAAACGCGGTGACGTAAATCACGTACGTCGGGACTATAAACGGGGCAGTGGCCAATAGCTTTCATCTCTTTATTTATTCTGAGCATGCGTGGCACTTTGTCCGTCGGATTTGTGTACACACGATCGGAATTTCCGACAACGGATTTTGTTGTCGGAAAATTTTATCTCCTGCTGTCCAACTTTGTGTGTCGGAAAATCCGATGGAAAATGTCCGATGGAGCCCACACACGGTCGGAATTTCCGACAACACGCTCCGATCGGACATTTTCCATCGGAAAATCCGACCGTGTGTACGGGGCATAAGTGTACTGCATCCTCTGCACAGTGTTCAGATAAAGCTACCTGTAGAAGGTTGGTGGTGTTTTCCTGATCCTATCACTACCACAGGCAGCTACATTATTTAAACGTTAGTGTAGTGCATCCTCTGCACAGTGTTCAGCTAAAGCTACGAGTTAGTGTAGTGCGACCTCTGCACAGTGTTCCGCTAAAGCTACAAGTTAGTGTAGTGCGACCTCTGCACAGTGTTCAGCTAAAGCTACCTGTAGAAGATTGGTGGTCTTCTCATACTAATAATACCACAGGCAGGCAGTTGATTTTGCTAGCTGCAGTATCAGTATATATATATATATATATATATAAAAAAGACGTGGATTGATTTTTCTATCCATTTATGGTGGAAGGTTGGGAGTCCACCTTGACGGTGCCTTGATCGGACGGATTAAAGAAAAGAGGGTAACCCACCTGAAGTTCATTATATATATATATATATATATATATCCCAGCTTAGTGCAGCTACATCTCACTGCAGGCCATTAGTATGTCTGGAAGGCCAACAAGGAGAGGCAGACAGTCACAAGCCAATAAAAGAGGGCAAGCATGCTCTGTGTCTAGAGGCAACAGTGCTGGTCGTGGACACGGTACATCCTCATCAGCACGTGGCCGTGGGACGCGCTTGGCTTTTTTTTCGGCAGCTGGCTGTGTTGAGCCGCAACATGCGAAAGCCTTGTTTGAGTGGATGACCAAGCCGTCCTCATCCTCCTCATCCTCTCTCACCCATGCTCATGGTACTTTGTCTGGCAAAGCAGCTGCCAACCCGGCCTCTTCCCTCGGCTCAATGGAATCAGTGACTCCTTCCCTAGCGCCACCATGTCCTCCTGAGGAGTCCTCCAAACTGTTTGACCACAGTGTTGGGTACATGCTCCAGGAGGATGCCCAGCGTTTTGAAGGCTCTGATGATGGTACTCAGCTAGAGGAAGGCAGTAACATGAGCACAGACAGAGGGGGTGCCCAAGAAGGACAGCAATCTGGCAGTCATGTTGCCCCTGATGCAGCATACTGCCAGGTTTGCTCCAGTGATGAGGAGGGAGGGGATGATGAGTTCACTGACTCCACATGGGTGCCTGATAAGAGAGAGGAGGAGGAGGAGGCACATCACCAACGAGGCAGGATGCCCTCCAGGGGCCATCTTAAGGGCAGCACACTGACTGCATCACCCTGCAAAGCTCCGCATGTGCAAGGCGCTGCTGTCTCTGCGCGTTATTCCAAAAGTTCTTTGGTGTGGGCCTTTTTTGAGACGAGTGCATCAGATCGCACCGCTTCTATTTGCAACATATGTCTCAAGAGTATCTCGCGTGGCCAAAACATCTCCCGCTTGGGCACCACATGCTTGACCAGACATATGTTGACCTGCCATGCAGTTCGTTGGCAAGCGTACCTAACAGACCCACACCAAAGAACAAAGAGGGCCTCTCCTTGCTCCTCATCAGCTGAGATCTCCAATCCCACTATACCTTCAGTCCTCTCTGAGACCTGCACTGGAAGGAATGAAGGTGTAGAATTAGGTGTGTCACAGCCAAGTACTTGTGGGCAATCTGCTATCAGTAAACTGACGTCAGATTGTACCAGGCAAATTTCCCTGCCCCAGCTGCTGCACCGCCAAAAGAAGTTCGCTCCCAGCCATCCACATTCCCAGCGGTTGAATGCTAGCTTGGCAAAATTGCTAGCACTTTAACTGCTACCTTTTCAGTTGGTAGACTCTGCCCCCTTCCGGGAGTTTGTGGAATGTGCGGTTCCTCATTGGCAGGTACCCAAATGCCACCTTTTCTCACGAAAGGCGATTCTGTCTCTCTACTGGCATGTGGAAGGCAATGTCCATGCCTCGCTGGACAGGACGGTCAGCGGTAAGGTGCATATTACCGCTGACTCATGGTCCAGCAGGCATGGACAGGGACGTTACCTAAGTTTCACCGCGCATTGGGTGACTCTGCTGGCAGCTGGGAAGGATGCAGGACAAGGTGCAGTAGTGTTGGAGGTTGTTCCGCCACCACGCCTCCAAAATGCTACTACTGGTGATTCTGACACACCTCTCTCCTCCACCCCCTCCTCTTCTTCTTCCTCCATGGCCTCTTCCTGTGCTCTGTCCTCGGCACCAGTGGTGCTCCGTAGGCGTTCAAGGGGCTACGCAACTACGCAGGCCAAAAGATGCCATGCGGTGCTTGAGCAGGTGTGCTTGGGGGACAGGAGTCACACTGGGGCAGAGGTTCTGTCATCTCTGCAGGGGCAGGTTCAGAGGTGGTTGACGCCACGCCAACTTAAGTCAGGAATGGTGGTTTGTGACAATGGCACCAACCTCCTCTCCACCCTCGGACAGGGACAAATGACCCATGTGCCCTGTTTGGCTCACGTCCTTAACTTGGTGGTGCAGCGGTTCTTGGGCAGGTACCCAGGCTTACAGGATGTCCTGAGGCAGGTCAGGAAAGTCTGTGTGCATTTCCACTGGTCACATAATGCCAGTGCTTGGCTGGCTGACCTCCAAAAGGAATTTAACCTGCCCAAGAACCGCCTATTCTGTGACATGCCCACCAGGTGGAACTCAATGTTGGCCATGCTGCAGCGGCTGCACATGCAGCAGAGGGCCATCAATGAGTACCTGTGCGGCTATGGCACCAGGACAGGGTCAGGAGAGCTTGTTTTTTTTCCCCACGCCAGTAGGCCATGATCAGGGATGCATGCACTGTCCTGTCACCATTTGAGGAGGCCACGAGGATGGTGACCAGTGACAGTGCATGCATCAGTGACACTGTCCCCCTTGTCCACCTATTGGAGCACACGCTGCGTGGAATAATGGACAGGGCACTTGAGGCAGAACAGAGGCAGGAAGAGGAGGACTTCCTTAGCTCTCAAGGCCCCCTTTATCCAGACAGTGTTCCTGCATGCCCACCGATCACACAGGAAGAGGAGGAGGAGGAGGAAGAGGAGGATTGTGTCAGCATGGAGGTGGAGCCTGGCACTCAGCATCAGCAGCAGTCTTTAAGGGATCATTTACAGTCCCAAAAAACTTGTACGTGGCTGGGAGGAGGTGGCTGCGGATCATCTCGTCCTTAGTGACCCAGAGGACTCCAGACCGAATGCCTCAGCAAACCTACGCTGCATTGCCTCCCTGATCCTGCAACACCTGTGGAAGGATCCTCGTATTCGTAGTATCAAGGAGAGGGATCAATACTGGCTGGCAACCCTCCTTGATCCATGTTACAAGGGTAAGGTTGCGGACCTTATCTTGCCATCGCAGAGAGAGCAGAGGATGAAACATCTTTGGGAGGCCTTGCAGAAAGGTCTGTGCAACGCGTTCCCAGAGACTGGGAGGTTACAAACTCCTTTTCCTGGACAACGTGTTGCTGAGGCATCGGTCAGTCAAAGAAGGAGCGGTGGAGAAGGTGGCCGTCTGACCGATGCATTCAGACTATTTTTTAGTCTGCAGCCCCTAGGTATGATCGGTTCCAGCACCCATCGGCAGCGTCTGTTTTACATGGTGCAGGAATACCTAGGGGCAAGATCTGACTTGGACACCTTTCCCACCGAAAATCCTCTGGGTTACTGGGTCTTGAGGATGGATCACTGGCCAGAGCTTGCACAGTATGCAATTGAACTACTGGCCTGTCCTGCATCCAGCGTTCTTTCGGAACGCACATTCAGTGCTGCTGGAGGTTTTGTAACCAATCACAGGGTGCGCCTGTCCACCGACTCGGTTGATTCATAAAAATGAATAAGTCTTGGATCACCACCAGCTACCAAGCACCTGATGCTGATGTAATCGAATAATTTAAAAAAAAAAAAAAGAAAGAGAAAACCTGCGCTATCAAGCAAAAAATTAATATCACTGCAGCTGCAACAAAACCACAAATATCAATGAGGTGAAAAATTACATACAAAGAAAAAAATTGTGCGCTTACATTAGATATTTAAATTGATATTACTACATGATTATCATAAGTAGATAAAACAAAAAAATAAAAAACACCATCAAAGTTAATTGTGAGTGAATTAGAAAGTCGCTATGCTACAGAGCAAACAGCGACATGTAAGTCAAATACTAATATTGACCATTGCATACATATTAACCAACAATAAAGTTATAAACTGGTGTGCAAAAAAGAAAAAACAAAAGGTTATTCCACCCAAGTGCAAAGTCATAAAGTTCAAAATTGCATCCTGAGTCGCAGGAAAAACGCATATCCAAAGTTCATGAATTGCATTCCTTAGTGTGTATAAATATATATATATAAATAAAAAACACCATCAAAGTTAATTGTGAGTGAATTAGAAAGTCGCTATGCTACAGAGCAAACAGCGACATGTAAGTCAAATACTAATATTGACCATTGCATACATATAAACCAACAATAAAGTTATAAACTGGTGTGTAAAAAAGGAAAAAACAAACAAACAAAGGTTATTCCACCCAAGTGCAAAGTCATAAGTGAAAAAGTTCAAAATTGCATCCTGAGTCGCAGGAAAAAAACGCATATCCAAAGTTCATGAATTGTATTCCTTAGTGTGTATAAAGGAATAAGGGGACGTGAAGGGACCTCCAACCACCAGTGGATCCGAAGGTTGACAATAGGTGTATCCTTACCAGACACGTTGGACCTCCTTTGTAGCAAGGTCTTAGAAGCATGCAGATTTAGCCCTCTGCAGGGACAGTAGATGTCAGCTCACCACACAGCTGGAGATGGTTCCGACACTTCCGCATTAATGTAAACACTCCCTCGTTTGGACTCGTAAGTAAAGAAGGGGAGAAAGAAAAAAACTCCAATGGTATAGTATGTAAAAAAGGGGAACTTTATTGCCTCAGACAACTAGGCACTAGGAATAATTTTTTTTGAAATGTCAGATCCCTTCAAGACTGCCTATACTGATGCTGAGTGACTATCCTGTTATGCTGAGTGACTATCCTCTTCCTCCTCAATGATCATGCTGATAGCTTGTAAGAATATTTTTGGTTCTGGGTGCCACCAGTGGCTAAGGCCCAATTTTTAAGCCCCTGTTTAACAGGGGCGTGTAATTACAATTTTTGATGCAATATTTTGCAAGGAGGGTTCGTTGCTACACTTAACTAGAGTATTTGTGAGGGGTTGCAGTGTTGTGGCACCAGCACCAGTGCCTAAGGCCCAATTTTTCAGCCCCTGTTTAACAGGGCCGTGTAATTACAATTTTTGATGCAATACTTTGCAGCAGGGCTTGTTCCTGCGCTCCAACTAGAGTATCTGTGAGGGGTTGCAGTGTTGTGGCACCAGCACCAGTGCCTAAGGCCCAATTTTTCAGCCCCTGTTTAACAGGGGCATGTAATTACATATTTTGATGCAATACTTTGCAGCAGGGCTTGTTTCTGCGCTCCAACTAGAGTATCTGTGAGGGGCTGCAGTGTTGTGGCACCAGCACCAGTGCCTAAGGCCCAATTTTTCAGCCCCTGTTTAACAGGGGCGTGTAATTACAATTTTTGATGCAATACTTTGCAGCAGGGCTTGTTCCTGCGCTCCAACTAGAGTATCTGTGAGGGGTTGCAGTGTTGTGGCACCAGCACCAGTGCCTAAGGCCCAATTTTTCAGCCCCTGTTTAACAGGGGCATGTAATTACAATTTTTGATGCAATACTTTGCAGCAGGGCTTGTTTCTGCGCTCCAACTAGAGTATCTGTGAGGGGTTGCAGTGTTGTGGCACCAGCACCAGTGCCTAAGGCCCAATTTTTCATCCCCTGTTTAGCAGGGGCGTGTAATTACAATTTTTGATGCAATATTTTACAGGAGGGCTCATTCCTGCGCTCCAACTAGAGTATCTGTGAGGGGTTGCAGTGTTGTGGCACCAGTGCCTAAGGCCCAATTTTTCTGCCCCTGTTCAACAGGGACATGTAATTACAATTCTTGATCTAATATTACACAGCAAGGCCAGTTTCTGAGCCCACCAAGAGTAACTGTGAGGACTTACAGTGTTGTGGCACCAGCACCACCACCACCAAAGGCCCAATTTTTCTGACCCTGTTCAACAGGGGCATGTAATTACAATTCTTGATCTAATATTTCACAGCAGAGCCCGTTCCTGCGCCCACCAAGAGTAACTGTGAGGGCTTACAGTGTTGTGGCAACACCAACACCTAAGGCCCCAATTTCTGCAGAGCATATAGGGCAGGCCCCTACTTTCAAACATCCAACTTACAAACAACTCCTACTTGCAAACGGAAGGAGACAACAGGAAGTGAGATGAAATCTACCCCTAGGAAGGGAAATTCTCTCCTGTAAGAGTTAATATGGGAGAAACGTGTCTCCTTTCCACTGATGCTTTATCACCAATCCTTGTTTCACTAAAAACCCCAAATTGTCAAAAAACATTTGTCATTGGGACAGAAAGTGAGGTAAAATCTTCTGAAGAGGTGCACAGACAGCAAAACAAATGTCACAGGGGTGATAACCCTTCCCTATGTTTTCCAAAAAACTTAAAAATAGATATTTTGGCTGGAGCTACACTTTAAAAATGTACCAGTTCAAAATTACAAACAGATTCTACTTAACAACAAACCTACAGTCCCTGTCTTATTTGCACCGCCTGTATACTGCTGTTCAGAGGGCCTGGGGCCCCACGCCTTTCCTTTTTTTAATTCTGGTGGGGGGTTCCCCATAATATCCATACAAGACCCAAAGGGCCTGGTAATGGACTGGGGGGGGGTACCTATTCCATTTGTCTCACTGATTTTCATCCATATTACCGGGACCGGACATTACATTAAAGCCGTAAGCAGTTTTAATGACTTTTATTCCTTTAAAAATGTCATTTTGTGCAGGGACTGTTGTAAGCACGGGAAACACGCACCACTTTACAGGCATACTATAGACACCCCCCCAGGTACGATATTTAAAGGAATATTTAACTTTTTTTTCACTTTAAGCATCATTAAAATCACTGCCCACGAAAAAACGGCCATTTTTAAAACTTTTTTTTGCATTGATACATGTCCCCTGGGGCAGAATCCATGTCCCCAAACCCTTTTTAGGACAATACAATGCAAATTAGCCTTTAAAATTAGCACTTTTGAATGCTTGAGTCCCATAGACTTCAATGGGGTTCTAAAGAAGTTCGCGCAAATTTTCGGTCCGTTCGCAGGTTCTGGTGCGAACTGAACCGGGGGGTGTTCGGGTCATCCCTACTGACCTGCATGCTTTGGTCAATCACAGCGCAATCTGCTGGGAGAGGGGGGCTAAGTCCACACCCCACACTATATAAGGCTGCTTACACGGCGGCCGTATGTAGTGTGATAACGTGAAGAGATTGAGAGAACTTGAGCTAGATTAGGCAGGTTAGTTAGTGGCATGCAGGGTTAGGGTTGTCCCGATACCACTTTTTTAGGACCGAGTACAAGTACCGATACTTTTTTCAAGTACTCACCGATACCGATACTATTTTTTAATGTCACGTGACAGTGTTTTTTTTTTAACACTGCTTTTTTTTGGGGGGGGGTGGGGGGAAGGGGGTGAACGGTGTATGTGTGTGTGTTTTTTTTTTTTACTTACAATTTTTATTTTTTACAATAATTTTTTTTTATTCTTTATTGCAATATGTGTTTTTTTTTTAATCAGCCCTGTTGGGGGGCTTTGGTGAGATATCAGGGGTCTTAACAGACCTCTGATATCTCCCCCTTGAGACAGAGAAAGAGACAGAGGATAGAGATTCCCCAGTCCCTTTCTCTGCAGCGGCTCCTCTCAATTCATAAACTGACACATCGTAATCACAGGAGATTACAATGTTTCAGTTATGTGAATGGACAGAGTCAGCTGACTCTGTCCATTCACAAAGGAAAGAGGAGGAGGACAGCGGAACGGAGGGGGAGAACGGAGGGGGACAGAGAAGGAGAGGGGAACGGAGGGGACAGCGGAGGGGGACAGAAAAGGAGAGAGGAACGGAGGGGACAGCGGAGGGGGACAGAAAAGGAGAGAGGAATGGAGGGGGACAGCGGAGAGGCACAGAGAAGGAAAGAGCAATGGAGGGGACCAGCGGAGAGGCACAGAGAAGGAGAGAGGAACAGAGGGGGACAGCGGAGGGGGACAGGGGAACGGAGGGGGCATGGAGGAGGATGCAGTGACAGTCAGCGGTGAGCGATCACCGCTGTATGTCACTAAAGCCGCTGAAAGCCGCTGGGGGAGAATCTTGTAACTCCCCCATGCGCCAATCACAGCTGTCTTCCAGGTATCGGGGGAAGCATCGGGAGCATTTGCCCGAGTACAAGTACTTGGGCAAATGCTCGGTATTGGTGCCGATACCGATACTAGTATCGGTAACGGGACAACCCTATATATATATATATATATATATATATATATATATATATATATATATATATATATATATATATATATATATATATATATATACAATGCAGTCAGTGTAGAATATATACAGTGTAGGCAATGCATTGAGATATATATATATATATATATATAGGGCCGATCCTAGGGTCACAGGTCACAGGCGCCTGGGTGCAGAAATATTTCTGGTGCCCCCCACATGGGCGTGGTCATCTTACTAACTCCTCCCCTTTACTAATGTTTCTATGGCACCAACTCCACCTCTCCATCTGTAAGCCCCACCACTTTGCTTTGACAATAACTTAGTTAACGGCTTTAACAAGTCAAAATAAATGTTTTATTTATTGACAATTCTGTGTCAAGTGCATGTAAATCAAATAGTGTAGCAGAAAAAAAAAAACTTGGAACATAAATATGAACTGAACAATATTAAACTTTTGAACAGAAAATGAGGTAGCAGAAAATCTATAACTACAAATGCAAAATATGCAAGATAGATTGATTCTGTACTTTTTACATTTTCAATAAATACAATCACTAAAGTGCAAATGACAGATTTGCATAATGCATATAATCACAAAACAGTGCAAATATCAATTAAATAAAGTTAAAGCGGCTGGCTTCTCATCCTCTTTAGCAACCAGCCATATACAGTGTGTTTAAAGAAAAAAAACCCCACAAAATGCATGAAAACTGCATGCAAAAACAAGGGTTTAAAAGTGCAAAACATGCCTGAAAAATGCATCAAACGCAGCAGCATAGATGTGAACCTAGCCTCAGAGTGCACTAAATAACCCCAAATAAAGTTCAGCTGTTCTAATGGCTCTTTCCTGACATTTTCTTAGTCGCATCCTACAGCACAAGCCATGGTCCGTGGAGAGCTTCCAAAGCATCAGAGGGATCTCAATGTTAAAAGGTATCAGTCAGGAGAAGGGTACAAAAGAATTTGCATTAGATATACCATGGAACACAGTGAACACAGTCATCACCAAGTGGATAAAATATGGCACAACAGTGACATTACCAAGAACTGGACGTCCCTCCAAAATTGATGAAAAGATGAGAAGAAAACTGGTCAGGGAGGCTGCCAAGAGGCCTACAGCAACAATAAAGGATCTGCAGAAATATCTGGCTGTGTGCTACATGTGACAATAATCTCCCGTATTATTCATATGTCTGGGTTCTGGGGTAGAGTGGCAAGCTTTTTCTTAATAAAAACATCCAAACCCAGCTAAATATTGCAAAAACACATCTGCAGTCTCCCAAATTTTTTGGTACGAGCCTTGGCAACAGCAAAATTTCTAATCACATCATGTATATCCAAGTCTTCGCAGAAGGATTTTTCAATGGATATTATGGATAAGTTGGTAAGTCTTGCCTGGGACATTGTGGAATGGAGATAATTTTTTATCAGCTTTAGTTTTGAAAATGAATGTTCCCTAGCAGCTACACACAGGAAGTGTCATCAATATTCTCAGTGAAATAGAAAGGTTAGGAGATGTGTTGGTCAAGTTATTCTCCTCGATACTGCAAGATGTTGGTGACTGTCATCTCCTGAGATAGAAAAGGTCTAATGGTGTCCAGTTCATTACAAAGATCTATTCCACTAATATAAGGGAGGGAAAACTGGCTGTCAGTTAACTTGTTTTGCAGATCCATGGAACACTTCAATATCATTTCTGTCCATTACAAGTTTTGGGATTTCATAAAAAAAAAGCAAATGTGTCACAGTGGCTCTGAAGTAGCGTGAATCTCTCATTTATGGACTGGATGGATGTGTCCAAAACAGCAAAGAAAAAAATCACTTTAAAATATTGTGTTGGGTCTGCAAGAGACTCATCTTCATGTTCATAGTAAAAATCTTTTTTCTCCGTCGAGGTCTAATTGTAACAGCATCAGGAATTTGCGCTCCATAATCAAGCTTTTCAGCCATTTCTTTGGCATCAGAAAGCACATTCTCAAAGTCTTCATCAGACCTGTGTTCCACCAAGTGCTTGATCAACTTTTCCAGTTTCTGTACACAGCCTGATAGGTTTAATGTTGTTTGCTGCAGTATTTTGCGGATTACGTTCCCCTTTGATAATAATTCATACCAAATGACAATGGAACAAATGAATTTGAATGATTTAATTTCAGTTGCCAGGGATTGAGCCTGATGTTTGGTGTTAATATCCCTGTTGTCATCATCTGAGATGTCATACAGTGAGTGCATCAAATACCTCAGGTAGGAAATAACACAAGGGTTTAATTGCTGCAACTCTGCTTTCCCATCTGGTATTGAAGAGTGGTTTTAAAGTTAGATTTGTAACGTGCTCCTTGAGTACTTGCCATCGTTGGGTGGATGAGACAAACAACTCATAAAGTTCTTAAATGATGCCAAAAAATCTATTGTCAGGTATAAAATCTTTGCAGCGTCATTCACAACCAAGTTGAGAGTACGTGCACTGAATGGAACAAAAAAGGCTCTTGGGTTGATATTGAGTATTTTTTGCTGCAAACCATTATGTTTTCCTTTCATATTGGTGCCATTGTCATAGCCTTGGCCATGCATATTCTCAATTGCAATCTGATTGTTCTTTAAGTAGGCCAGTAAAAAGGATGTCAGTCCTTCAGATGTTGTATTGTATACTGGGCAAAAATCCAGGAAGTGTTCTCGAATTTCAATTTTTTTTGCACTTTGATCTAGAACAACAAATCAGTCAACAATGCTAATCTGCTCTATGTGACTCACATCAGGAGTACAATCCAGGATAATGAAGAAATATTTGGACTCATTTAGGCTTCGTATAATTTTATCTTGTATTTTTGTTTCAACTATGGCAATTATCTCATTCTGAATCTTGTAACCAAGATAATGTGGCATTTGTGAATGCTGTGAAATGGAGCACTGAATTCTCTGAATGTGTTCTGATATGATGGGATCAAATTTCCCTATCATTTCAACCAATTTCAGGAAGTTACCATTATTGTTTTGAAACAAATGGATATCACAGCCACGAAGCGCCAGATTTTGTCCTGCTAAATATTGGATAATGTAGATTATTTGCTGTATGACAGAATACCAGCATTTCTCTTCTTGTTTAATGATCTTTTGATTGATATGATCAATGGTTGTTCCCTTTTCCAGAGCTCTTGAAAGATCCATCCATTTCTTATAATTTGCGACATGGATTGTGTTTTTTTCATGTCAGCTTAAATGTCTTGACAGATGCTGCCAATCCTTAAAGCCTTGTTTTGAGGCCAAAGCCATATTGTCACGGTTGACTAAAGCACTGGACTAAATTATTAGATGTAGAATAGATCAACTAATTTCTTGGTATCTTCTCTCCATTACCCAGTACTCTTTGGTAGTAAGAGATAGAAAAGCTCCTGCTGGTATCATCTTTTGGAAAAGTACTTCTAGAAGCCTTTTTTCTTGAACAGGACCAATTTTTATTAAAGTTATTCTGTGTTGGTCATCTATATTTTCAGGCCAGAAAGCAGGATCACTTGAGATTCCACTTGATGATGTTGATGGCTGTTCAAGTTCCATTCCGGTTTCTTCATCCATAAGTACAATAGACTCAGTGTCTGAGTTAGAGGAAACATCAGATATATCTTCTTCTTCAATGTTAAAATGCTCTGCTGCTGAAACAATGTAACCCGAAGTTACATCTCCAGTTGTTATTGGCTCAGTGCAAAATTCGGGATCCACGGGTACCAGATCATCATCGCATTCTGATGATTGTTCTAATTCTGCATTTGTTTTGCCTTCTCCACCATGTGAAATGTCTGTGACACTGGACCTTAACTCTTTGCTTGATGTTGATGCATGTGTGCAAAGGGAATCTTGACCACTGCTTAATGAAGACTGTGGCTGTAAGAAGCTTGTGATGGAAGAAGTAATTTTTTTCAAACCTTCTTCCTTTCTTTTCCGGCGTTGCAGGTTTTGATATCCTGATAACTTTGGTTTCTTGCTAGCCATCTGAGGAGAAAAGCAAATGTACACTACACTGATCAGCCACAACATTAAAACCACTGACAGGTGAAGTGAATAGCATTGATTATATCATTACAATGGCACCTGTCAAGGGGTCGGATATATTAGGCAACTACAATGGGGTCCAATTGGATCTGGAGGGGGGTCTCTCTACCAGAGGCCCTCTTGGTGTCCGTTAGAGAGTCCGTTAGAGCCCCCACCAGGCCCCATTAGAGACTACAGTGGGGTCCAATGGATCCTGGAGGGGCGGCTCTCTAACATAGGCCCTCTCTGTGACCATTGGAGAGTCAATCTCTGATAGAAAAAGTCCCCTCCGGGCCCCATGAAAGACTACATTAGAGTGTCACTGAACAATAGTAAAAATAAACAAAATTATATAAATTTATAGTACTTTGATGCCCAGGCCCAGCCCTAGAAGACTTCACTTTCCTTAAATAATAAGTGCTTGGGCTGGCTGCTGGTCCTCCTGTCTGTCTGGGACCTCCTTTCCCTCCTAGCTCCACTACTACATTTCGGCAGGGTCTGACTGGCTACTTTTGGCCCAGGTGGCAAGTACTACCCAGAGGCCCATGGTGGAGCAACTCGGCCCCTCTCTCCCTCTTCTCTGCTTCCTCCCGACCCCCACCTGCCACTTTCAACATCCATGTAAAACAGGGATATGCAATTAGCGGACCTCCAGCTGTTGCAAAACTACAAGTCCCATCATGCCTCTGCCTCTGGGTGTCATGCTTGTGGCTGTCAAAGTCTTACTATGCCTCATGGGACTTGTAGTTCTGCAACAGCTGGAGGTCCACTAATTGCATATCCCTGATGTAAAAGAACAAAACGTGGTCATTGTGTGCATGTGACAACAATATCACACATTCTACACAAATGTGGCTTGTATGGGAGGGTTGCAATAAAAAAACACTCCTCAAGAAAAACCACATTCATTTACTTGAGCTTTGTCAAAACACGCCTTGAAGATTCTGAGGCAACATGGAAAAAGGTGTTATGTCCGATGAGACTAAAATTGAATTATTTGGCCTCAATACCAAACAATATGTCTGGCAGAAATCCAAATATAGCTCACCATCCAAATAACACCATTCCTATAGTAAACCACAGAGATGATAATATCCTGTTATGGAGGTGGCAATATTCTGGTATGGGGGTATTTCTCTGCAGCGGAAAATCTGCTGCCCACTGCCAGAAGGTTGTCAATGGGAAGAAGGTTTACCTTCCAACATGACAATGACCCAAAGCACACAGCAACAATGAGCACATAGTGATTGAAGGAGAAAAAAGTGAGTGCCCTTGCTTGGCCTAGTCAGAGCTCAGACTTAAACACCATTGAAAATCTGTGGAATGACTTGAAGACTGCAGTCCACAAATGATCAGCATCAAATGTAACTGAACTTGAGCAGTTCTTGCAGTGGAATAACGTCCTTACAGGATGTCTCCAAGCTGACCTCAATGCACTGTTTTATTGGGCAGCTATGTGGCAAAATGAGGTTTCTTGTTGATAAATGTACAGTTATGCACTTGGGTCTAAAAATATGCATACATCATAAATACTAGGAGATCAGCTGGGGGAGCAATGGTGATGAAGGATATGGTATATCATAGTAAAAAGGCTTCAAATCCACTCGATATAAATCATAATTATTAACCACTTGCTTACAGGGCACTTAAACCCCCCTCCTATCCAGACCAATTTTCAGCTTTCAGCGCTGACGCACTTTGAATGACAATTGCGCGGTCATACAACACTGTACCCAAATGAAATCTTTATCATTTTTTCACCACAAATAGAGCTTTCTTTTGGTGGTATTTGATCACCTCTGCAGTTTTTAGTTTTTGTCAAAAAAATGTAAAAAACAGAATTTTTAAAAAAAATATATTTTTATATTTTGTTTTAAAAAAATTAAAACGGGTCATTTTTCTCCTTCATTGATATACGCTGATGAGGCGGCAGTGATGGGCACTGATAGGCGGCAGTGATGGGCACTGATGGGTGGCAGTGATGGGCACTGATGGGTGGCAGCGATGGGCAGCACTGCCAGGTGGCACTGATTGGCACTACAGGTGGGCATTGATAGGTGGCACTTGTGGGCATTGATAAGTGGCACTTGTTGGCATTGATAGGTGGCACTTGTGGGCACTGTTAGGTGGCACTGTGGGCACTGTTAGGTAGCACTGTGGGCACTGTTATATGGCACTATTATTGTGGTACTGATGAGGCAGATGTGCCTCTTCCACTTGGGGACCGATGTCCCTCACATCCGAGCCGGTGATCGGCTTTTTTTTCTACTCACGCTGTCAGTGTGAGTAGATAAAAAACCCGATTACCGATCTTTTGTTTACATCATGTGATTAGCTGTCATTGGCTGACAGCTGATCACATGGTAAGGGGCTGGGACCGGCCCCTTACTCGGATCAGTGATCACCCGAGTCTCAGTGACTCGGTGATCACAGCACTCTTGGAGCGCGCCCTGCAGGGCGCACCCAGTGAGCGCGCACAGGGGAGGCCGTCATATGACGTCCTCCCGAGAATTCAGGTCTGCGCTGTGGCCGTCATTCGGCCATAGCGCGGATGTGTAGTGGTTAAAGAGCAACTGCCATCTCTGTCCCCCACCAACTCCTCCTCTGACCTGCTGTTGACTCACCAACAGTCCTATTCACTTTAATGGGACGGCTGGTGATGCGGCGGTGACACAACAAGGTGAGGGATGTGGCAGCAGCAGGTGAGTGGATACCCACTAACAGGCGCTGCCATGATGGATCTGAAATGACAGGTGCTCTTTTAATGTAAGGACTCATTCTTGCTGGTAGTTAGAATCTTTAATATTTGCAAACAAAATTAAGATTTCCTCTTTAGAATAATAAACTGTCAGGTTAGTAAAACATCGATATTAGAACCGATTCAATCATAAAGTTTGTATTGTACACAAAATTGCAAAATAATGGGATAAAGGAATATTCCTGAACTTTCTTTTATCTCATGGTTACTGTGAATTTGTGTGAATGCAGCAATAAAGTGCATGTTATCTCAGCTTGCAGAGCTTGGATTTATTGAGCCTGGGTTCACACATATGCGAACACGGACTTTGCATGTGATTCGCACCGCATTGATGGTGCGGATCAAATGCGATTTCTGTGCAATGCGAAATCAGCCATACAGTTGTATGGCTGAACTCGCATTGGATTCACACAAAAAAGGTGCAGGGACTTTATTTTTCCCACACTGAAAATGGATCGCAAGGATCGAATTCAAAGTTCGCACTGTGATCTGTGAACTGATCTGGGGGTGTCACTAACATTGTATTGACACCCGCAGCGGTTTACAGAGATGTGATGAGGGAACCGGCACTGGCACTGCAATTGCGCTGGTTCCTGCATTGCTTTAGTGTGAACCCGGGCTAAATGAGTTTACCAAAAATGTAAATATTGCAGAATATACAGCCTCATGCTACATAACTAAACTCCATTTCATGCTGATTAAACTAAATTATTAATGTATCTTAAATAGAAAACTATCTTTAGATTGATTTTTACTCCAATAGCATTTTATTAAAATAAATTTTATAAAAATTAAAAAAATCGATTTAAATAATAAAAAAAAAATCATTGATTTAAATCCACCCTGATACAATGGCAAGCAGCGGTTTCCAAATCGAGCAAAATCCTTTTTTGTATTAAGCCCCTGGCTAGATCATAGTGTATTTGTGTCCTGCATACTGCAGCTGTGAGAACAGGTGAGTGAATGGTCTCACAGCCGCTGCGTGCCCCGTTTCAGTATTACTGACCGGTACACTGTCCATATAAAATTATATATATGCGGTTCTCAGTGTTGCCAACCCCTATGACTTTTTTAAAACCTAGAAAATGCACTGACAAGATGCAATTTATTTTTACTTACAATGTGAAATTTGACAGAAACTATTCAAAACAATTGGCAATTAAACTATATGTAAACTGTTTACAGTAAGGTGACCAGATGTCCCCGTTTTCCGGGGACAGTCCCCGCTTTCCGACTATGATCCCCGGACCCCGTTTGTCCCCGCTTTTGTCCCTGGTTTTGCTGGTCGGCATTTGGGCAGCCAGGCTGCGTCAGTTTCCCGATGGATGGGGGCGTTTCCCGATGGACGAGGGCGTTTCCCGGTGGACGGGGGTGTTGCCCCAAGAGATAGCACATGCAGAGCTGTGTAGAGTGACTGTAGAGGAGGAGCTGGAGTGGCTCCAGCCTGCCTATGCTGTGCTAGTGTAGTTAGTAGCCGCCACTACTCATTAGCTGAAAAATCCATCATGTGACATGACTCTTCTCGCCCCTCTCCTCCTACCTCTGCTCCCTCTTCCAATCGCGCTCCTGGCAGCATAGGGGAGAGGACAGAGTACAGCATTCCTCCCCTTCCCTCCGGTCCTGCAAGGCACTTCCATTTAAGGATTATGGAGGTCACTTTGCTCTTAGGAACCTTAAGTGCAGCAGAAATTTTTTGTAACCTTGGCCAGATCTGTGCCTGAGCTCTTTAGGCAGTTCCTTTGACCTCATGATTCTCATTTGCTCTGACGTGCACTGTGAGCTGTAAGGTCCTATATAGACAGGTGTGTGGCTTTCCTAATCAAGTCCAATCAGTATAATCAAACACAGCTGGACTCAAATGAAGGTGTAGAACCATCTCAAGGATGATCAGAAGAAATGGACAGCACCTGAGTTAAATATATGAGTGTCACAGCAAAGGGTCTGAATACTTAGGACCATGTGATATTTCAGTTTTTCTTTTTTAATAAATCTGCAAAAATGACAACAATTCTGTGTTTTTCTGTCAATATGGGGTGCTGTGTGTACATTAATGAGGAAAAAATGAACTTAAATGATTTTAGCAAATGGCTGCAATATAACAAAGAGTGAAAAATTTAAGGGGGTCTGAATACTTTCCGTCCCCACTGTATATACACTATCTCACAAAAGTGAGTACACCCCTTACATTTTTGTAAATATTTTATTATATCTTTTTATGTGACAACACTGAAGAAATGACACTTTTCTACAATGTAAAGTAGTGAGTGTAAAGCTTGTATAACAGTGTAAATTTGCTGTCCCCTCAAAATAACTTAACACACAGCCACTAATGTCTAAACCGCTGGCAACAAAAGTGAGTACCCCCCTAAGTGAAAATGTCCAAATTGGACCAATTAGTAATTTTCCCTCCCCGGTGTCATGTGACTTGTTAGTGTTGCAAGGTCTCAGGTGCGAATGGGGAGCAGGTGTGTTAAATTTGGTGTTATCGCTCTCACTCTCTCATACTGGTCACTGGAAGTTCAACATGGCACCTCATGATAAAGAACTCTCTGAAGATCTGAAAAAAAGAATTGTTGCTCTATATAAAGATGGCCTAGGCTATAAGAAGATTGCCAAGACCTTGAAAATGAGCTGCAGCATGGTGGTCAAGACCATACAGCGGTTTAACAGGACAAGTTCCACTCAGAACAGGCCCATGGTCAACCAAAGAAGTGAGTGCATGTGCTCAGCGTCATATCCAGAGGTTGTCCTTGATAAATGAGTGCTGCCGGCATTGCTGCAGAGGTTGAAGGGGTGAGGGGTCAGCCTGTCAGTGCTCAGATCATACGTCGCACACTGCATCAAATTGGTCTGCATGGCTGTCGTCCCTGAATGAAGTCTCTTCTAGGCACAAAAAAGCCTGCAAACAGCTGTGGTCTGATGAGACCAAGATAAACTTATTTGGTTTAGATGTTGTCAAGTGTGTGTGGCGGCAACCAGGTGAGGAGTACAAAGACAAGTGTGTCTTGCCTACAGTCAAGCATGGTGATGGGAGTGTCATGGTCTGGGCTGCATGAGTGCTGCCGGCACTCATTGAGGAAACCGAGTTCATTGAGGGAACCATGAATGCCAACATGTACTGTGACATACTAAAGAAGAACATGATTTCCTCCCTTCAGAGATTAGGAAGGTGTCATCCCAATAGGCACTGTGTATTATTCTAGAGGTGAGCCCCCATCCCAATTTTTTGCAAAACACAAGCACCCACTGAAGGAGTGCAATTCCTCTAACGGGACTTTTTCACGGGGTTACCTCTAATAAAGTAGAAAGTAGTAGAAGTTTATAGTTTTTGTATAAAAGTATTGTAGTTTATTGATTTGACATCTAAAAATCATTACACATGACCTAACCATATATACAATAAAATGGATCCATGTAGGCGGGAAGAAATTCTATGAATAAATGACCAAATGCAATGATACAGGTAAGTAAAAAACCAATGATCATAGAAACCCGACGTTTCGAGGTAAGCAAAAAGGGGGTTGACCTCTTCTTCAGGGGTAACGATAATTGGTCAAAGTGGGTATTTCATCTAGAAAATTAACAAAAAGAAGAGCAAACATGAGTGGATGAATATCTCAGGTATTCACAGCAGGAGGCAGTAGAGAACATTTACATTACATTACAAAGGTCAATTGACATTAACATATGTTACATCATTAATAAATTCTAAGCATATACATGCAGAAATTTCATACTGACCCCTTAAAATTCATACAATCACTCCCAAGGACATTATCAGCATCCAGTGCGAATCAAGAATTTGCCGTCCGTCACGGCCACACAGGGATCACAGAACCGAGGCTCGAGAAGATGGGGAAGAGACCAGGTAGATCACAAGAATAGGAACCAGGGTGGACTGAGGTTGCTTCACAAGGGATATCCCCAATATAGGAACAGACACAGTCCTCCAATCACTGCGAAGGCTGGAGACAGCCTGCTTGATGGAGGTAGAGGGTGCAATCCTGCTGCAATAAAAGTATTTAAATGAGAATCTTAAGAGAGAGCCTAGTATCAGTATAATACTATTCTCAAAGTTATAAGGAGTATTGGGGTTAGCAGATTCACCCGAGATTCTGAGTATAGAACATATATGACACGTACCTAGAAAATGAGGATAGGTGGAACTAGATCATGGGTCCCAGTTTAAGCAGCAAGGAGGTATTTGGATAATACCCCAGATCAAAATGGGCAGGGCTCCAAAAATGTGTGCAGATTCCTTAGTTGGGTGTGAGTCCGCATAGGTCTGCAGATTATAAAACACATCAGGGGAATATTATAAATAAGTAAACGGTTAACTATCTGTGAAGTTTCCAGAAGTCCCAACCAGAGGGGGTCCATAAATTTACTTGCCTGTCTTTACTTCCTCCAAACACGTCTGTGTGGTGTCAGTAGCAGCTGGTAAGTGCAGCGCCGGAGGAGTTTAAATGTGTGTTCAATGCAGTAGGTGGGGATGTCCAATCAGTAACCTGATTGGCTGAACCGTGAGTGAGGGGCGGTCTGAGGCAGGGAGAACGTGAAGTGTCTGTAAAGATTATCCCCCGGGTAAGCGACGCACAGCGTCATCCCCACGATACACTCCCAAGGATGAAGACATCATCAGCTGGGCTGAGATGGGAGTGTATGACAGCGCTGTGCTCGGCAGGGGGTGGAGCCAGCGCGACGTGGAGGATTCCCCTATGCGTCTGAGAATCCCGCAGCGCAGAGCTGGCGTGCCCGTTGTCATGGGGACCCATGACACAGACTGCCAGAGAGAGGGGGGCCGGGCGCGCTCTGAGGGGAGCGCTCCTCGGTCTCCCCCGGGTGCGCTGAGTGAGCTAACACACAGCCCAAACCTGGAGAGATAGAAGGAAAGAGGAGTGAAAGAGATTGGATAGATGGTGAGAGGGAAAGAAAGAGAAGCAATGCAGCAGAGAGGCACGGACATACAGGAAGAAATAAGGAAAGAAATAATAAATAGAAAAGTGACAGCAGAAAGTAAACAAGGAGGAGAGGGGAGAAAGTGCAGACATGCAGGAGAAGGGGGAGGGAAAGTCCAGGTGGGAGGTAGAGGGGGAAACAGCAAATAAAGAAGAGGTAGAAAGTGAGTAAATATGAGGGCGCCGATACTTAGTGAGTCTCTGTGTATTCGGGAGGGACGGTCCCACTGGATCAGAAAAGGTCCTAAAAAGATGAGGAGAAGTTGTTACATTATATGTTTTAAACAGTATGTTACATCACAGGCCAAACCGGAATAACATGTTTGAACTAGAACTATATCTATAGTCTTATTGGTTTCTATGTCCTATCAATTCCAAAGACCATCCCAGAAACCAGGGGCATATTCACAAAGTGTATATATTTATCCAGTCCGGGTTGGACGAAACACTACCTCAGTTTCAAAGAGGGGGGAGATCCTATTGTAGAGGTTCCCATTCAGAACCTCCTGAGGAGAAACCCTCCAGGAAGGGTCTGAAGGAGGTGGTTGCATTGAGGCCGGGTGGCGTAGTCGCATTTAAGTGAAAAATCCACCTTTGTTCGGCCTGCATTAATATTTTGTTTGTATCGCCCCCTCTAATACCAGAGTGTATTCTGTCTAGGATCAGGAAGGAAATCTTCTGAGTGATTCCTTCATGTAAGTCTCTCACATGTCTCCCCAAGGGGAGGCTTGGATTACTGGTCTGCATGGATAGAATATGTCGATAGGCGCGTCGCCAGAAGGGCTGAATGGTTTTGCCCACATAGAAACAAAAACAGTTACATAAAAGTAAGTAAACTACATTGGCTGTTTGGCAATTCGCATAGTGTTTAGGGCGGTAGCGTTCGCCATTTGGGAGTGTTATATTGCGTGTGGTGTTCATAAAGCGGCAATAGTTGTACCCCCCACAAGTAAATGTACCTGGGTATTTACATGGATCCTGGTGTCCAGAATCATGATATTCACTGGACACCAGGTAGTCCTTGAGAGATCTGGCTCTTTTAAAAGTAAAGACTGGGTGTTTACTCACATATGGGCCTACGGTGGGGTCCATTGAAAGAAGATGCCAATACTTATTGGCGATTTTTTTGAAAGTTTCATGCTGGTTACAGTATTTAGTTATAATCGAGATTGGATTTTTCTTGGTGTTTTTTGAAGATGGATTATATAGCAGTTCTTTCCTGGGTTTCACTACTGCCCGATTATAGGCCTTTTTAAGGCATGATTTAGAGTAGCCACGCAATAGTAGCCTCTCTCTTAGGAGATCAGCC
Source organism: Lithobates clamitans (assembly GCA_037952925.1). Classification (NCBI taxonomy): domain Eukaryota; kingdom Metazoa; phylum Chordata; class Amphibia; order Anura; family Ranidae; genus Lithobates; species Lithobates clamitans. The sequence continues at coordinate 11,400,886 of JBBGZY010000300.1, forward strand.
TCTCTCCTAAAGGTTATGTCATCTGTGCAATTTCTGCGTGTCCTCAAGTACTGACTGAAGGGGATGGATGCAATTAGGGGTGTTGGATGAAAACTGCTAGCATGTAATATGGTATTGCCTGTTGTTGGCTTCCTGTATAAACTACTGCTGATACGTCCTCTGTCAGAGATTGGGCCGCAGGGCAGTATTCCAACATGATAACGACCTAAAACACACCTCCAAGAAGACCACTGCCTTGCTAAAGAAGCTGAGTGTGAAATTGATGGACTGACCAAACATGTCTCCAGACCTAAACCCTATTAAGCATCTGTGGGTCATCCTCAAACGGAAGGTGGAGGAGCGCAAGGTCAGCTCCATGATGTCATCATGGAGAAGTGGAAGAGGACTGGAAGTGGACCCCAAAGCACCCTCCCCATGTTGAGGGCAAGCAGCCTGGTATAGTTCAGGAGGGGGGCACTTGCTCGCCCCCCCTTTCCTGGCCTGGAAGGCTGCTTGCTCGGATAAGGGCCTGGTATGGATTTGGGGGGGCCATGCTGTTTTTTTTTTATTTTGGCATGGAGTTCCCCTTAAAATCCATACTAGAACCGAAGGGCCTGGTTTGGACTGGGGGGGGGGACCCATGCCAATTTTTTCCTTGATTTTTCAACTATATTGCCGGAAGCCCACAATACATTACAGCCGCGAGCAAGTTTAAATGACATTTTTTCCTTTAGAAATGTAATTTTGCTGCGGCACTGTTATACACATTGCACAGATGCGTCACTTTACAGGCAGATTAAGGGGACCCCCAGGCACGATATTTTAAGGAATATTTCATTTTTATTTTCACTTTAAGCATTATTAAAATCAATGCTTTTTTTTTTTTTTTGAGGTGGGGGAGGGAACCACATTTTTGGTGTTTTGGTGTTTTTTGTGTTTTGGTGTTTGGTGTTCTGGTGTTTTGGTGGGTAAAGGGTAATAACACTTACTAGAATAGTTTGGCCAATGAGGGCCTCGTATACAAATACAAATTGATAAACACGTACACTTTTTATCCAATTATGTACACTTATACACTTTTATGTCCCCCCCCTTTTTTTTTTTCTCTCTCCTTCTCATGAAGGGTAAGAGGTCCTCTTGCACAAAGAGGGGAAGGGCAAGGGGAAGGGAGTAACTACAGGATTACCAAGTGGTTTGGAAGGGAAGGGGGGGGAGGGATAAGATTTAAGCGAATGTGGTAGTAGAAGATGTAATGTAATAAGGGTCTGGGGTGGGTGATGAGGGTTTTTTTTTTTTTTTTGTAACAATGTATGAAGATTGTTGTATTGTAAAATGGAAATAATAAAAAATTTTGATTATTAAAAAAAAAAAAAATCAATGCTCCTGAAAAAACGGTTGTTTTAACCACTTCAATACAGGGCATTTTCACCCCCCTTCCTGCCCAGACCAATTTTCAGCTTTCAGCGCTGTTACATTTTGAATGACAATTGCGCGGTCATGCTACACTGTACCCATATGAAATTTTGATAATTTTTTTCCCCACAAATAGAGCTTTCTTTTGGTGGTATTTGATCACCTCTGCTGTTTTTTTGGCGCTATAAACAAAAAAAGAGCATACATTTTTAAAAAAACACAATATTTTTTACTTATTGCTATAATAAATATCCCATTAAAAAAAAAATTCCTTAGTTTAGGCTGATATGTATTCTACATATTTTTGGTAAAAAAAAAATCCCAATAAGCGTATATTGATTGGTTTGCGCAAAAGTTATAGCGTCTACAAAATAGGGGATAGATTTATAGCATTTTTATTGTTATTTTTTTTTTTTACTAGTAATGGCAGCGATCTGCGATTTTTATCGTCACTTTGGACATTTTTGACACTATTTTGGGACCATTCACATTTATACAGCAATCAGTGCTATAAAAAATGCACTGATTACTGTGTAAATGTGACTGGCAGGGAAGAGGTTAACACTAGGGGGTGATCGAGGGGTTAATTATGTTTCCTAGGGAGTGATTCGAACTGTAGGGGGCGGGGACTCACAAGGGGTGGAGACTGATCGGTGTTCTTCTGTACTGGGAACACACTATTGGTCTCCTCTGACAGGATGTTAATCTGTGTGTTTACACACACAGATCCACGGTTCTGCTGTGTTCACAGGCAATCGTGGGTGCCCGGCGGACATTGCAGCCGACGGGCATGCGCATCGGGTGCCTAGTGACATGGCGGGCGTGCGCGCCCCCTAGAGGCTCAGGAAGAAAAGACGTCACAAATGACGGCAGCCCGGAGGAATAAAGGTTTACATACATCATCATATCATAGATGAGTCATCATATAACTGGTGTGATCAGGGACACTGACTGGTGCAGTATGTAATTGTTTAAAAAATAATAATAATAGTATATTTTTTTCAATTTTATTTCATCTTTATTCCTTTTTTTTAAATACATTTTCTTAACACACTTTAACCAGAGCAATACAGTGTTACCATAATAACACTACTACTGTAGAAAAGTGATCAGGATTTTTTTTTTTATTCACATTATGATTGCTTATACTAGTGAATTTCACTGCATTAAGCAACCATTTTTACTGAATTAAATGGATTCATTCAGTGTTTACTATTGTGGTTAGCTGTGATTGGCCACAGCTAATCACAAGGTACAGATGGGCTGTGATTGGCCCTGTCTGTACCATGTGATCACTGTGACCAATCACAGAGATCAACACAATAGTACACAATGGATGGCTTGAATGTAATGAAAAGAATGGTCACAGCAATCACATGGTACTAGCAGTGGCTGGTACACTGATAAGTCACCTGGACACAGCGGATGACAGATTGTGCCACAGCATGGCCCGTGGGGCACACTGGAGGCGTGTTCCGGAATGACATCATATGACGTCCACTCGGAACAGTGAATGTCCTGCCTGGCATTCATTTGACTATAGGCCAGACGAGAACTGGTTAAAAAGTAACTCTACTTTTGTAGAGAAAAAAACAATCCCCTTTGGATAATCAATGTACTTTGCAGGGATTTTACCAAACTATGTTGCAAATTCTTACCTGTTTTTTCTTTGAAGAAAAAGCTCTTTCTTGTCTGCAGAGTGAATCTGAATGGAAGTGACTTTTTCATGATTATTCAGTTGATGCACTTGAAGTCTTCCAATGAAGAAATGCAGGGTCTGCATCGCTTTAGAAGTGATTAACCCTTTGGGGGAATCTTACCAATAAAGACATTTTTGTTGCAGTAGATACCTAAAATCTGACTTTCTGGGAAGATCAGAGAGTCAATCACACAAGCAGGAAATTATATTTCTGGGGCATTCAGTACACCAAAGGTCTCCAGACTGCTATATTGCATTGAATTTTAAAGAAAATTACAATGCTGCAGATTGAAAAGGAAAAATATTTTTTAATACCATTCAATATTGAACATGGCGTGTCTAGAAATTTTATATGCAGTGCGCATGTGCGAGAGCTCCATAATGGACACCTGATCCAGGAGCTCCGCAAAACGCCAGACCAGCTGCGCCTGTAGCACCCTCTCCTGCCACGCTCAGCACACAACAACACCGGTCCCGAGCGGACTGAACACCGGAGAACACCCCATGACTGGTTCGGGAGCCAGGAGGAATTTGGAGCTGGAATTCGTGTCCTCCACCCGGCCTGGGTGTTCCAAGAAGGCCGCAGCGGCCGCCACAGCCACAGCCACACAGCCTCATGCTCCTCAGGCTGAAGGACCTCAAGAACAGAGGCAAGTTCTCGCCCCTGCCATCCTGAACTTCACCCCTGGGCGGACCTATACCTCAAACTTTAGGCTCTCTTGGAAAAGGGCCTGGCCTCCACTGCTGCTAAAATCACGGTAGACATAAAAGCGGATCTTCAGAATATTGGAGTAAGGAAGGATGCAATTGAATGTAAACTAGACCAAACTGCCGTGGTCTCTCATCAAAACTCTGACCTTATCCAAACCCTCCATGACAAACTGGACACGGCCTTCTCATGCATGGATGATTTAGAGAACAGGTCCAGGAGGTACAACTTCAGGATCAGAGGCCTGCCGGAAACCATGCTCGATGTCACGGTGACAACACAAGATCTACTGAAATCACTGATCCCAAGCGCCCCACCACCCCACCTGGAGCTGGACAGAGCTCATAGAGCCCCTGGTCCCCCCAGGAAGGATGGCTCCCCCAGAGACATCATAGTCCAGCCCCACTTCTATGCAAAAAAAAGAAGCGGTAATGAAGCAATCTTGTGCCATGCCCCAGGTGACATGCCAAAGCCACCCAGTGCAAATTTTTGTGGATCTCTCCCCATCCACTATCCAGTGCAGGAGAACCCTGAAACCTCTCCTCACTGCTCTCTCCCAGAGAGGCATCAAATACAGATGGGCCTTCCAGTTCGCGGTGAAATTCTCGTATAAGGGCCAGGACCACGCCTTCTCCAATTTCACCATGGGAGAAAAGCTCCTACTAAGCCTGAAAATAATTTCCCAAGAGATGGAAATGGAAACCTCTTCCTCCTCCTCAGGATCCAACAAAGTCCACTACCGACAAGCCCACAAAACCCCCCTTGGGATCTGCCTAAAGCCCGAAGATCTCATCGTAAAGGCCTGCCATGACTGCCTGTCCTCTGCAACGACCAAATCCTGAACAGCTGAATGCACCTGCATTTAATCCTTCTACTCTTTTACAAGACTGCCTCCATTTCTTGCTCAAGAAGTTACTTCTTTTTCTCCCGGTGTTCTCCCTATGACCTGTTGAAAGTTCAGTTTACATTGTCAGTTTACAGATTATATACAGAAGCGGCAATCCCAGAGGCCCAATCTCCACTTCAATGGTGGACGTTAAGGACACTCAGAGCTGACTATAGGCATGGGCTCATGGCCTCAGCTGTGTTTGGTGACCCATTGGGGCCGCTCCTCCTCCTCGTCCCATTTGGGGGGCCCCAGTGTGGAGGGGTCTTTTAGTTCTCTGACCCCACATAACAACTAGGTAAGTTGGTCTTATTTGTACTTTTTTTTTTTTAATGTTGATCTAAGAATACAACTCTTAAGATTTTTAGGGCGCCCTGGTCGGGGGTGGCTCACATGGAGGGATAGGTTCTTCGGGCTGTTTTGGCCTGAAGAATTTTTGGTTCTCTAATTTTTTTCTCGCTCCCTTTTGCGAGATGACCTCTAGGATCCTTTTCTCCCCCTGGGGTCCAAGTACCATCAGGGAAGGAAACCCTCCCCCTATCCTATCCCTCTTCTCCCTCCTCCTCTCTACACTCTCTCTCCCTCAGTGCTTCGCCTAACCATGTTTTCTCTTGCAGAAACTTTCCTCATCTTGCCTCCACAGTCTGGGAGATCTCATCGTCACAGACGGGGAAGCCTATTTCGAACAATTGACTGGAACAGACTCTCAGAGGTAGGTGGCGGTAGACACTATAGTGCATCCTCACACGGGGTCCATGACTGATCACATACAAAATGCCCTAAAGGTCACTACACATAATGTCCAGGGCATGAATTCACCCCTTAAACATAGAAAACTTTTTAACACATACAAATCCTCCAAACAGGATATCATTATGCGTCAGGAAACCTACTTTCCGGTTCGGTACACTCCCAAATGCCTCCATCCTCACTTCCCTAATTTTTACCTAGCTAGCGCAGAAAATAAAACTAAGGGGGCAGCCATGGTGGTTGCTAAAACCTGCTAATTCACTTGGATTTCTGACACAAGAGACCCGGAGGGTAGATTTATCCTAGTTAAGGGAACGATCGAGGGTCATCTTTACTCCCTGGTCTCATACTACACCCCCAACAGAGGTCAAGCAGCTTTCTTCAAACACCTATTTGATACCCTATCCCCCTCCTTGGAGGGTACAGTCATTTTTGGAGGAGACTCCAATGCAGCATTTGATCAGGGTCTGGATAGATCTAAACCCCCCTCTGCCCAACTCACTAGACCGTCCAAAGAAAGCCTTAAAATAGCCAAACGTATTTATGCTCAGGGTATGGATGATGTTTGGAGAGAATTGAATCCCACTAAGCAAGACTTCACACACTTCTCTAGTCCTCACAACACTTATGCCAGGATTGATCATCTGTTAGTCCCATCTCGCATTATTCCACTTATTGTCCACACCCAAATCAGAGACACGGCCTTGTCTGACCACTCAGTAGTGATCATGACAATCCAGTCACAACGCTCAAGTCCGGACCTGGGGCACTGGAGACTAAATGAGTCTATTCTCTCTGATACGGTACGGGTGACCATGATGGGTAAATCTCTACAGGGATATTTCCACTTTAACAGAGTTGAGGGATCTTCAGCAGAAACTTTATGGGCAGCCCACAAGACCCACATTAGAGGGGAAATTATCAGGATGGCGACACAAATAAAAAGGGAAAGAGAAGCTGACATAAAACAGTTAGAGAGGGTGTACACAACGTTACAAGCTCACCATAAAATGAAACCCTCCCCCGATACGATAGCCCTACTTGACAAAGCCAGGTTGGAGCTCAACTTGGCTCTTACGGCCAAAGTGGAAAAACAGATCAGTTGGAATAATAATAGATTTTATACCCAGGGGGATAAGATGGGCTCTATGCTGGCAGCTAAATCAAATCTTACCATATGCCAAAGATAAGAATACTGGGACAAGGAACCATGGCCAACCCCTCCAAAATTTTGGAAGTGTTCTATGATTTTTATTCCAACCTGTACAGACCCCACACAATTCACAAAGCAGCCTCCCTATCCAAGTTCCTTGAGGGTCTCCCTATCCTACCGCTCTCCTCAGAGCAGGACAGCCTTGAAGCCCTTTTTACTGAAGGAGAGGTGCGGGGAGTGATTTCAGCCCTAAAGAGTGGCTCAGCACCTGGACCGGATGGTCTCTCGAACCCCTACTATAAAACTTTCACCGAAACCCTAGTCCCGCACTTAACAAAATTCCTAAACGCAAAGATGCAGGGAGACCCACTTGATCCCCAACTTAACACGGCATTCATTGCAGTTATACATAAGCCAGACAAAAATCCGGAAGAGGTTGGCAACTATCGCCCTATCTCCCTGATTAATAGCGATTTAAAAATCCTTACTAAAATACTGACTAACCATCTAGCAAACTTCATTAGCTCATATATACATAAAGACAAAGTAGGGTTCATTCCGGGTAGACAGGGCCCAGACCAGATTAGGTGGGTGATAGATATTGTGTCCATACTTCAAACAAATTGGACGGGGGGCCCTAAACAATCACAATCTTCTCTCGTTGGACCTACAGAAGACCTTTGACTCGGTCTCCTGGCCCTATATCTTTGCATCTTATGGAACGTTGGGGTTTCGGTGATCGATTCATGGGTCTTATCCATGCTCTATATTCTAATCCTAAAGAGTATATCCGTCTCCAGGTTTTCTATTCCAAATCAATCTCTATAGCGAAAGGTACCAGACAGGAGTGCCCACTGTCCCCGCTTATCTTTGCAATTGCCATTGAAACGCTAGCCAGAGCAATTTGCCAAAACCTGAACATACAGGGTGTCATATGCAGCACCAAAACCCATAAATGCGGCCTCTTTGCGGATGACATTCTACTATTTCTCACTTCCCGTATAACCTCCCTCCCAAACTTATGCCAAATCCTGGATGATTTTGCTAAGATTTCTGGCCTACAGGTAAATTACGCTAAGTCTCAAGCTCCAAACATCTCCCTACACACTGATACTGTAGCTCTACTACGACAGTCCTTCAAATTTAAATGGAGCGAGTCTTACATTAAATACCTGGGTATTAACTTAACAGCAAAGACGGAATCCCTATATGTCTGTAACTACCCCCCTATGTATCGGAAGCTGGAAACAGACCTATTAGCTTGGTCCAAAAATAACTTATCATGGCTCGGGAAGGTTAACTCAGTAAAAATGACGTTGCTACCAAGATTGCTATATTTATTTTGTTCGCTTCCCATCCCAATCAGAAGGGACCACATCAGTCCTTTCAAAGCAAAATCTGAAATTCACTTGGGGAAAGACTGGCTATAGAATACATCAACAAGCTTTATATGCTCATGGAAGGAAGGGAGGACTTGGCTTGCCCCATCTCCACAAGTACTACCAAGCCGTCAGACTAGCCCAACTATTGATAGTTTATTCAAGATACGAAAAAACCCAATTGGGTGCAAATAGAAAAACAAACTGTCCCTCGTTTCTCCCTAGACTTCCTACTATGGAGTCCCCTGAAAAACAGACTTCCGATAATGGCCACTACCCTGTCCCATTCTTTTGCCCTCTGGGACTCTTTACCCTCCTCAACGGCCCTAGTGTCAGCCTTTAGACACTTAACTCATCTATTCAACACAGACTTCCCCCCCGGAAGGAACATCTTAGCTTTTAAATGGTGGCTGGATAAGGGACTGTACCGAATTGGACACTTTTTTACGGTGGCGGGTCCTTTTACCCTTAATCACTCCAAACAGCTGGACCTGCCCGGCTCGGAACGTTTTAGGTTTAACCAAATAGCTCATTTATTACAATCTCTCTGGACAGATAAACCTCTTCCACCAAAGTTTATTGATTATTAAATGTGTTGTGGTCAAGCCATGGACCAGAAGGGTGGAATCTCGGTAGTCTACTCATCGCTTACCTCTCCAGCTTTTAAATCCTCCTTTATGACAGCCTGGGAGTCTGATTTCCAATTTCAGTGGAATCTGGGGAGCTGACTGACAGCCTGCTTCAATTCTTTTAAAGGTATTTTAATTACTGCTCTGACAGAGGCCAGTCTGAAAGTGATCGCCAGGTGGTACTATACTCCTTCTAGACTGGCCTCAATCTTTCCAACAGCGGATCCTCTGTGCTTCAGGGGTTGCCAGCTCACAGTCCCAGAATAAGCCCATTCTGGAAAAGGATATTTAATCTGATTGATGGACTGGCGGGATGCCAGATCCCCAGAACCCCAATGGTTGCTCTACTTAACGTATATGTCCCAAAGATATCCAAATCAACCCGTAGGTTATTACACTTCATACTGTTGGGTGTTAAACTTACTTAAAGCCTGGAAACAACTGAAAGTACCCCTCTGGGCTGCTAAGAGGAAAATTTCCTGGATAATGTCACAGGAAAAGCTATCCAGTACATTGCTAGACACGACCAACAAATTTGAGACCATCTGGGGCCCATGGGCCCAACACGTGGGCATTCCCCTGGGCTCTTCCATACCGCCAGTATAATGGAATCTCAGCTCTAAATGCAAAGCTTTTCTCTCCTTTCTCCCCCCTTCTTTTCTCTCTCTCTGTTTCTTCTCCCTTTTCTTTCCTCCCTCCCCCCTCTCCAAATTTTCACAAGCTCAGAAGGTTACTGCTCCATACGTTGGACAGAGCTTAAGTTACTCCCAGCCTAGTTTTGTTTGGTTACTCAAACCCCGGTGCTATCTCCATCTTTGAAGGTGGGGTCTAGGTTGATGGGGAGGATGGAGATCTCCCTTCCAGAACAGATTGCTCCCGTTTGGGGTGCCAGAGGATGTGGGATCCTCCTCCCGTCTGATTGCATATGTTTCATTACACATCATCGGACGGCATAGTCAGATGATCCGGACAGGATCACTGGTATTTGTCATTGTTGTTGCTCTATCTGCAACTGTTATGTGTATTACTCTTCCTTCTGTGTACATGATATCATTGTCATATGTATAACTTTTTTGTTCCAAAATAAAAAAAATTTGAAATGAAATTCTATATGCTATATTTTTTATTTACAAATGTCGAGTTACCCTTAAGGCCTCATGGACACTGGACGTTTTTACAGCTGCTGTTTTTGGCTTCATATTTTTTTCTGCAGCCAATAAACTCCCCACCATGTTATCCTATGTGTCCATGCACACATAGGCTGTTATCAGCAGTTTTTGGCAGGGGCGTTTTCTGACTGGAAAAAACCCTCAGAACTAGTGGGTTTTGAGAGGAGTTTTTCAGCTGTAAAACAGCTCCAACTAGGAAAAAAAGCTGAAAACAGCTTAAAAACGCCAAAAACTGCTGAAACACGTGGCTTTTCAGCGTTTATCAGAGTTTTTGAGCCATAAGCTTTTATGGGAGAATAGTTTTGCTAAAAAAAGCTAAATAACACCACAGCTAAAAAACGCCAAAAAACGCTGAAAAATGCTAGTGCAAAAACGCTGAAAAACTCACGCTACAGCTTTCTACAGCTAACATTACTGGCTTTTTTTATAACATCCAGTGTGCATGAGGCTATAAAGTTCTATAAGTCTGACTTGATAGATGAGAACAGGAAAAAAATATTAATGTAAAAACTATTTTGGTTTAATTGAAAGTGTATCTAAATAACTTTTCTACTCTCATCCTGCTAATAAATGCATTCAAGAAAGATCTGCTCAAGTACATTAAACTCTGTAGTTTGCAATCATGTTGCAATGCCATGGATTTTACAGACAAATACATGAGATGTTGTTAAGGCTTCTGTAATTAAGTAACTTAAGGAGACTGAGTTTTCTATTATATGGGAGTATTCTTGCTGTGAAAGAGCTATTAAGATGACAGGATGCTGTGTTTCTCATTTAACATTAAGTACCAATATAATAGTATTTTATACTTTCAATGTGCAGGGTTATGGGCTAGGTCACTGCAGCATTAAACAAAATTATGTAGCCTTTAGATTCTTCATTCTTCAATCTTACCACCATGAATAAAATATAAATTCACTATAACATATACAATAGCATGCATCATGTTAACAGAGGCATGCATTTAAAATTGCCAGATGCAATAGGGCCACTTACACTTTGTGAGTACTGTTAAATCAGCAAAAGTACATATTTGTCAAAGGCATTTAGCAATATTCACTATGTCCTGTGAAATACACAAATTTTTTAGAGAGATAAAAATGTTCTCACATATGGAATATTTCCTAATCTTAAACTGAATGCCAAATGTTTTGTGTTTGTTTGGGCTTCCTTGTCCACCTACCCCCTCCTGGTGCACTGCTCAGGCTCTCCAAGCTCCAGGCTCCATAGGCTGTTCTCCATATTCCCCTCCATGACTGGTCCTTTTCAGGTTTCATCACATCCAGCATCATTCATCCCACTTCCTATGGGCCCAGGCCATCATGAAATCATGGGCACACCTGTTTGTGGTTTGCCATCATGTCAGCCTGTGTTTAGAGCAGCCTTTTTCAACCAGGGTGGGGTGCCTTCTGGGTGCTTCAGGGATGCCTTGGCAAAATCCCTAAAAAATGCTCTAAATTGCCCCATAATTCTGTACAAACCAGCAGCAAGTGGGTCACCCTGCCTTTTTGGTTACACAAAGCCACATATTTTCATTGCGCAGCACTACAACCTTGGGCACTGCAATGGTTGAAAAAGAGTACATTTGGCACCGGCACACCATGCTTGCTTGGCAGAAAAAATGAGCAAAAGTACCAATGTGCAAAAGTGTATTTGCTTTCAAAAAACAAATCACCTCTAATTTTGGGTGAGAAGGAAAAATCCTGGACGACCGTTGAAGGCATCTTTATTGAAAGATTAAAATCCAAGAACAGTCATATCTGAAGCATAGAAAACAGGGAAGAACAGCCAACGCGTTTCACATTACAAACAGCTGCTCAGTCATAGCTGCTAATGTCGGGTGTCTGATGTGTATGGATGCTGTTGCATTACATAAAATTATTAGTTTAGTTTTTTGTATTTTAGAATGGGGTGCTTCAAGACTGTGCAGAATTTTGAAGGGTGCCTTGACTGGAATAAAGTTTAGAAACCCTGGCATAGAGTCCAGTGCTACAGAGAACAACGCTGATCATAATGTAAGTGCTATTGTCAGCGTCGAGTATTGCCCACTGCTGGAGGAGAAGAGGGAACCTAATGTCATTTTTGTGACTGGCCAGAAGACAGCTGGCAAAAAAGTAATTATGTTGGCTATTTTTTCAACTATGGGGCAAGAGGCCTTCGGGGGTCTTCAGACTCACTAGACTGACATAATTCTATGAATATTACAAATTAGTGTTGAACTGCAAGTATGACTGAGTTATTTTAACCTCTTCACAGCTGCGCTATATCCGAAACATGGCTACAGTGTGGGCCTAAATTGCCGGGAGCGCGTCCATGTAAGTCCTCCCATGCTCGCGCTGCCTGCGTGCCCTCTGTGGGGTGACGGAAGGCACACTCTGTGATCAGCGAGTCCATGAGACTCGGCTAATCACAGATCGGAGTGATCTGTCAGCCAATGACAGCTGATCACATGATGTAAATAGAAGTCGGTAGCCTGCTTTTTTTCTCCACGCTGACAACGTGAAGAAGGCTTGTGTAAATGACACATCGGTCATGCAACCTCATCAGCGCACATCAATGAAGGAGAAAAATTACCTGCTTTAAAAATGTTATTTTATGTTTTCAAAATTTTCGGTCTTTTTTTGTTTGTTTAGCAAAAAATAAAAACCCTAGTAGTGATTAAATACCACCAAAAGAAAGATCCATTTGTGTGAAAGTTAGTGTAGCATGACAATTATCATTCAAAGAGTGACAACGCTGAAAGCTGAAAATTGACTTGGGCAGGAAGGGATTTAAGTGCCCAATAAGCAAGTGGTTAATTCAGTTATGCAATATATAGATATAGATATATATATCTCTATATATAGATATATATAGAGATATTTATATCTATATATAGATATAGATCTATATCTATATATAGATATACATATCTATATATAGATATATATCTATATATTTGGCATTATTTTTACATGACCTCACAGAATAAAGTGGGGTACACACTATAAAAAAAACGGGCGAATGTTCGTCCGATTTTTCTCAATGTTTCACAGCAAATCAGAACCGATGAAAGAAAATTTGCACAAAAATTCTTAGGAATATTCTCATACGACAAAGGATTTTTTTAGTTGTCTATTGTTTCTGATCATGTCTTTTTTTCTGATTTTTCTTGTACGAAGATCGACGAAAATAGTTTATTCTGTTATTGTACGAGAAAAATTTGGCAGTTTGTCCCGTCATAATTTTCATACGAAAATTCGGAATTGGCTGTGGAAAGTTGTGTACACACTATACGAAAAACGTATGAAAATTCTTTGAACGAAAATGTTCGCCGATTTTCTTATAGTATGCACGAGCCCTTAGACATTAAAAAGATGCACTCTAGGTGGGGATAGGGGGCAAACTGCTGCAGCTTCCCAATCCTTTCTGTCAGGGCCAAATGTGAGGCATTCTGACAGGCAAATGCATAATTTTCTGAGTAGCGTCAGAGTTTGCCAATAAGCAACACATCCTTTTGGCTCAGTATAACGGGCAGATTTATTGGCTGGTAGGATAGATCAGGCACGTTTCAGCACTGCTAAAGCTTTGCCTGTCAGAATGGTCTGGGATTTGGCCATGGCAGAGAGGTTTGGGTAGCTGCTGAAGGCATATCCTTGTTCCTCTAGGTGGCTGCTCTTCATACCCACATTAGTTTGCCCATCTTCCTCTAGTGACAGTCTCTTTAAGCCAAAATTTCTGTTTACATGGCCCAAATAAACAGCTGGACCAGAAAACATCCAGATATGCTACTTTCCTAGAGTTATCCCTAAAATACATGTCATGCTATAAGCAAGAGATTATTTTATATATTTTTTTAAATAAGGAATTTAAATGTATTTCAGATGGACACAATGATAAAATATTTAGTTTTCACCATAACAGAGAGTTAATATCAGAATTATATTACAGCATTGAGTATTCACATGGGTAAATTAAAAGGCTGAATATTTTTTGTAAATGTTTAAATATTTCTCTGCAAATATGTAAATTTTTATATCGCCAATTATTTAGAATTGCAATAGTTTGCTATTTTTTTCTGCTAATGCCTTGTACGCTTTGTCCTCTTTAGTCTAGTCCCACTGCAGCCCAAAACACATATCAATGCTCTTCCCCTTTCATATCTTCTCATTTGTTCTTGTTAATTACTTGTGTGCCCCAAGCATTTTTAATGCTCATGTAGAGAGCTCTCGGCACCTTATACTTTCTGTCTTGGTGACTGACGTTTTCCATGCTTTTGCCCACAGCATAGTCTATGTTTTCCTTTTATGTACTATTGAATATGTTGTACAATAAGCTTCTGCTAAAGAAGAATTTACGGTCCATTTAATTTGGGTGTATCAAAATCATTACCAAATACTGATTTACTTAACCATGAATCCAGCTTTAAATAAATAAATATATATATATATTAAAAATAATGAATGGTTCCAGGTTGGAGGGTATATTTTGAGGTATATTTAGGGTAGTTTAATTTATTTAATTTAGTGCTTTTTGTATTTGTTTTTTTTTTTTCTTTTCTTTGTGGATTTGATCATTATTTGCGTACTGTCAGTTTAAATGTTTTATTTAGCTTTTTTTGTTTGTTTGCTTTTTTCTTTCATTGAAAAGAAAAACTAATGAGGCTAATGAAGGGGCAGTTTTTGGCACAAGAAAAGGTCCAGGATAGTTGAAAGGTTCTGTTATAACCCTCATTTAAAGTTCATTGCATCTTAAAAAAAAAAAAACACCCTAATTTTGCCTTCCCCATTGATTCCATTGCTTTTTACTAAAAATATTGAAAAAAAATATTGTCTTTTTGTGAAATTTCATAATTTTCATAACAATTTCAAGGAAATAATGGGGTTGATTTATTACAACTGGAGAGTGCAAAATCTGGTGCAGCTCTGTATTGAAACCAATCAGCTTCCAGTTTTTTTTTTGTCAACGCTTAATTGAACAAGCTGAAGTTAGAAGCTAATTGGCTACCATGCACCAGATTTTGCCCTCTCCAGTTTTAGTAAATCAACCTCAATAGGTCAGAATTTTGCTCTTCCTTCTTTAACTACATTTTTATGTTCCTAAGTGTGAGAAAAGTTTGCCATATTCTGCCTTCCATGGCTCCTCCTTTCCCCCTTATCCATATGCTAATGAAATGATAAAATAAAACATTTTTGTTTTCATAACATACCTTGTTTTAGAGCCAGTAGCATCATAACTAGGTCTTTGTGCTTCTCTAGGCAATGCAGGCAGAACATAGCTGATAGAAGGGGCCTGCAGTTTGCTGTACATAGCTTTCTAAAAACAAGAATCTGTGATAAAGTCCACATGTAAAGCTGACCCTCTGGTTTGTGCTAATGTCCCGTCTTGTGGGGGTGTGGCTGTCGTGCATGGTAGTGGGCGCAGGTAGCTGAGCTTTGGCTTACCATCCTTTAAATGATCATGCCGGTCTTTTTCTTAATAGACTTGCTGCATGCATATTCAAAATATACCATGCTGGGTGTTGGGTACCAGGTATTGTCTTTCTCTTTCCTTGCCTTGGCACCTCAGCTCCTCTGTACTATAATTAATAGGAGGAAAGAGCAGGAGCAGTGGGGGAGCAGACTTGGTGATCCATGATGTTTTTTTTTTTCCAATAGATTTTATTGAAAGATAATTCAATACAGGATATGGCAATAACGATAATATATTTTCATATAACACTTGGAGTAAAACCATGTAGTCTAATCGTTGTGTACATGGAGTATAAAACAGGAGTAAAATGCATCATCCCAATAAAGTAACTACCATGCAGGGATAACTGGATGGATCGGCTGTAGAGGGTTCTAAAATAACTACAAGGCGGAACAAAAAAAGAAAGAATGGGGAGCGCACACCAATTACACTGTAATAGAGAGAGAGAGAGAGAACAAAAAAAAGACACTGTGGCTACGTTGTCATGAGCTGGGTGCTCTCGATCTGATCGATGGTGTTTGAAGTACCAGTGGGGAGGGAGGGTGATTATGTTGGGTATCTTTTAGAACTTCGAATCTCACTGATTGTGAGTTGATTTTCGGAGGTGACCTCCGTCCCTGTGGGTGTAGAGAGAGCCCTGTAGTAAGAGAAGAATTTTTTTTCAAAAACATTGAGATCCTCTTTGGATAGTGTTGCTTGCATGAAGGCCTGCCATCTGGAGTAGAATCCTGCATTGGATGCTTCTTGTTTGAGGTCTGTGTTGAGTTTGTCTTTGTGCAGTAAGTACAGAAGCTCCTGTTCAATTTGCAAGATTTTTGAGTAGCAGGGAGAAGTCCAATATTTTAAGATGGCTCTCCTGGTGATTAAGAGACATATCAGGGCTCAGTCCTTGTATGGAGGGTGGGTGTTGGGGGACCATGGTAGTAGTTGATTGTTCCATTACCAGAAGATGAGGAGTAAGGGGTCTTTAGGTAGTTTCAGCAGGGTTATATTGAAAATGTAGTAGATGGTCCCAGAAGGTGGAGATGAAGGAGCATGACCAAAAATGGTGGGTTAGGGTTGGTCTTGGCTGATAGCATAGGGGGCAGTTGGCATTGCCCTGGTCATTCTTGTCTAAGAGGAAGGGTATTGTCAGAAGACTTAGTAGACCAGACTGTGTGGACTGCACAGAGATAACCCAAAATGCATGTAAAGTGAATAATGATATTTATTAAAATAGATGATAAAACAGAAAATACAAATAGTGCACAACCAACCCAACAAACCCACCACCAACAACAATATATACAGCAAGGGGCAATACCAGAATCACAGATGTCAGCCAGGCCAGGGTCATACATGGCAGGTCAGCAGGACAAGGGATATTCCAGAAGCGTAAACGTTAGCCAAGCCAAGGTCATACACAGGAAGATCAATAAATGAGGGACAGGGAACCAACAGGACAGAGAGGGGAGGGATCGGGTCAGGATAAGCTTGGGAACAAGGTCGGATGCAGGCTCAGGATCGGTAAACAGGCAAACAAGGTCAGGGCTCAAGGAGAGAGATACCAAGGCAAGCATGTGAAGGCTTGCCAGTTATTTATGGGACTGACAATAATTGTCTTCATGTAACACCTGAGCGCAGGGAGTGTTGTCTGCTCCATACTGCCAGGATCCATCCGCTGGTGGAAGTCAGTACTGCGGCCAAAAGATGAAATAACACCAGCAGGGAAAGATTCCCCTGTCAGTTCCAAACTGCCAGGAGACACCTGCTGGTGGACCCCAGTACTGCACACCAAATTATATATCTTACCAGCGAACGGACCCTTTCCTGACAGGTATATAGGCACAATAAAGAATCTTTAGTCTGGTTTCTCTCCATGATTTGTTGGGGATCAGTTGTTGAATTTTTTTTGTATCCTAGTAGAAGTTTATCCACTATTTCTGTGTCTGGGAAGTCTCTGCCCCAGTTTGCTGCTGATGAGGATGCAATCGTAAGGGTTTGTAGATGTCGGAAATTGTATATGAGTCATCTTGGAGCAGTAAATCTGTGATGGACACCTTAAATCTCTTGCTTTCCTCTCTGCATGAGTTCCGTATGAAGTTGACACATTGCCCAAAATGGAAGGCATGAGATTGTGGGAGGGAGAATGTTTCGGCGATGACTGAGAATTTATGGGGACGTCCTGTTTCAATATTGCATAGAGTGGAGAGTTTTGTGAGGCCTTTTTGTTCCCAGATGTAAAAAGGTTTGTGATCCATTCTTGGTGGGAAGTTTGGGTTCCCTTGGATCGGAAGGTGCCTGGATATGAAGGGGGAGAGTTTTAGGCATTTTCTTACTTCTCTCCAGGCTATGGCTGTGTCCCTTAGGAGAAGGTTATGCTGGAAGGGTACGGGGATAGATTTCCATTTGCAGTGGAGAAGGGCCACCAAAGAGTAGGAGTGGGCCATAAGAGTTTCCAAGGATTAGTTTGAGTAGCGGGAGGATCGTGAAATCCAATCTATACCTATCCAAAGTAAATATGCTAGGTTGTATGTTCTATATTCATCTAGTTTTCCAATCAATTTCCTTCCAGATGTTTAAGGTGGCCGTTCTTCCTTTCACAAAGTCTGATTGGGCTGGATGTATCAGAGAGGGAATGATGGTGGCTAGTCTGGTGGCTACAATTTTGGACAGTATTTTGATGTCTAGATTTAGGAGCGATATGGGGCAGAAGGATCCCTGTTCTTTGGGTTCTTTGCCCTTCTGTGAGAGCAATTTGATGATGGCCTGATTTCCCATCGGTAGGTAGGTGCCGACTGATCATATACCACTGTAGACCTTGAAGAGAGTGGGTTCTTCTATGCTTTGTAGATTTTTATAAAATTCCCCTGTAAACCCATCAGGGCCTGGGGCTTTGGAGGGAGCTAGGTTGCGAATAGTTTTAGAAATTTCAGATAGAGAGATGGGTGCATTTAGGGTCTCGAGTTGGGAGGGAGTGATCGAGGGAATAGATACTTTATCAAGGTAGGATTGTGCAATCCTTTTGTCTATGGGGTCAGGTTCATATAAAGATGAATAGTATTGTAGCATGACTTTGTTGATGTCCTGTTGAGTGGATTTATTGGTGCCTGAGATGTCTCTTAGGGAGGTTATATATGTTGGGCGGAAAGGGCCTTTGCAGAGCCTTGCTAGCAGCTTACCTGCTTTGTTTCCAAATTTGTGGATTATTGCTTCCATGTGGGCCCTTTTTATCCATTCGAGTGAGTCAGCCCAAGTGTCAAAGGCACTTTTTGCTGCCTGCCATTCATTGCTGTTTTTAGGGGAATCTATGGTGTACAGGGAGTTTTGTGCCAGTCAGTGTCTGGTACTAGCTGCCTTGAAGTTTGCTAAGGTGTTTTTTTTTAAGGAAGCATAGGAAATGATCTGGCCTCTGAGGAAGGCCTTGCCAGCTTCCCAAAAAAGGTTTGGATGATCGGTGTGTGACGAGTTGGCCATGGAGAATTCTGTCCATGCTTTCTTCATGTAATGTTATAAATCAGAATTGTTATGGAGATAGGATGGAAAACACCATATTTTGGGGTTGGGATTTAGGTCAGGGTTTTCTAGCGTTGCCGAAATAAGAGCGTGGTCTGATATGGCTATGTCATGGATATCTGCGCTGGAAATTGTTGGGAAAAGGCTGTCAGTACAGAAGAGGTAGTCGATTTTGTTGAATACATTGTGTGGGTTGGAGTAGAAGGTGAAGTCCCTGTCTGCTGGGTGTAAGAGTCGCGAAATTTCTCGGAAGTGAAGAGAGTCCATAGTGGATGCGAAGTGCGTGGGATCGGTGGTTTTGGGTGGTTCTCGAGAGCGTTTGGGTGTGAACCTGTCTTCTGTCGGGTGCAGGGTGGTGTTGCCCTACTATATGTGGGACGAGGGGGATCTAACCTCTTTTGCGTTCCAGGAGGTGATTTTCATGGGGGTAGTATCGATTTGGGCCGGTGTCTTGATCGTGTCTGGTTTAGGCCTGAAGAGGGGAGCTGCCATTTTAGTGTGGGGCAAGGTGTTATTGCTGTGGTAAGAAGATAGTGCCTGAGGGTCTGGAGTTTGATAGGTGTCATAGGGTAGAGGTGTTTGGGGTGAGGAGAAGATTAAGGAGGTGGGTGCATGGAAAAAACATACTACAAAATATTGAGAGCACTTCACTTTTTTCCACATGGAGTCACTGTATAGGCCAGCTCCCAGTAATGAACCGAGTGTTGTAGCGGAGGCATTCCCACATTTTTATGATGCCATGCGCAGCAAAGTCGGGTCATGTATGAAGGAGGGAGGAGGTTGTAAGCAGTAAGGCCATAGGAGGTAATTTGAACAAAAAAGATGGAATAAGGTAAATAAATAACAAAACATTAAGTGTTATCAAGGACTGTCAGTTCAATGGATGCCTTGGAGGAGGAGAGAAAAGCCAGTCTAGGTTTCAAATCGACCAGGTATAACCATATTAGGGGAACATTAGACATGTGCACTGCCAAAAAATTAGTTTGTTTTCGTTTCATACGTTTATTTATTTTTTTTAATTTTTCGGGTCATTCGTTATGTCATCACCAGGAAAATTGTCAGGGCTGGGCTCAACCCTTCCTTCTCTAAACTGGCCGCTCAGCTGTCGGCTAATGGCCAGCTCCCATCTCTCTCCACAGTTACCCAGCTGTTGTTGATTCTACTCATCAGTCCTGCCTACTTAAAGCCGTCCAGCTCACTTGATCTCTGCCTTTGTCTTTGTCAACATCACAGAGACTTTCTCCTGCGTTCCTGTTGAAGACTTGCTCAGCTGACGTTCCTTCTGGCTTCTGCTTCTGCTTGCTGTACTACTACGTTTATCTCTGGCTCGCTGACATTTGCTTGGCTGACTACCCGATCCAGTTACTGAACTCTGGCTTGTTTTGACTACATTTACTCTGTTTGCGTTATTATTATTATTATTAAACAAGTGTAATTTAACTATACTTCTGGCTTCTTCTTTGTGAAGAAGAAGAGCGGTGAACTGAGACCTTGTATTGATTATAGGGGTCTCAATCGTTTCACAATTAAGAATGCCTACCCGATTCCGTTGATTACAGAGTTATTTGACCACCTCAAGGGAGCAATGGTTTTCACAAAGCTTGATTTGAGAGGGGCATACACAGGGGCAGACTGACCATTTGGGCACTCGGGCACAGACCCGGGCCCATGCCACTAGGGGGCCCCATCAAAGTGGCCAGCCTCACTAAAAGCAGGAAAAGTATGTAAAAATCTGTGTTTTTTTACATCCCTTGCCGACATTGTTTTGCTGTAATAAAATAGAGGCTATAGCAGTGTACATGCCCTCTTCCTCACCGCGGCTTATTTGATTTCAGAGCAGGAGATTGCCGACAGCTTGAGGAGAGGAGAGGGAGGAGGGGACACAGCCTGCAGTGTGAGAAGGGCTGCAACCAGCTGGAAGGTAAGCTTGCTGACCTGAACTGATTGTATTTTTGTCAGTGCTTACCCTGGTGAGCAGGAGGGAGGGGGAGGAAGTGTTTTTCCTCTAGCAGGACTCCCCCTGTCTCTGAAGCTGTTAGATCGATTTTCTGCGTGAGAAGTGCCATGCTTCTGGAGGAAGGATGTTCTGAACTTCTCCCCCAATCTCTGCTACACCTCCCTACCCATTACCTGCCCACCAATACACAGACACAGTCCCCTCCTCTCCTGCATTACCACCTAAAGTGTCTGTGAGCTGCTGGGGCACTTTAAGTCCCAGCATGTCAGGAGATAGGGGCAGCAGTGTGTTTCTTTTAGGTTGATTTTTGGGTGTAAAGTGCTGGTGTGTGTGTGTGTGTGTGTGTGTGTTTGTGTATACGTATATATGTATGGTGTGTGTCTGTGTGTATATATGTGTATACTGTGTGTCTATGTGTATAAATGTATACTGTGTGTCTATGTGTATATATGTATACTATGTGTCTTTGTGTATATATGTATACTGTGTGTCTATGTGTATATGTATACTGTGTGTCTATCAGTGGCGGTGCGTCCATAAGGGGCGCATGGGCGCTGCCACCTCTCTCCTGGCACCTCTCTATCACCATAGATAGATTCATGCAATGCTGCTGACACCCCCTATTCAGATTCCCGGCCCCTTTTTGGGCGCCAGGCACCTGAATTACAGCGGCGGGGGTGTTTTTGGGAAGCACCTGATTAGAGCCGTAGGCTCTAATAGGCGCCCAAAAAGGTGAACAGCGGGTGCCATGCTGGGCGTTTGCTGTTCAATCAGCTGTATGTTAGCAAAGCAAAGGAATTATCTTTGCTAACATTGAACCGCCTCTAAGCCAATCAGGTGCTCTGATCTGTTACCTGTTACCTGATTGGCTGAAGCGTCAGGCGCTGTGATTGGACGCCTGATAGAGAGGATGGAAGAAGACATCGAGGAGCGCGCAGGACACTGCTGCTGACCCGCTGCAAGACAGGTAAGTGCCGGGCGATGCACACTGTCAGCATTTGATGGGGCACAGTAGCGGCAATTTATGGGCATACTGGCAGCATTTGATGGGCAAACTGGCAGCATTTGATGGGGCACAGTAGTGGCAATTGATGGGCACACTGGCAGCATTTGATGGGACACAGTAGCGGCAATTGATGGGCACACTGGCAGCATTTGATGGGACACAGTAGTGGCAATTGATGGGCACACTGGCAGCTTTTGATGGGGCACAGTAGCGGCAATTTATGGGCACACTGGCAGCATTTGATGGGGCACAGTAGCGACAATTGATGGGCACACTGGCAGCATTTGATGGGGCACAGTAGCAGCAATTGATTGGCACACTGGCAGCAATTGATAGGTACAGTAGCGGCAATTGATGGGCATACTGTCAGCAATTAATGGGCACAGTGGCTGCGTTTGATGGGCACAGTGGCTACATTTGATGGGCACAGTGGCGGCAATTTATAGGTACAGTGGCTGCGTTTGATGGGCACAGTGGCTGCGTTTGATGGGCACAGTGGCTGCGTTTGATGGCACAGTGGCTGCATTTGATGGGCGCAGTGGCTGCATTTGATGGGCACAGTGGCTGCGTTTAATTGGCACAGTGGCTGCGTTTGATGGGCACAGTGGCAACAATTTATGGGTACAGTGGCTGTGCTTGATGGCACAGTGGCTGCGTTTGATGGCACAGTGGCTGCGTTTGATGGGCACAGTGGCTGCGTTTGATGGCACAGTGGCTGCATTTGATGGGCGCAGTGGCTGCATTTGATGGGCACAGTGGCTGCGTTTAATTGGCACAGTGGCTGCGTTTGATGGGCACAGTGGCAACAATTTATGGGTACAGTGGCTGTGCTTGATGGCACAGTGGCTGCGTTTGATGGCACAGTGGCTGCGTTCGATGGGCACAGTGGCTGCGCTTGATGGGCACAGTAGCTGCGCTTGATGGGCACAGTGGCGGCAATTGATGGGCACAGTAACTGCGTTTGATGGGCACAGTAGCTGCATTTGATGGGTACAGTGGCGGCAATTTATGAATACAGTGGCGGCAATTTATGGGTACAGTGGCGGCAATTTATGGGTACAGTGGCTGCGTTTGATGGCACAGTAGCTGCGTTTGATGGCACGGTGGCTGCATTTGATGGGCACAGTGGCTGCGCTTGATGGGCACAGTGGCTGCACTTGATAGGCACTGTGGCAGCAATTGATGGGCATCGTAGCTGCGTTTGATGGGCACAATGGCTGCACTTGATGGGCACAGTGGCTGCGCTTGATGGGCACAGTGGCAGCAATTGATGGGCACAATAGCTGCGTTTGGGCACAGTAGCTGCGTTTGATGGACACAGTGGCTGCAATTGATGTTATTTTTTCAGTTTGTTTGCGCCCCCCAAAAATTTTGAGCACCAGCCGCCACTGGTGTCTATGTGTATAGATGAGTAATGTGTGTGTCTATGGGTATGTATACTGTGTGTGTATGTATACTGTATGTTTCATTTGTGCCTACTGCCACTAAGCAGAAGTCGATCTAACTATTCTATGTCCGTGAAAAATGCACTTGTTGCCATTCGGAGGCAGCTGAATGGTGAACTGCTGAGCCCGGCCTCGGATCATGCAGCAGGGCAGGTCTGGGTGCGTGCCTGTGTGGTGATATGGCACACATCAAGCATGGCTTTTATTCACACGCCCCACTGCCAGATCTGAGGCCAACCACAGCAGTTCACTATTTCACTGGCTCAGTGAAGACTCACTTGCGCAGTTCAGAGCCTGCAACAAGTGGATTTTTTTTTCTAATTTAAAGGCCTTTTCCTGCCAGCTGCCTGCCACACCAAGCACTAAGGTGCAAAGGCTCTGCCATAAGGTAGGACTCTGTGGACTGTGATGTATAGGGAGAATTTTGGGACTTTGGTGTAAGGGGGGACTCTGATGTGAGCGTGGCACTCACCCTGACTGCTGTACTCTATATTTTGTTTTGTTTGTTACTTACCCCTGGAATGGCGGCCACCTGTAAGCCTGGGGGCCCCAGTGGCATTGCTAGGTGAGTGCGGGGGGTGCGGGCCGCACCCGGGTGACACCCGCCAGAGGGGTGACACCCGTAGGTAGCGGCCGCACCACTAACACTGCCCGCTGCCCTGATCTGCGCCACTGGACTTGTGCTGTGTCCCTCAGCACAATGGACTGAAGCCGCCTCCCCCTCCTCTCTGTTTACATCCACACAAGAGGAGGAGGAGCCCGAGGGACACACGGCTGTGTGTATCATCCACGCTGTTCTGAGGTCTGTAAACTTTATGTATATGTGGGTGGACATGTGCAGGGGGTGTCAATACTAATGGGGGGCTCTGCACTGAGGGGGATTCTATACTAATGGGGGGCTCTGCACTGAGGGGGGACTCTATACTAATGGGGGGTCTGCACTGAGGGGGGACTCTATACTAATGGGGGGCTCTGCACTGAGGGGATTCTATACTAATGGGGGGCTCTGCACTGAGGGGGGACTCTATACTAATGGGGGGCTCTGCACTGAGGGGGGATTCTATACTAATGGGGGGCTCTGCACTGAGGGGGGATTCTATACTAATGGGGGCTCTGCACTGAGGGGGGACTCTATAATAATGGGGGTCTGCACTGAGGGGGGATTCTATACTAATGGGGGGCTCTGCACTGAGGGAGGATTCTATACTAATGGGGGCTCTGCACTGAGGGGGATTCTATACTAATGGGGGGCTCTGCACTGAGGGGGGATTCTATACTAATGGGGGGCTCTGCACTGAGGGGGATTCTATACTAATGGGGGGCTCAGAACTGAGGGGGGATTCTATACTAATGGGGGGCTCTGCACTGAGGGGGGTTCTATACTAATGGGGGTTGGCACTGAGGGGGGATTTTATACTGATGGGGGTCTGCACTGAGGGGGGATTCTATACTAATGGGGGTCTGCACTGAGGGGGGTTCTATACTAATGGGGGTTGGCACTGAGGGGGGGGATTTTATACTGATGGAGGAGTCTGGACTGAGGGGGGATTCTATATTGATGGGGGTCAGCACTGAGGGGGGGTGTATGTACTGATGGGGTGGTCTGCACTGAGGTGGGAGGTTGATACTGATGGAGGGGGGTCTGCACACTCTGCACTGAGGGAGGGTTTTCTGTACTGATGGGGGGTCTGTACTGAGGGAGGGGGTCAGTACTTAGTGGGGGGTCTATACTGAGGAAAGGGGGTCTGCGCTAAGCGGGGGTCTGTACTGATGGAGGGGGTCTGTACTGAGGGAGGGGAGTCTGTACTTATTGGGGGGTCTATATTGATGGAAGGGGGTCTGTACTGAGGAGGGGGGCTATATTGATGGAGTGGGGTCTGTAGTTAGTGGAGGGGGGTCTGTACTGAGGTAGTTGGTGGAGGGGGGTGACACCAATTTTTTCGGCCCCGGGTGACACCAACCCTAGTGATGCCACTGGGGGGCCCCATAATCTTCTATTGCCCAGGGGCCCCATGAGTTGTCAGTCCACCCCTGAGCATACAATCTTGTGCAGATTAAGGAGGGTGATGAGTGGAAAGCTGCGTTCAATACCAGAACAGGCCATTATGAGTACCTCGTAATGCCTTTTGACCTTTGTAATGCCCCGGCAATTTTCCAAGAATTTATTAACGATGTCCTCCGAGATTTGTTGCAGTTATATGTGGTGGTTTATCTCGATGATATCCTCATATTTTCCAAGTCCCTGGAGAGCCACCACACAGATGTCTGTTGTGTGCTTCAGAAACAAAGAGAGAACAATCTCTATTGTAAACTGGAGAAGTGCGAGTTCCACCGTGAACAGGTTAAATTCCTGGGCTATGTCATCTCCACTGCTGGTTTTTCGATGGACCCAGAGAAACTTTCAGCCATCCTACAGTGGCCCCGACCCATGGGTTTACGTCCTCTGCAGCGTTTCCTGGGCTTTGCCAACTATTATCGGAAGTTTATTCGTAACTTCTCGTCTCTGGTCAAGCCCCTGACTGATATGACCAGAAAGGACGGTAACCCACAGAGTTGGTCTCCGGAGTGCATTAAGGCCTTTGAGAGTCTCAATCCTGCTTTTGTTTCTGCCCCTGTGTTGGCACATCCTGATCCTAGTGTACCCTTTATCCTTGAGGTTGATGCTTCTGAGACTGGAGTTAACGGCACCCTTCTGTCTCAACGTCCTACCTCTGAGAGCGATATGCGTCCTTGTGGCTACTTTTTCAAGAAATTGTCACCTGCGAAATGCAATTACGACATTGGGGACAGAAAGTTGTTAGCGATCATTTTAGCCCTTAAAGAATGGAGGCATCTCCTCGATGGTAGCACTGTGCCAGTTCTCATTCTAACTGACCATAAGAATCTCACATTCTTGTCTGAGGCTAAACGCCTCTCTTCCAGAAGGGCATGATGGGCTCTTTTCTTGTAAAGTTTCAATTACATTGTCTCATTCTTATTCAGTAATAAGAATGTAAGGGCTGACGCTTTGTCGCCACAATTTTCCTCCACTTCCAAGATGGAATCGGTTCCTGTTCCTGTGAGTCCTCCTGATCGTATTCTGGCTATGGTTTGCACCAGTCTCACTTCTCCTTTGGGTGACAAAATTCTTGCTGCTCAGGTTGATGCTCCTCCTGAGAAACCTTGTGACCACTGCTTTGTCCCAGAGTGCCTCCGTACTGCCGTGCTCCAGACTTACCATTCTCCTAAGGCAGCTGGCCACCCTGGGAGGAATCAACTCATTTGGGCCATTTCCCAACAATTCTGGTGGCCTAGTCTACGTGCTGATGTAACTGCCTTCGTAGCTCCCTGTTCCGTGTGTGCTCAGAGTAAGACTCCACGACACCTTCCAGTGGGCCTCCTACAATCCATACCCAATGGAGAGAGGCCCTGGATCCACCTGTCTATGGATTTCATTGTGGAGGTACCCAACTCCCAAGGCAACACTGTTATCTTTATGGTGGTTGACCAGTTCTCAAAGATGTGTCATTATATTCCACTTGCCCACTTCTAAGGAACTGGCTTCCATTTTTGCTCGGGAGATCTTTCGCTTACATGGGCTACCCAAGGTGATTGTCTCGGACAGGGATAGTCAGTTTGTCTCCGTGGTTCTGGAGAGCCTTTTGTGCACAGTTGGGAATTCAGCTTGCTTTCTCCTCTGCGTTTCACCCGCAGTCTAATGGGGCAGCAGAACGAGCCAATCAGTCCTTGGAGCAATTCTTACGTTGCTATATTTCTGACCATCATAACAACTGGTCAGACCTATTACCATGGGCAGAGTTTGCTCACAACAGTGCCTTGAATTCTGCTTGTCCCTGTTTATGGCGAATTATGGTTTCCAACCTTCCATGTTGCCTGACTAGTTTGTTCCGCAGAGTATTTCTGCGTTAGAGGAGCATCTCTGTAGTCTTTGTTCCACTTGGGCACAAGTTCAGGAGGCTTTGAAACATGCTAACGATAGGTACAGACTCCATGCTGCCTGCACCTTCCTACCAGGTTGGGGACAGAGTCTGGCTGTCATCTCGCAACCTCCGACTTCGTGTTCCTTCTTTGAAGTTCGCACTTCATTTTATTGGGCCTTTCTGTATCCTTCGCAGGATTAACCCAGTGGCTTGCGCCTTGGACCTTCCTCCTAGTATGCGTATCTCTAATGTGTTACATGTCTTCTAGTTGAAACCTTTGGTCTCCAATCGCTTTACCACCTTGGTGCCACGTCCTCACCTCATACATGTTGAGAACCATGAGGATTATGAAGCACAATCCATTGTTGACTCCCGTAGGTTCCATGGGATTACAGTACCTGGTGCATTGGAAGGGGTACGGTCTGGAGGACGTACATGCCCCTGTCCTCCTCCGTGATTTCCATAGACGTTTTCCCCTCAAGCCCGGTAGTCCTCCGAGGAGGAGTAGTCGTTGAGGAGGGGGTACTGTCAGGGCTGGGCTCAGCCCTTCCTTCTCTGAGCTGGCTGCTCAGCTGTCGGCTAATTGCCAGCTCCCATCTCTCGCCACAGTTACCCAGCTGTTGTTGATTCTGCTCATCAGTCCTGCCTACTTAAAGTCATCCAGCTCACTTGATCTCTGCCTTCACCTTTGTCAACATCACAGAGACTTTCTCCTGCGTTCCTGTTGAAGACTTGCTCAGCTGACGTTCCTTCTGGCTCCTGATCCTGCTTGCTGTACTACTACGTTTATCTCTGGCTCTCTGATATTTGCTTGGCTGACTACCCAATCCGGTTACTGAACTCTGGCTTGTTTTAACTACGCTTACTCTGTTTACCTTATTATTATTATTATTATTAATAAACAAATGTTATTTAACTATATTCTGTCTAGGTCTGATTCATGGTTCCTGATAGAAATGGTAACCTCCCAGGGTCTGGAAATACGTTACACAAACCTTTCTTCAAGGCCTCCTGAAGATGTTTCATCTCTGTGAAGGCAGGATGAGTTCTGCAACTTTACCCTTGTAACGTGGATCAAGAAGAGTTTCCAGCCAGTAATAATCCCTCTCCTTGATACCACGAATCCTAGAGTCCTTTCTCAGGCTTTGTAGAATCAGGGAGGCCATGTGGCGTAAGTTTGCAGAAGCATTCGATT
The DNA here is from genome assembly GCA_037952925.1 of Lithobates clamitans. Lineage (NCBI taxonomy): Eukaryota > Metazoa > Chordata > Amphibia > Anura > Ranidae > Lithobates > Lithobates clamitans. The sequence continues at coordinate 11,429,121 of JBBGZY010000300.1, forward strand.
CTAAGTCCTCTGGGTCACTAAGGATCACATTATGCGTAACTACTTCCACCCAGCCACGTACAAATCCTTGGGTTTCTGGGGACTGAAAACCATCCCTTGAAGACTGCTGCTGAGTGCTATCCTCTACATCCATGCTGACAGAATCCTTCTCCTCCTCTTTCTGTGTGTTTGGCCGGCCCACAGGAATGCTATCTGGATAAAGGGGGCCTTGAGAGGAAAGGAAGTGATCCTCTTCCTCCCACTGTTCTGACTCATGTACCCTTTCCACGATTCCAAGAAGCGTGTGCTATAGCAGAAAGACTAGAGGGACAATGTCACTGATGCATGCATTGTCGCACTTATGCATGCATTGTCGCTGCTCACCATCCTTGTGGCCTCCTCAAATGGTGACAGGACAGTGCATGCATCCTTGATCAGTAGCCCCTGGCGTGGCGAAAAAGAAGCCAAGCTCCCCTGACCCTGTCCCGGTGCCATACTTGCACAGGTACTCATTGATGGCCCTCTGCTGTGTGTGCAGCTGCTGTAGCATTGCCAACGTTGGGTTCCACCTGGTGGGCATTTCACAAATGAGGCGGTTGGTGGGCAGGTTGCATTCCCTTTAGATGTCAGCTAGCCGAGCACTGGCATTGTATGACTCGCGGAAATTACCAAAGACCTTTCTGGCCTGCCTCAGGAGATCTTGTAAGCCTGGGTACCTGGTCAAGAACCGCTGCAACTCCAAATTCAGGACATGTGCTAATCATGGAACATGGGTCAAGTGTTCCTGTCAGAGGGCGGAGAGAAGGTTGGTGCGATTGTTGCATACAACCATTCCTGGCTGAAGCTGGCATGGCGTCAACCACTTCTGAGCCTGCCCCTGCAGAGCTGACAGAATCTGCTCCAGTGTGGCTCCTGTCCCCTAGGCAGACCAACTCAAGCACCGCATGGCATCTTTTAGCCTGACTACTTGCGTAGCCCCTTAAACGCTTACGGTGCACTGCTAGTTCAGAGGACAAATATGCAGAAGAGGCCACAGAGGAATAAGCAGAGGAGGGGTGGAGGAGAGAGCTGTGGTAGAATCACCACTAGCAATTTGGAGGCGTGGGGGTGGAACAAGCTCCAACAACACTAAACCCTGTCCTGCATCCTTCCCAGCAGCCAGCAGAGTTACCCAGTGCGCCATGAAGGAAAGGTAACTGGACCATGAGTCAGCCATAATATGAATCTTACTGCTGACCACCCTGTCCAACAAGGCCAAAATATTGCCTTCCACATGGCGGTAGAGAGCCAGAATGGCCTTCCGTGAAAAGAAATGGTGTTTTGGAACCTGCCACTGAGGTACAGCACATTCCACAAATTCACAAAAGGGGGCAGAGTCTACCAGCTGAAAAGGCAGCAGTTGCAGTGCTAGCAATTTGGCCAAGCTAGCATTTAGACACTAAGCTTGTGGATGGCTGGGACCAAATTTCTTTTTACGGTTCAGCAACTGGGGTAGGGAAATTTGCCTGCTAAAATCGATTGGTGGTTTACTGCTAGCAGATTGGCTGCAAGTACTTGGGACACCTATTGCTATATGAGAGGACTGGAGGTATAGTAGGGTTGGAGATCCCAGATGAGGAGCAAGGAGAAGTCCACCTTTTTCTATGATGTGGGTCTTTCAAGTGCTGTTGCCAATGGACTGCATGTCAGGTCGTCATATGTCTGGTCAAGCATGTGGTGTCCAATAGGCTGCTGTTCTGGCCACGCTTGATCCGCTTCAGACATAGGTTGAAAACAGCAATGCTGTGATCTGCCGCACACGTGTCGAAAAAGGCCCACACCAAGGAACTTTTAAAAGTCAATGGGGAGTCAGCAGTGCCCTGCACCTGCAGAGCTCTGTGGTGTGATGCAATAGGGTGGCTACCCTTAAGCTGCCCCCTAGAGAACATCCTGCCTTGTTGAAGTTGTGCCTCCTCCTCCTTGCTTTCCTCCTCTCTTCTCTCAGGCACCCAAGTACAGTCAGTGACCTCATCATCCCCTCCCTCCCCATCACTGGAGCAAACTTGGCAGTATGCAGCAGCTGGGGGAACATGACTGCCAGTTTCTTGTCCTTCTGTGGCACCCCCCTCTCTAGGCTCACATTACTCCCCTCCTCAATCTGGGAACCAACATCGGAGCCTTCAAATCACTGCCCATCCTCCAGCAGCATATAACCGACACTGTGGTCGAATAATTCTGGGGACTCCTTTGTGCATGATGGTGGACAAGGAGCCAGTGGAATAGGCCGATTTGGCAGCTGCGTTGGAAGGCAAACTACTCTGAGCCTGGGTGACAGAGGATGAGGACAGCTTCGTTATCCACTCCACCAACTCTTCTGCACATTGTGGCTCAATAACACGGCCAGCAGCAGCAAAAAAGGACAAGCGTGCTCCATGACCATCTGCAGAGGATGCACCATGTCCACGACCACCACTGTTGACTGTAGACAAAGAGGCTGCTTGCTCTCTTTTAGTGGCCTGTGAGCGACTGCCTCTCTTTTCTGGCCTTCCGGACATGATGTATTTTTTGTTTTGCAACACCACACTTCACTGTATTAGATACTGTGTACACCGCCTGAAGTATATAAGAAAGTATACACCACCGAATGCACTGTACATATAGGCTACACTGTATAGACTTTATATATATATATATTAATACACCGCCTGAAGTTTATTAGAAACTGTTCACACTGTATTAGATACTGTGTACACCGCCTGCACTGTATTAGAAACTGTACAGCGGCTGCACTGTATTGTATACTGTGTACACCACCAGAAGTGTTGTAGAAACTTTACACACTGTATTAGATACTGTGTACACCACCTGAAGTGTATTAGTAACCGTACACACTGTATTAGATGCTATGTACACCGCCAGCACTGTATTAGAAATTGTACAATGGCTGCACTGTATTGTATACTGCAGGGCTCAAAATTTCAAGTCCTGAGCTACTAGTCAGGTCTCAAGTGTTACTCGCCACCATTTGCCCCGCCCAACCTGTCTGCCCCTAATTCCACCCCTAAACACGCCCTCATAAATTATCTCCTGAAATGACACTTAAATGTTTTATGGAGAATTACGTTTTAAAAACAAATATTAACAACAACAACTTTATCTGTGCCCACCAATGCAGCCTTCCTGTGCCCAACAATGCAGCCTGTGTCCACCAATGCAGCCTGTGCCCACCAATGCAGTCTGTGCCCACCAATGCAGGCTGCCTGTGTCCACCAAAGCAGCCTGTGCTCATCATGCAGCCTGTGCCCACCATTGCAGCCTGTGTCCACTATGCAGCCTGTGTCCACTATGCAGCCTGTGCCCACCATGCAGCCCTGTGTCCACCATGCAGCCTGTGCCCATCATGCAGCCTGTGTCCACCATGCAGCCTGTGTCCACCATGCAGCCTGTGTCCACCAATGCAGCCTGTTTCCACTATGCAGCCTGTGTCCAACATCCAGCTTGTGCCCACCATGCAGCCTGTGTCCATCATGCAACCTTCACCCACCATGCAGCCTGTGTCCACCATGCAGCCTGTGTCCACTATGCAGCCTATGTTCACTATGCAGCCTACCTGGGCAGGGGAGGAGAGGAACAGGAGAGTCACCGGATGATCAGAGCACAACGCAGGGAACACAGCGATAACAGCTTTCATTTCAATTGCTGTGTTCCCACCGTTCAACATCATACACAGCCCCCCCTGGCCGGGAAACTTTGATTGACAAATTGCCCGTCCCAAAATTGGACAGGCAATCTGTCTATCAAAGTCCCAGGACCAGGAGGAGGGGCTGTATCTGACAGGGAACACAGCGTCAGGGAACACAGCAATTGAAATGAAAGCTGTTATCGCCGTGTTCCCTGTGTTGCGCTCTGATCATCCGGGCGGCTCTCTCTCTTCCCCTCCGCGATTGCTGGGAGAAGTGCTCGCCCCCTCCCCCCCCGCTTCCAGGCAGCCATAGCTCACTAGCCCTCAAAATCCATTGGCAAAATGCGAGCAGGCAAGTGGAATTTTTGAGGGCTGGTATACTGTGTACACCACCAAAAGTGTAGTAGACACTGTACACACTGTATTAGATACTGTGTACTCCATCTGACGTGTATAAGAAACTGTACACACTGTATTAGATACTGTGTACCCCACCTGCATTGTATTAGAAACTGTACAATGGCTGCACTGTATTGTATACTGTGTACACCACTAGAAGTGTATTAGTGTCAGGGCTGCGCTCAGCCCTTCCTTCTCAGAGCAGGCCGCTCAGCTGTCAGTTAATTGCCAGCTCCAATAATTTCCACAGTGACTCACCTGTTGAAGATATCCTGTTTGTCAATCCTGCTGGTTACTTAAGCTGTTCAATTCAGTCCCTCTCTGCCTTCGCCTTGGTCAACACATCCAGAGACTCTCTCCTGTGTGCCTGTTGAAGACTTGCTTGGCTGATGTCCCTTCTGGTTTCTGATCCTGCTTGCTGTTCCACTACCCTAATTCCCCAGTTTCCTGATTTCCTGGCCTGTCCAGTAGTACGCTGATCTCTGGCTCCCTGACGTCCTGGCTTGTCTGACTATCTGTTCCGGTTACGGAACTCTGGCTATGATTTGACTACATTGCTCTGTTTACCTTTTACTATTATTATTATTATTATTATTATTAAACAAATGTGATTTTTAACTGCACTTAGGTCTCTGTCTGATTCATGGTTTCTGACAATTAGAAAGTGTACACATTGTATTAGACACTGTGTACACCGCCTGCACTGTATTAGAAACTGTACAACCACTGCACTGTATTGTATACTATGTACACCACCAGAAGTGTAGTAGAAACTGTACACACTGTATTAGATAGTGTACACTGCCTGCACTGTATTAGAAACTGTACAATGGATGCACTGTATTGTGTACTGTGTACACCACCAGAAGGGTAGTACAAACTGTACACACTGTATTAGATATTGTGTACACCGCCTGAAGTGTATTAGAAAGCATACACCACCGAATGCACTGTATATATAGGCTACACTGAATGCAGAGTATATATATATATATATATATATATATATATATATATATATATATATATATATTAGACTGTATATATATATATATATTAATACACCGTCTGACGTGTATTAGAAACTGTACACACTGTATTAGATACTGTGTACAACACCTGCACTGTATTAGCAACTGTACAACGGCTATAGAGTCCCCAACCTTTTTTTTAAGAAAAGGTTGGGGACTTCTTTCCCTGCATTTTTGTGGGTAGGGAAGCCCATTGAAATGAATGGGCTGCTCTACACACAGCACGTAGCCACACAGATGTGAACCAAGGGCTTGTTCATATGTCAGGTTGGAGGGGCGGTAAAACCACATCCTTGAGCTGTTTTTACCACCCGCAACTTCTCCCCCTTCAGCTGCAGAAGCAGCAGCTGGGGGTGTACACATGCTATGGCTGCAGCTGGAGGTATACCCAGGGTGAATGGGGCTGCACTGGAACTACCCAGCAACTGTGTGCATTGCACGGTTACGATGTAGTGATGTTGCATTTATGGGATTAAAACAGGTGGTGAGGAGGTAACATAATGCCTCTTTACCGCCTGTCAAATGCCTCTGAAAAGCAATCTGTGCATGGATTGCTTTTCAGAGGAGCAGCAGTCCTTGCTGCTATCACAAACAAGCCCTATAAAAGCAGTTCTGATGGTACAGGAATGGGGGGTCAGAATTAAAAGTAACATACACACACACATACAGATACACGCATACAGACACATACACACATACAGACACATGTACACACACATACAGACACACGTACACAAACATACAAACACGTGCACACATACACATGCACACACAGACACATACAGACACACATACAGACACATGCATTGCACACACACACATACAGACACATGTACACACACATACTAACACATGCATTGCACACACACACACATACAGACACATGCACACACACGCATACAGACACATGTACACACACACATACAGTCACATACACACACACACACATACAGACACATGTACACACACACACATGCACACACATACAGACACATGCACACAAACAGACATGTGTTCACACACACACACACATGCATAGTTGCCAACATTGTAAAAAAAAATTATAGGGACACTTTTTTGGCTGTAGGCGGAGTCTTATTATAATTAGGGGAGGGGCATGCGTTTGTAGGCATGACATAGCAAAAAAGAAAAATGTGGGCCGCACCAGAAAATGTGAGTGGTTTACGTGAAATGGTGGGCGTGGCTTATATGGGCGTGGTTCAAATGTCGGAGTGGTTAGAGTCTGAGATGAATGAGAGATGGAGAAGGAAAGGGGAGAAGAGGGAGGGAGAGAGAAAGAAGGAAAGAAGGAGGGAAGGAGAGAGAAGAAAGGAAAGAGGGATGGAGGGACAGAAAGCCCAGATCCTACACCACAATAGAAATGTGTATTCCAGAGTTTAACAAATCAGCAGATAAAGATACACTAAACACCTGGTGTTAGTGCTTCATTCATCCCGACACCATGGTTGTTGTGGTGTCAGGATGATTGAAGCACATTATTTCTATTATTACATTGAAATATAAAATTAAATAGTTCACCTCACCATTATGCAGAATCAGTGCTAGCCCTGAGCGTTTCACTTGCCACGTCGCCTGCCACCAGATGCCATCAGGTGCCCCCAGCAGTGTCCCTCCTCACATCTGGTGTCTCCAGCAGCGGAGCCCCTCATCACATCAGGTGTCCCCAGCAGCAGAACCCCTTATCACAACAAGTGTACCCAGCAGCGGAGCCCCTCATCACATCTGGTGTCCCCAGGCAGCGGAGTCCCTCCTCACATCAGGTGTCCCCAGCAGCGGAGCCCCTCATCACATCAGGTGTCCCCAGGCAGCAGAGTCCCTCCTTACATCTGGTGTCCCGAGGCAGCAGAGTTCCTCCTTACATCAGGTGTCCCCAGGCAGTGGAGCCCCTCCTTACATCTGGTGTCCTAAAGCAGTGGAGCCCCTTCTTACATCTGGTGTCCCCAGGCAGCAAAGTCCCTACTTACATCTGGTGTCCCCATGCAGTGGAGTCTTCCTCACATCTGTGGTGTCCCCAGGCAGCAGAGCCCTCCTCACATCTGTGGGGTCCCAAGGCAGCAGAGCCCTCCTCACATCTGTGGTGTCCCCAGGCAGCAGAGCCCTCCTCACATCTGTGGTGTCCCCAGGCAGCAGAGCCCTCCTCACATCAGCATCCCCAGGCAGCGGGGATCTCCTTCATTACAGTGTATCACATCCCCAGCAGTAGCAGCTAATAGGCTTCAGTGTACAAGAGAATTGTCCACTGTACACTGAAGAGAGCAGCCGATTGGCTGCCCCTCCCCTCTCCACTGAACACAATGGAAAATGCGACAGCCATCTTTTTGTAGCCCGTCGGCCATTTTTTGCCTAAAACATTCCTGATTTTCCCGGGACAAAAGCAAAATCCCAGGAAATTAATCGGGGCGAGCTCCGATCGGGACGAAGGTCCCAAAATCGGGATTCTCCCAGGAAAATCTGGACTGTTGTCAAGTATGCACATGTACACACACAGACAGACACTCACATGCACACACACACACACACACACACACACATACACACACACACACACGCCCACACACAATGTACAAACACACATACAAACACGTGTATACACACACACACACATGTACACACACAGACACTCACATGAACACACACAGACACATGTATAAAGCCCTTTTAAAATGAATCTAGCTTCTAGCACAGTACCTTTCCAGTTTCCTCATTCAGCTGGGTACTGCACTGTAGGGGGAAGCAGAGAGCACAGCACACTCCCCTGCACTTTACTTTCACTTTTGAGGCTGACGGAGCTTCTCACAGTGCCGATGTACAGTTCGGCTGGCAGTCTCTCCCCTGATCCCGTGGCACACCTGAGAACCTCTGACGGCATACTGGTCGAGATACACATATATTTATACACCGCCTGAAGTGTATTAACAACAGTACACCACCAAATGCACTGTGGATATATATATATATATATATATATATATATATATATATATATACACTAGACTGACTTACTGACTATATATATATATATATATATATATATATATATATATATATATATATATATATATATATATATATATATATATATATATATATATATCAAATTCACTGCCACTAACTGAATAACCTGCCTGCTTAATATAACTCAAGCTATCTCTCTGTCCATGCCAACAACACTACAAATGGCCACTAAGTAAGCAGCCTTATATAGTGTTGGGCATGGACTTAGTACCCCTGAGCCATGATTGGCCAAAGGCACCCTGCCTTTGGCCAATTATGTCTCTCTCAGCAGAGCGCGCTGTGATTGGCCAAAGTATGCAGGTCAGGTGCGTGCTTTGGCCAATCATCATACAGCAATGCACTGCGATCTCGCAGTGCATTATGGGGTGTTATGCGGTGCTCTAATTTTCACGCGAACGCCCCATAATGTTCGCTGTATGTTCGACCCGAACATCGAGCTCATCTCTAATTGCTATGAACTTCAGAAATGTAGAGCCCACTTTCAAGAAGTCAAGAAACGTCTATAATGTTTACGCTTGGAATATCCTTGAGTGTACACAGCTTGGCTACAGGTGATGAGCGGGGGCAAAGTACAGTTCTTTAAAGTGGTTGCAAACCCCAGTCATGAAATCTGAACAAAGCACATAAATCTGTAGTGTTTACTTGTCTCTCTCCAAAGCTCTAAGTGTCGATTGTCTCTGGTGCTTTGTTCTTCTGTTATCAGCATGAGTCACTATTGACAAGTTTTCCCAACACATGAGATAAATTTGTGATGGCGTGGAGAGCTCAGTACACAGCATATCTACTCAGAACACAAGTCTGCATGTTCCTTGGTTCCTGTGTGCTGTGTGGAGGGGGGGTGTGTCCTCCAGTCAGTTCTCACACAGTGCATAAGAGCTGTAACTGCAGCTCTCCATCCCCTCCTCTCTGCTTCTTGCAGATGCAGAAGGATTTTATCACAATTGTGCTCTTTTGAAGGGGTGTAGAGATGAGATGCCTGCAGATAAACAAGTAAAACTTATATGTAGGAGGATTTGTTTCATCTCTGTGTATCACCTAAGGATATTCACTTCATTGGGTATATGAGAGGCTTTACCTCTCCTAAATCAGCTCAGGACTGGCTAAATTGTCATTATAACTCCTGAGGGATGTACTATGGTATATTACTTGTCATAAACAATATTGTGTGGCCCTGCTTTGGGTCCTATTTTTCTTAGTGTTTCTTACTGTCTTTTTGTCTTCCTTCCTCCATCTTTTTTTGTAAAGGGGGTCAACATCGCTTACAATTCGATATACTCCACTAATTTTGTGGGGTATCCATTTAAGTTCAACATGTCATGGCATTTTCCTGTGATTGGGTCATGGTTGACAGAGGGGGTAGAAACATATTCATGCATTGTAGATTTTGCAATGTGGAAATGATTCTTGCTAATATTTACAGTACTGTACTTTCCCCTCCTTATAAATCTGATATGTTACGACAGATTGCCTTATTTATAAAAGACCTGCTTCGTATAGCAATTTTGATGGTAGGTGATTTCAACAATGTTATCTAATTAGGAACAAGTTTCCAACTCCATATGCTCCCCCTGCAGACACTCTGTCTCCTTGGGAAGCTATGTTGGGAACTGGGTTTGTACGATTTGTGGAGACTGAATCATCCCAACAGCCTGTGTTATTTGCGTCATTTAAAAATGTACAATTCTCTATCTAGGATGTATCTGGTCCTAAGTACTTCTGAATGTATCCCCATGATTCACAATGTCATAATTGAACTAGGGGGTTTCAGACAATGCTCTTCTAGTTGTTACTGTAGCTTTGGGGCATAGGGGCCCTCATACCTCTTGGCGACCTTTATACTGGATAACGCTAATTTGGCCTCCCATTGTACAATTTGAGATACCCTTAAGGCTTATCTTTGAGGCATTTAAATTAAACAGACCAGCACTATCAAGTCTTCTGCTAGAATTCAATTGGAACAGAAGATAAAATCAACTAATGATGCAGAGGGCAGATAAGTCCTAGATCCCACTATAGATAATAAGTTGGAGTGGATGATATCACAAGCCCAATTATGTACTCTTTTGGCAGACAGAGCTAAGCACAAACTATTTTTCCAGAAACATGGGGAGGTGACTGGTAAACTGTTAGCTCAGATTGTCCATTCACTGATGAATACTGTTCATATTAGGGCACTTATGATGGTAATGGGCAAACTTGTACTCAAGCAGAAGTGGTCCTGGGTTTTTTTTCAGGAAATGTATCAATCTCTGTATTCCTCTAGGGCATGCTATTTCTCCATAGAGTTACAAACATACTTGGATAGAAATCCCCTCCCTATATTCTCTGATGGTGATAGATTCCTAACGAATGCCCCAATTACATTACAGGAGTTGAAGGTGGCAGTGTCTGGATTTCCCAACCATAAAGCTCCCAATACTGATAGTTTTCCCATAGAAGTACTGTATATAAAAAGTATGGAGTTGTGTTATTCCCTCCTTTATTGCTTGTTTGTAATGAGGCCTTCTCCAAGGTAGGCTTTCTCTATCAATGTATGAGGCAACTATAATGGTCATATCCAAAAAGGATAAAGACCCCCTTATATTTAGAACCATACACACCCATCTCTCTACGTTCTACTGATGTGAAAATCCTGGCTAAAATTTTTGCGAATAGACTCAAGAAAGTAATTTTGCAAATTATACATATAGATCAGGTGGACTTTATGCCTAATTTCTCCTCTGCTGTGAATATTATATGTTCTTATTTGAACCTACAAGTCCCAATAAACAATCATACTAATAGAGCCCTTTTGGCTTTAGAAGCTTTAAAAGCTTTTGATAGAATTGAGTTGCATCACCTCTGGGCTTTTTTAGATGAATGCCAAATGGGACCTAATTTCTGTAACTGAGTAAAGCTGCTATATGCTGCCACAAAAGCCTCCATTGGAGTGAATGATTTAGAGTCCCCCTTTTATGACCTGTTTTGAAGGATAAGGCAAAGTAGTCTGTTTTCTCCCCTTCTTTTTGCTAATGCAATCGAACCCCTGGCCTGTTTAGGCCCCTTTCACACGTGCGGACCGTATGTCCGTATTTCATCCATCCGTTTTCGGATAAAATACGGACATACATGCATCCCTGTGGGATAGCGAGTGTCAGCGGATGAACATCCGCTGACACCCGATATCATCCAGCCCCGCTATTGTCCGATTCTGCAGGCGGAGGAAAATCATATTTTTCTATCTGTCTGCAGAGCGGATCGGATGAACACGGACAGACGGTCCGTGTTCATCTGATCCCCCATAGGGGAGAGCGGAGATCTGACAGGGCGGTCCCCGCACAGTGTGTCATCCGCCAGTTCAGCAGTGATCAATGGAGTGATCCCCATTGAGCAAGCAGAGGTTCACGGGTTGGATCAACACGGATCCGCACGTGTGAAAGGGGCCTTATTGCATAACTACCTCAATGTTACTGGGTTTAGTAGAGGCATTCATGATGAGAAAATGGCATTTTATGCAGATAATATATTACTATTTCTTTCAAATACTGATTTCACTTTACCATCTGCTATGCATCATATTAAGGAATACAAATTAATTGGGAGAAATCCATGTTGCTACCTTTGGATCTACTTCCTGCTCCTCTACCCTACTCACCTATAAGTCTTCAGGTTGTTCCTATGCTCTATATTGAAGTCGTGATGGCAAAACACATCAGTGCATGACCTTACAGCGACCTGAAGTGATGTGTGTTTGTCACTACCAGGAAGGAACAGCCAGATACTTTCAACGCAGTGGATGGCAGATGGCATTGCATACTGATTGGTGGTACTGATAACACAGATTCTGATTATTCAACCAAATGCCTGTTACAATTTATGTTGTGTAAGTGTGGTTTTAAGGGGGTGGCCATCATGAATAAACTTTTAAAACTGTATCACACTATGTGGAGCCTTTTTTTACATGACTAAACCACCCACCCATAATAAGTCACAACCTGCCCAGGCCACCTCTCTGCTGATAAGAAAGGTATACACTACAAAGAAACTGCTAGGGTTATCCTCTTTTACTAGATATACTCCCATTTGGCACAAAGACCTGTTCCCAGAAATTCATACATTACAGGGCGTTCAGAGATGGGAGAACGACAGAGTCTACACCTTCTATTGTTATCATTATGGGCCATTAAAGTCCTTTGTACAACTAACTGATGCATTTGCACTCAATTATAAATGGATTCACTAGTTCCTTCAATGGAGGCATGCTGTACAGGCATAACCTTGGCTTCTGATTCTTTCAGTGTCATGCATATAATCAATAATATTGTACAATATTATAATCAATAATCAATAATATTGTACAGGCATCCTCTATGAAAGATTTGAATTCTGCCACAATATTAGAACATCCCTTATTGAAATTTCTGCTAGTCTGTAGAGCACAAACTGAACCAAGTATTCATTCTACATAGGGTATATAGAACTCTCATTTTTTTACATACAATTGGGGTAAGAGATAACATGTTGTGGTCACTCTTGTGGATCCCCTATCCAAGGTTGAATAAATGGTTCATTGGGGACCAATGTCTTAGTGGATCCCCTTACGTTCCTGTTATATTGATTCCTCTTCTATGGATCATTATCTGGTGCTCACTGTTTCTAGAGCTTTATTTATTAGCTTGAAGGCTGATTGAACCTAAATGGACCTTTCCTCATCCACCAACTCTCTCTGAGTGGATAACAGATCTAAATAAACATAACACCTATGAAAACATGCTCATTATCTAATAAATTCTATGCATAAATCTAATGCTATATGGTCCCAATGGATGAAATATATGCCTTCTTTGTTTCCTATATCATTTATTATAGGTGTATTTGTTATGAATTATTTTGTATGTGTATGGTTGGTTAATTTTGTTTTAAGTATTATTTGTATTATTGTATTACTGATTTAAGTATTGTGTATTATCGGTAATTTATGTTTTTTTGTCCGGTACCCTGCGTGGTGGTTTGACTCAGTGGTGTCAAATTATAAAAAACTTCTTTATAAAAAGACCTGAAAAAAAAAGCTGACCCTCCATAACTAAAAGAACTGAAAACCAGAGATGGATGAGGATGGGCCAGGGACAGTAAGACAGCTGAGGAAGGGGCTAGATAATGCTGGATGTCCTCCAGTCAAGACATGATGCAGACCCTATCAATGGGAATGGGAAAATAAGTTATTATCGTTACTATTTCTTCTAGAATAATTAATCCTTAATTAATCCGTTGCCTCCTGGCAGCCTTTAATGCCTGGGAGGCGGCATGGTTTTTGTATCATGTGACTATTGTGATTGACTCTCACAGCAGTCATATGATAAAGCACCTGTCTGTAGACTCCTGATCAGAAGCCTTGAGCTAGAGCTTGGTTAATGTTCTGGGAGCATGCAGTGAGTATGTTCTCAGCACACAACCTCAGGCCACCGTGAATGCATACGTGCAGCGGCTGGGCGTTAACACCCAACTTTCTTGCCGCCGCACATATGCATTACAGGCTTGCCATGAGGTTAAATAGCAATTATATACCCATTTACTTTGAAAAATAGAGATGGATAATTCAAATACAACAGGTTTAACCCTACACACCCCCCCATGTTGGTGTAAAGACAGAATATTCTGTAAATGTTAAATATGTTCACTGCTTATGCCAAAGTGGCCTAGTTTAGGAAAAAAGCTAACAATTGGTATTTGAATGTAACCTGGCATAAAAATATGTAATCAGTATTAACTGTACAAGACAGGTCATCTAATTGCTTGGATTGTAACACTTAAATGCTTTTGTTTTTCAGATTGAGATTTCATCCACAGTATTTATTTCAATGGGCCTTTATAGGAGAAGGTCCTGTCCTTTGAGTGGAAAAAAACCCGTCAAAAAAGATTAGCATTGCCTGGAAGAGTTTTGGTGTTTGCTTGCTTCTAATGCTTGGCACAATTTTTGGAGAACTGAGATTTAAACAGGTACAGTATATCAAGGTTATGAATTGGAAACTACAAGAACAGAAGATAGTAAAACAATACTAAATCTCCAAGAAGGCACAGCATGGTTATAAAGATATGTATTTGATAAAGCATATACAGTAAATAGGCATTGGCACAGAGACATTACCCAAAAACAAAACTAGGTTTATCACTATCAATTCATACCAACACAAACAATGAATTTCAAAGTGGAGTCATGTAGTCCCACAATCACTTTTCAGTGGGCCCCTTCTTTGAGGGGCAAAATGACAGCAGTCATTATGAACAACTTACCTCTCTACATTGCTGTAAAATGAGAGGCATGTTCTGTGTGATCCTATATCAATTCAGGGTCTATACTTTTTTGTCCAATGGACAATCAATTGCTGCATCACATTTTGTGAACTACAATGTGGAGGGGGTTATATATCTTTTGGACTGTGAATGTGAACATTTAATAAAACAAATAGACCTTTTAAAATTCAAATTTCAAATCATGTCTTTGATGTGACATTGGGCAACCTTAGATCTCCCATTACATGAAATGAATTTTTTTAGCATCCAATACAACAAAAATACATGAATAGAAAGAGGATGATGGGATTTTTAGAGTGCCAGGAATAAACCAAAAACAAACTGATATATAAAAATATAACATTTATTTATACATAAAAACATCAGGATATCACCATACAGTAACATTATTGTAGACGAACAGCAGTAGTTTCTTGCTCTACATGTTTCGGCATACAATGGCTTCCTCAGGAGATAAGTACTGCAAGTATGGTCACTATAATTTGAAAATACTATATTAGAGACATACAAAATTGATGTATATAAATATAACATCTCAATACAAACAGTATACACATGAGAAAGTTCTCAAAAAAGCATGGAACCAAGAAGCCACATTCAGCATAAACCTACTTGATATAATAGATATCCTATCAATAAAGGTTAATGGCTCAGATGTCTAGAGGACATTGATAATTAGGAGTTATCTGGTACACCACAGAGGGGGCTATAGGGACTCCAATGGCAATAGGCCTGTGAATATGGGAAGATATTATTTGAAAGACCATCATACACTGTATAAATATTAGGAACAGATTGGCAAACATATATGCATGTGCACATAAGCACATACACATACTGCAACCAATAGGTTGAACCTACCAGAAAATCCCAAAGCTATAACTCAATGTTCTGAAATGTTCATCCCGGAAACAGGGACTCTCAGTTATTTATATTGAAAAAATTGAACTTCCCGAATTAAATTCAAAAGCTGGTAATAGTCCTATGTTAATAACAAGTGAGAGAAGGAACAGTTCAGCAGTGTACAATTAACTTCACCCTCAAACAGAGAGAGAGAGAGAGAGAGAGAGAGAGGACTGAAACAATACCAAACATTTTTCTTTACCTTAACAGAGTGGCACCATACATATCTCTTCCATCTAGTATCAGCCCGCTGCAAAAATAGCAGGTTAAGTGGGCCTTTTATACCCCCTCCACTTCCTACAGCATCTAATGGTGCAGAGGGAAACACGGACGCCTTAAATCGCCACTGCGCCTAAGCATGACAAAAACACCGGCACCATGTTGGAAAGTATGCCCAGAGCAGGGAGTGGCTTCAGGCTGTACAGCTATTAGCCACTCAGATCTGTCCAACCCCCAACAGAAATTAGGGTTAAAGGGGAAGGATATTACTATGGGGGCAAGCTGAGCAGATGGCCAGTGGCACCAGCATCAAATTACCCACAAAGGAGGGCCCTTAAAGGGGAATGACGGTGATGCCCTGAGCGTCCATATGGTCACCCATATACAAACAATGAACCTCATAGGAAACAGAAGAATGCCATCTAGTCACCAAGCATGGGAAATACAACCCCAGCAAATAAAATGAATCTAATATTGACATATGAGCTGGATGTCTATGGAACAAATCCCAAGACAAAAGACAGAATATATTAAATGCAGGGAAATCTGTGTCAGGGCTGGGCTCAGCCCTTCCTTCTCAAAGCTGGCCGCTCAGCTGTCGGCTAATTGCCAGCTCCTATCTCTCCACACTGACTCACCTGTTGATGATATCCTGCTCATCAGTCCTGCCTACTTAAGCCGTCCAGTCCACATGATCTCTGCCTTTGCTTTGGTCACGTCTCTAGAGACGCTCTCTGTGTTCCTGTTTAAGACTTGCTTGGCTGAAATTCCTTCTGACTCCAGATCCTGCTTGCTGTTCTACTACGCTCATCTCTGGCTCCCTGTCATTTTGGCTTGTCTGACTATCTGTTCCGGTTCCTGAACTTTTTTTATTATTATTAAACAAGTGTGATTTAACTGTACTTCTGTCTCAGTCTGATTCATGGTTTCTGACAATCTGATAGACAAACCAGTTGCAAGCTTGAATGAGTTACAAAAAACTATTAAACAAAGATACACAAACATTATATCATCTTATTAATAGGAAAAATTATCCTAAATATGCACAGTCTTAAAATTCTCCTTCACAGAAGAAAGAAAAAATTAAATGGCTTGAAGGAAGGGTTTGTAGCTAATGGACTTGTTTAGCCCAAGATGTTTCATAGCTGATAAGGTGTGGAAAATATATCGCTCTGATATATAGCGATATATTTTTTCATGTGAGGAATTACAACCTTAAACAAGGTGCTCATTTGGCTCAGATTTATCAAGGATATTTTTGTGATATGGACAGGGTCCAGGGAGGAATTACTTTCTTTCCTAAAAGCCCTAAAACTAAATGATTTCAATTTAAAATTCACAATGAACTATGACCACAGAACCATTAGCTTTCTTGATATTCAGATTTTTATGAATGATAATGGAAGTATAGGCTCCTCTTTATTCCATAAGCCCTCAGCAGACAACACAATACTTCATTCTACGAGTTCACACCCCAGACCCTTAATTTCGAGCATACCATAGACCCAGTACCTTAGGTTAAAAAGAAATTGTAGTCGACAAGAAGACCATGAGACTGAAGCAAAAGCCTTACAGAATCATCTCTTGGCAAGAAGCTATAGTCAATCATGTCTGAAAAAGGCCTATCATCGGGCCAATTTGAGGAATAGAGATAATCAAATTTTTGCTAAAAAAACAAAACAGTAGATCAAAAAGTTTGTTTAATAACTCTTTTCTCTGGGCAACATCGGCAGGTCAAGGATTATTCATAAATATTGGCATCTACTAGTAGCAGATAATGTGGTTTCTAAATATGTTAGTCCCTATCCTCAAATCACATATAGGAGGTCCCAGTCTCTTAGGGATAAACTTGGCCATAGTCATTTAACCACTAAAATTCCACCGCATGCTCAAAAACGCATGGGTACTGGGTTCCTGTGGAAAATGCAATTTTTGCAGATACAGTGGGGACGGAAAGTATTCAGACCCCCTTAAATTTTTCACTCTTTGTTATATTGCAGCCATTTGCTAAAATCATTTAAGTTCATTTTTTTCCTCATTAATGTACACACAGCACAACATATTGACAGAAAAACACAGAGTTGTTGACATTTTTGTAGATTTATTAAAAAAGAAAAACTGAAATATCACACGGTCCTAAGTATTCAGACCCTTTGCTCAGTATTTAGTAGAAGCACCCTTTTGATCTAATACAGCCATGAGTCTTTTTGGGAAAGATGCAACAAGTTTTTCACACCTGGATTTGGTGATCCTCTGCCATGCCTCCTTGCAGATCCTCTCCAGTTCTGTCAGGTTGGATGGTAAACGTTGGTGGACAGCCATTTTTAGGTCTCTCCAGAGATGCTCAATTGGGTTTAAGTCAGGGCTCTGGCTGGGCCATTCAAGAACAGTCACGGAGTTGTTGTGAAGCCACTCCTTCGTTATTTTAGCTGTGTGCTTAGGGTCATTGTCTTGTTGGAAGGTAAACCTTCGGCCCAGTCTGAGGTCCTGAGCACTCTGGAGAAGGTTTTCGTCTCATCTCATCAGACCAGAGAATCTTATTTCTCACCATCTTGGAGTCCTTCAGGTGTTTTTTAACAAACTCCATGAGGGCTTTCATGTGTCTTGCACTGAGGAGAGGCTTCCGTTGGGCCACTCTGCCATAAAGCCCCGACTGGTGGAGGGCTGCAGTGATGGTTGACTTTCTACAACTTCCTCCCATCTCCCGACTGCATCTCTGGAGCTCACAGTGATCTTTGGGTTCTTCTTTACCTCTTTTACCAAGGCTCTTCTCCCCCGATAGCTCAGTTTGGCCGGATGGCCAGCTCTAGGAAGGGTTCTGGTCTGCCCCAAACATCTTCCATTTAAGGATTATGGAGGCCACTGTGCTCTTAGGAACCTTAAGTGCAGCAGAATTTTTTTGTAACCTTGGCCAGATCTATGCCTTGCCACAATTCTGTCTCTTCAGGCAGTTCCTTTGACCTCATGATTCTTTTTTGCTCTGACATGCATTGTGAGCTGTAAGGTCTTATGTAGACAGGTGTGTGGCTTTCCTAATCAAGTCCAATCAGTATAATCAAACACAGCTGGACTCAAATGAAGGTGTAGGACCATCTCAAGGATGATCAGAAGAAATGGACAGCACCTGAGTTAAATATATGAATGTCAATGCAAAGGGTCTGAATACTTAGGACCATGTGTTATTTCAGTTTTTCTTTTTTAATAAATCTGCAAACATATCAACAATTCTGTGTTTTTCTATCAATATGGGGTGCTGTGTATACATTAATGAGGAAAAAAATTTACTTAAATGATTTTAGCAAATGGCTGCAAAATAACAAAGAGTGAAATATTTAAGGGGGTCTGAATACTTTCCGTCCCCATTGTATATGATGAATGTTGGTCAGATAAAGCTTCCTAATGGAGAAATATACAAGTCCAAGTTTTATGCCGATTGTCAATCCATTGGCATAATCTGTTATATGGAATGCGAATGTAATGCCGCGTACACACGATCGGACTTTCTGGTATACTTAGTCCGGCACACTTTTTGACGGATTTTGTCTGCCAGGTGTGCCGGACTTTAAAACGGACAGACTTGCCCACACACGACTGGACTTTCCGGCGGGCTAAGTCCGCCCGTCTTTCCGACGGACTTTCGCCAGAGTTACGGCGGGCTTTCAGAATGAACGGACTTGCCCACACATGGACAAGTCCGTTCATTTTGAACGTGACTCGGGTACGACGGGGCTAGAAAAGGAAGTCAATCTTGCTGCTTTTATCGGCGAGATTGACACCTTGCGAGCCCCGTTGCGGGGCATACCAGGCCCTTAGGTCTGGTATGGATTCTAAAGGGAACCCCCTATGCCGAAAAAACAGCGTACCATACCAGACCCCGATCCGAGCACGCAGCCCGGCCGCTCAGGAAAGGGGGTGGGGACGAGCGATCGCCCCCCCTCCTGAACCGTACCAGGCCGCATGCCCTCAACATGGGGGGTGGGTTCTTTGGGGGAGGGGGGTGCCCTGCAGGCCCCCCACCCCAAAGCACCTTGTCCCCATGTTGATGAGGACAAGGGCCTCTTCCCGACAACCCTAGCCGTTGGTTGTCGGGGTCTGCGGGCGGGGGGCTTATCGGAATCCGGGAGCCCCCTTTAATAAGAGGGCCCCCAGATCCCGGCCCCCCACCCTATGTGAATGAGTATGGGGTACATGGTACCCCTACCCATTCACCTAGGGAAAAAGTGTCAATAATAAAACACACTACACAGGTTTTTAAAATAATTTATTAAACAGCTCCGGGGGGGTCTTCTTCCGGCTTTGGGGGTCCCTCCGGTTCTTCTCCCGGCGTCCGGTTGGTTCTTCTCCGCTCTCTCCGGCCTCTTCTCCCGGTGTTCCAGTTCTTCGGCCGGCTCCTCCGCTGTCTTCAGGCAGCTCTCTTACCAGCGGAGGTCCGGACTTCTGGGTTGACCACGCCCCCTAAAACGTCACAGTCCCAGCATGCCCAGGGACTGTGACATCATAAGGGGGCGGGGTCTCCGCCTATATAAGTCACAACGGAGCCCTCAGAGAGCAGTCCAGCCAGAGAGTGCGTTGTGTCAACATCTGGAGAAGAGAAGAGGGAAGAAGACAAGAAGCCCAGAAGTCCGGACCTCCGCTGGCAAGAGAGCTGCCTGAAGACAGTGGAGGAGCCGGCCGAAGAACTGGAACACCGGGAAAAGAGGCCGGAGAGAGCGGAGAAGAACCAACCGGACGCCGGGAGAAGAACCAGAGGGACCCCCGAAGCCAGAAGAAGACCCCCCAGAGCTGTTTAATAAATTATTTTAAAAACCTGTGTAGTGTGTTTTATTATTGACACTTTTTCCCTAGGTGAATGGGTAGGGGTACCATGTACCCCATACTCATTCACATAGGGTGGGGTGCCGGGATTTGGGGGCCCTCTTATTAAAGGGGGCTCCCGGATTCTGATAAGCCCCCCGCCCGCAGACCCCGACAACCAACAGCCAGGGTTGTCGGGAAGAGGCTCTTGTCCTCATCAACATGGGGACAAGGTGCTTTGGGGTGGGGGGGCCCGCAGGGTGCCCCCCTCCCCCAAAGCACCCACCCCCCATGTTGAGGGCATGTGGCCTGGTACAGTTCAGGAGGGGGCGCTCGCTCGTCCCCACCCCCTTTCCTGACCGGCCGGGCTGCGTGCTCGGATCGGGGTCTGGTATGGATTTTAGGGGACCCCACGCTGTTTTTTTCGGCGTAGGGGGTTTCCCTTAATAATCCATACCAGACCTAAGGGCCTGGTATGCCCCGCGCTCGCCACGATAGGAAAATGTGTTTTTCCTATTGCAGCGAGCGCGAAATGCAATACCCTGCCCTTGCGTCGTATCTGGTCCGTTGGACCAGCATACAGACGAGCAGGCTCTCCATTGGACCAGCACACAGACGAGTGGACTTTCCCCCAGAAACTGAGTCCAACGGAAAGATTTAAAACTTGTTTCAAATCTAGGTCCGGCAGGCTTTTGGGAAAAAGTCAGCCGGAAAAGTCCGCCGGAGCCTACATACGGTCGGATTGTTCGGCGGACTCTGGTCCGCTGGACCAAGTATGCCGGAAAGTCCGACCGTGTGTATGCGGCATTAGGCCTTCTATGTTGGAAGAACTAAAAGACTTTTTTTCATAGGGTCAGAGACCATGTGTTTTTGGTCTCAAAAAAGAAAATGGAAACTCCAATTAGCCGACATATGGGGCTCTACCACAGATTTAACTTATCTAAAATGAAATTCTTTGCCCTTAAACATATACCTGTACATGAGAGATGGGGTGATGTTGATAAACTTCTCTTACAGCCAAATGGATCCACACCTTATCAGCTAGGAAACATCCAGGACTGAACGAGTCCATTAGCTACAAACTTTATATCCAATGAAAAAACAAAGAAACGGAGGTGCCTCTGGGTGCAGACTTAAAAACAACTTTAATTAAAAAAAAGGCAGCAACAAAGATTGCACTTACATTTAAGTAGAATAATTGAGGCATGGAAGAGTCCCAAAAGCAACCAAGGGAGTCTGTGAGGTCAGTCTCTCCTGGCCATGGATATGTGTCCTCTGACTGGTCTCAGATGCGCTGGATGTATACCGGCCGACAGCGATGGAGGGATACCAGAATGAGGCTTGGGAAGCAAACAGTGATCCAGGCGAGGAACGATGACGTCACATACTATGCGACGCGTTTTCTGAGTCGGCTAGCCGTGAGTGACATGACAACTGCACTCCTTTGTCAAGCTTGTATACATCCAGCGCATCTGAGACCAGTCAGAGGAAACATATCCATGGCCGGGAGAGACTGACCTCACGGACCCCCTTGGTTGCTTTTGGGACTCTTCCATGCCTCAATTATTCTACTTAAATGTGAGTGCAATCTTTGTTGCTGCCTTTTTTAATTAAAGTTGTTTTTAAGTCTGCACCCAGAGGCGCCTCTGTTTGTTTTTTCAGTGTCCTTTGGGAATATGGTTTCTACTCCCACTGGAAGGCTGCCATGAATGTGGACTCCCCACATCATCCTAACCATTGACTTTTCTGTGCATTATCATGGACTTTTACCATTCTAATTTCCCATGACCCCATTTTAGAGTTTATTTCTGTAATTTACAGGTACAGTACTGTTATTTAATTTGGATTACTGCTTTTAATTTTTTGCGCCAAACACTTGTTATACTTATATCCAATGACTTTAACCTTTGTAGCAGTTTCTTGTAAATATTGGCTCTGTAAGTACTCCAATGTATCCCTATCTAGTGCACAAAAAGTAATTTTTTGTTGTATTGAATATTAACGTAAATTGCTGGATGTTGGATAGTCAATGGCACCACATCCCTATATGCCATACATATATCCCTACATGAATAGTACATGAATAGAAAGAGGATGATGGGATTTTTAGGGTGCCAGGAATAAACCAAAAAACAAATATCTAATCTCCTGCTATGCGAATTGGATATGGAGAAACCTGCATCAAATTCGCAATAGTGTGAACCCAGCCTGAAGCAGATAGGCTGCAGCAGAAGACCACTGCTATCAGCTAAAAATAGGAAACTGAGGTTACATTTCACAAAACTGGACAGTAGAAGATTGGAAAAATGTTGCCTGGTCTGATGAGTCTTGATTTCAGCTGCAACATTCAGTTGGTAGGGTCAGAATTTGGCAAAAACATGAAAGCATGGATCCATCCTGCCTTGTATCAACGGTTTAGGCTGGTGGTGGTGGACTAATAGTATGAGGGATATTTCCTTGGCCCACTTTGGACCTCTTTGTACCAATTGGGCATCGTTTAAATGCTATGCCCCACTCGAGTATTATTGCTGACCATGTCCATCCCTTTAAAACTATAGTGCACCCATCTCCTGATGGCTCCTTCCAGCAGGATAATGCACCATGTCACAAAGCTCAAATCATTCCAAACTGGTTTCTTGAACATGAAAATGAGTTTACTGTACTCCAATGGCCTCCACAGTCACCAGATCTCAATCCAATAGAGCACCTTTGGGATGTGGTGGAACAGGATATTTGCATCATGGATGTGCAGCCGACAAATCTGCAGCAACTGCGTGATGCTATCATGTCAATATGGAGCAAAATCTCTAAGGAATGTTTCTTGATTAATCTATTCCATGAAGAATTAAGGCAGTTCTGATGGCAAAAGGGGGTCCAATCCGTTACTAGCAAGGTGTACCTAATAAAGTGGCTGGTGAGTGTATAATGTTTTTGATCTTTTGTGAACTTGGATGCTTCAAGCTTATGGGGAAATCTACCAGATTTTATTACCAACAAAGACCACATTTTTATTTTGCCTGCCACACTGTGTAGAGAAGCCTGAATGGTGTAGAAATCACCTTTGGGTGACAAGTTAGGAGGCTATTTGGTCAGTGCAAAAGGCCCGTAAGTTGTGTTTGTCACGGAGGTGCCTGTTGATGTAGAGGTGTAGATGTATTTATGGACTGTACTGCGTAAGGTAAAAAAAGTCCTAATGCCAGAATAAATCCTATTAATGAAGTGTTTATTAGAACACCAAAGATGTGTTTCCTATCTACCGGTCACGTCTTAGAAAAAATGGTGTAAACATAGGGGGTTATGTACTAAAGGCAAATCCACTTTGCATTACAAGTGCAAACTACAAGTGCAAAGTGAACTTGAAATTGCACTGAAAGTACACTTGGAAGTGCAGTCGCTGTAGATCCGAGGGGGACATGCAAGAAAAGTAAAAAACAGCATTTTAGCTTGCACATGATTGGATAAGAAAATCAGCAGAGCTTCCCCTCATTTCAGATCTACCCCTCAGATTTACAGAAACTGCACTTCCAAGTGCACTTTCAGTGCAATTTCAAGTGCACTTTGCACTTGTAGTTTGCACTTGTAGTGCAAGTTTGCACTTTAAATAACCCCCCATGGTCTCTTGGCCTGCTACTGCAAGGGTGCAACATACAACAAAGGATCAGTTACATAACATTTTTGATTATGTCTCTACTAAAAATGCTGCGTCAATCACTTAGGACTGTTTTATGCTAAACAAGCTTTGCTTACCCCTGTCTTTTTTCTATTATATGAAGTTTAAGTGTATACAGAAATCACTGCAGAGGACAGTTGTTTTTGTCACCATGGGCAACGCCTTGGAACTTGTAAAAAGATTAAATGATTTTGCATTTTATTATGCTAATACACCCATTTCCTCCTCAGCAGTTTGTTCAAATTGATACCTACATACCTTGCAGGCTATAAAGTCTCTTGGAGCTGATGTTATATAAGATTTGCCAAGTCAGCATTTGTTAGATTTACCCCATCAAGTATTTTAGGCCTTTGCCTTTTTTTCTCTATGGATGCTACAGTATGAATTATCTTCAACAAAATAAAATATAAATGCATAGATATTCCACTGTCTAACGCATATTACATCCCTCGATCTGGGCAAATGCCTTGAAGATTATAACTACATAAGTTCACTGAAGTTCTATATTACATCAGGCTGTACTTGGAGAATAACAATATTTATACAATTATAATATCCTTTATATTTTTATTGCAAGCTTTTTTATTAATATTTTTTGTGTGATTTTCTCACTCTGGTTCCCTGTTCTGTATCAATCAGAGGAGATCCAGTGGGCACACTTTTAATTACATGTGAACATAATAACAAATTTTGTGTATATTTCTCAGACCGCAATCCCCAAAATTTCTTCACTCAAAATTCTTGTTATTCTGTAAAACAATACTACCAGATATCTGCCTTATGAATTTATTCAAAAACATTTTCTTGGAAGTGTGCTTCAGTTGAAGCTCCAGTTTATAGATTCTGTTTATACATATATATTTTTGTATAGTCCAGGCTATGTTGACTATTTATGACATTTTCTTTTTTGAGCACACCTTGTTTTCTGTCAGCTCCTACATTTTTTGTAGACTTGTTTCCAGCCTTGATGTTAGCCTTAAGTTTTTTTCATGTGCTCTCACTGCTGCATATGGAGATCTTGTGCCATCGATTTTATAAAAATTTTTTATCATAAGGCATACTATCTTTTTCTCCTTCTCATCCTTTTTGGATCTAGCCATTTCCTGCTTTGCACATTATTGAGTGTTCTTGTTGCTTCCTTTATTGCATTCCTTATCTGGGATAGCACTTTTTGATGACTTCTGTGTTATCCCTTGCTACGATTTTCTGTAAGCCCAATTATGGTATCTCTTTATTGCCCTTCTCACTGGCTTACTGTACCTGTAGATCTTGATTCTATTGCTTCATGCCTTACTTGCCATTTTTGGCTGCCATATTTATTCATCCTAGTATCACCTTCTGATTCCACATGACAATCAGGAATTCCTAGAGTCATAACTACTTTCCAGCTTTAAATAAGCAGCAGTTTTTAAAGCACGCATCCACACTTATAGAACTCTTGGGGCATATGACTTTACCTTTTGACCAGAGGCTTCATTACAATGTTGATCCCATGTATATTTTATAACATATTCATGGTCACATGTTATCAATAAGAATGGTCACAGCTGCCACTTTCATTTTTTGCTTTAAATCACACGGTCTGTAGTTGAAACATTGTTGTGTTGCTAGCAGGTAGAGTTCCCTTGAATGTGTTATGTTGACTTGCTCCTGTATCATATCTTCAATAGAGAAGTATGCTAAAAACGCAATTTCAATGTGCACTCTTGCTCTGGTTGACTATAATTTAAATATTCTAGTATATTCTACTGAGTTGTCATAAACCTTTAAAAACATTTTAAGGTTATGGTGTGAAGACAAAATAAGAGATTGAAATCCGAAATTAAATGACTTAATAACACTGAGCATCCCAAGACGACTGTTCTATTTTCTAGTAAGGGTATACAGACATTTAAAAACAGTGCAGTTGATTTGCTAAATTAGTGGTTACTGTTCATCTAGTAGAATACAAGTTTACTGAACTTTGTTAATAAGGTGAAGTTGGGTTCATTTCGAATACCCAATCATATACAAAAGAAATTATTTTTTTTTTGCATGTGGTTACATGATTAATGTGAATACAGTTTCACCAAGCTAAACTAACATTCAAGCTGGAAAGTGAACAGCCTTTACTGGTTTAGTAAATCTTACAGATATGTAGCAATTAAAGTGTTACTAAACTTACAACAGTAAAAATCAATCTGTATGTGCAGTAAAGCATGCTTGTTATACTCACTGTGGAACCGAAGGGGTTAATCCTCCGCATTGTTTAAAAAAGGCTGTTTGATCCTGTCTTCTCTGATCCTCCCCTTCTTCCACTGTCTCCAATACATCTCTGAAGGCACTCTGCACATGCTCAGTTTGGTGTGTATTGCTAGAGAGTTTTTTTATTTTCTTGGGGGAGTGCATGTGATCAGCACAGGGCCAATCATTGCTGTCCAGACAGAGGGTCAAGAGACCTGCAGCCTCATAAGGCAGTCAGACTAAAAAAAAATTCTCCTACAACCAGGCACTGATAGAAATCGCAACACTGCTATATACTGCTGATGAAAAAAGGTATTTTGCAGTCTATATTTACTGAAATAATTGCATTTCCATGTTCTGTGTGCTGTAGGAGACCAGATATAGTGAATACAGGGTCCTGGGTTTAGTTAAACTTTAAGATTTCTAAATTGTTTGGTTTACACCAGACACCTTAATAAACTGAAGGAGGTGTAAACAAAAACTAGATTTAAAGCATAGTGTATATACTATATGCCAGCTACCAATCCTTCATCATGATAAACTGAAGGAGGTGTAAACAAAAACTAGATTTAAAGCATAGTGTATATACTATATGCCAGCTACCAATCCTTCATCATGATAGAGCTGTTTTGGGCACTCCCCATGCCAGATTCTGGAGGCATAATCAAACCTCTGAATGAGCTGAAGCTTAAAATGTATTACTGTAAGTTTAAAGACACTGTAACTCTCAAGATTTTAGACAGAGCTGTATTCACTATTAGGGATGGGCAAACTTTGGTTGTTTGGATGTTCTGCGAACACCGAACAATATGCGGTGTTTGAGGAAAATTGGGAACACCATTAAAGTCTATGGGACATTAACATGAAAAATCAAAAGTGTTCATTTTAAAGTGACATTTAAAAGGCTTATATGCAAGTTATGGGGACCTGGGTCCTGCCTCAGGGGACATGTATCAATGATTTTTTTTTTTTTTTTTAACTGCCTTTTTTTCGGGAGCAGTGATTTTAATAATGCTTAGAGTGAAACAATAAAAGTTAAATATTCCTTTAAATTTCGTACCTGGGGGGTGTCTATAGTATGCCTGTAAAGTGGCGCATGTTTCCATGTTTAGAACAGTCCCTGCACAAAATGACATTTCTAAAGGAAAAAAAGTAATTTAAAAGTACTCGCAGCTATAATGATTTGTCGGGTCCTGCAATACAGATAAAAGTCATTGAAAAAAACAGCATGGGATTCCCCCCAGTCCATTACCAGGCCCTTTGGGTCTAGTATGAATATTAAGGGGAACCCTGAACCAAAATTAAAAAAAAAAAATGGGTGGTGGTCCCCCCAAATTCCATACCAGGTCCTTCAGGTCTGGTATGGATTTTAAGGGGAACCCCGTGCCAAATTTAAAAAAAAAAATGGCATGGGGGTCCCCCCAAAAATCCATACCAGACCCTTATCTGAGCACGCAACCTGGCAGGCTGCAGGAGAAGAGAGTGGGACGAGAGAGCGCCCCCCCTGAACCGTACCAGGCCACATGCCCTCAACATGGGGAGGGTGCTTTGGGGTAGCCCCTCAAAAGCACCTTGTCCCCATGTTGATGGGGACAAGGGCCTCATCCCCACAACCCTTGCCCATTGGTTGTGGGGGTCTGTGGGCGGGGAGGCTTATCAGAATCTGGAAGCCCCCTTTAACAAGGAGACCCCCAGATCCCACCCCCCCTTTTTGAAATGGTAACGCATACCATTTCACAATAAAAGTGTCAAAATTAAAAAAAAAAACACAAGACACACTTTGGGACAAGTCCTTTGTTAAAAAATAAAAAAATAAAAATGTCCCACGAAGTCCATTCATCTTCTTCTCTCGCTCCGCCGACGGACCGAAAAAAAACCCCCGCAAGCCACCACCGATCTGCCTCCATGGGAGGCACCTGCCGTATGAAGTGTCCTCACAGGAGACAGTTCTTTTATAACTGAGGGCGGGGCCACACGGTGATGTACCCAGGTGACTCTGCCCCCCTTGACGCACGGGGACTTCCCAATGGCTTCCCTGTGGCATCAGAGGACCCTCCCCATGTTGAGGGCGTGTGGCCTGGTACAGTTCAGGAGGGGGGCTCTCTCTCGTCCCCCCTCTTTTCCTGCGGCCTGCCAGGTTGGGTGCTCAGATAAGGGTCTGGTATGGATTTTTGGGGGGCCCCACGCCATTTTTAAAAAACGTTTGGCACGGGGTTCCCGTTAAAATTCATACCAGACCTGAAAGGCCTGGTATGGAATTAGGGGGGACCCCCACACATTTTTAAAAAAAAATTTGGTTTAGTTTTCCCCTTAATATTCATACCAGACCCAAAGGGCCTGGTAATGGACTGTGGGGGATCCCATGCAGTTTTTGTCAATGACTTTTATCTGTATTGATGGGACTGACAATTCATTATAGCCACTAGTACTTTTAAAAGACCTTTTTCCTTTAGAAATGTCATTTTGTGCAGGGACTGTTCTAAACATGGGAAAAATGCGCCACTTTACAGGCATACTATAGACACCCCCAGGTACGAAATTTAAAGGAATATTTCTCTTTTATTGTTTCACTTTAAGCATTATTAAAATCACTGCTCCCGAAAAAACAGTAGTTTTTAAAACTTTTTTTGCATAGATACATGTCCCCTGGGGGTCCCCAAACACTTTTTATGACAACACCATGCATATAAGCCTTTAAAATTAGCACTTTTGATTTCTCCCATAGACAATTAATTATAGCCGCGAGTAGTTTTAAATTACTTTTTTTCCTTTAGAAATATAATTTTGTGCAGGGACTGTTCTAAACACGGGAAGAATGTGCCACTTTACAGGCATACTATAGACACCCCTCCCACTTTTATTGTTTCACTTTAAGCATTATTAAAATCACTGCTCCCGAAAAAACGGCCATTTTTAAAACTTTTTTTTCGCATTAATACATGTCCCCTGGGGCAGGACCCGGGTCCCCAAACACTTTTTATGACATATAAGCCTTTAAAATGAGCACTTTTGATTATTCATGTTCGTGTCCCATAGACTTTAATGGTGTTCGTGTGTTCTGCAGAATTGTTTGCCTGTTCGGTATGTACTGGTGTGAACCATACCGGGGGGGTGTTCGGCCCATCCCTATTCACTATAACCAATCCAGTTTTTTTTTTGTTCAATCAATCTTTATTAATATATTTTTCAGTTATACATGGATAACAATGTAGACATTGGGGGTCATTTACTAAGATTAATGTGCTGCGCCGGTTCATACCTTAATTGGTACACCGGATAAATCCTTAATTGAGTGTGTGAACTGGCGCACGCACAGCAGTACCTGCCCACAAGAATGTTTCCAGCGCAATCCCCTGGTTCTCCGTGAGTTACATCTCGCACTCGCTGCAATAGAAAAAACACATCTTACTATTAAAGCGGCGCGAGAAAAACCGGCATGGGTTCCCCTCCAGGAGCATACCAGGTCCTTCGGTCTGGTATGGATTGTAAGGGAAACCCCCTACGCCAAAAAAACAGTGTGGGGGGGGGTCGCCCCAAAATCCATACCAGACCCTTATCCGAGCACGTAGCCCGGCCGGTCAGGAAAGGGGATGGGGACGAGCGAGCGCCCCCCCCCCCCTCCCTGCTGAACCGTACCAGGCAGCATGCCCTCAACATGGGGGATGGGTACTTTGGGGAAGGGAGGTGCGCTGCAGCCCCCCCACCCCAAAGCACCTTGTCCCCATGTAGATGAGGACAAGGGCCTTTTCCCGACAACCCTGGCCGTTGGTTGTCGGGGTCTGTGGGCGGGGGACTTATCAGAATCCGGGAGCCCCCTTTTAATAAGGAGGCCCCCAGATCCCGGCCCCCCACCCTACGTGAATGAGTATGGGGTACATAGTACCCCTACCCATTCACCTGGGGAAAAAATTGTGTCAAGAAAAAAACACACAACAGTTTTTTAAAGTAATTTATTAGGCAGCTCCGGGGGTCTTCTTCCGACTTTGGGGGTCTCTTCCGCGCTCTCCGGTCTCTTCTCCGCATCTTCTCCCAGTGTCCGGTTCTTCTCCACGCTGTCCGGCCTCTTCTCCCGGTATTCGGTTCTTCTGCCGGGCTTCCCCGCTATCTTCTGCCGCTCTTTTGCTATCGGGGGCCCGGTCTTCTCCCGCTGTCTGTTTCTCTGCTCTCCGGTATCTTCTGCCGGACTCCCCCGCTATCTTCTTCCAGCTCTTTTGCAAGCGAGGGCCCGGTCTTCTGTCACTGTCCAGTTCTTCTCCGCTCTCCGGTATCTTCTGCCGGACTCCCCCACTATCTTCTTCCAGCTCTTTTGCTAGCGGGGGCCCGGTCTTCTGCCGCTGTCCGATTCTTCTGTCACTGTCCGGTTTTTCTCCGGTATCTTCTGTCGGACTCCCCCGTTATCTTCTTCCAGCTCTTTTGCTGGAAGAAGATAGCGGCGATAGAAGAAGAAGAAGATAGGGGGCAGATCATGTACTTCCGTGGAATTCGCAACAAAGTCGCGGTGTCAGACATGTACATGCGACTGCATTGCGACTTAATACCTTTCTATGGAGAACAAGTCACACCGAAGATGGAACAAAGTAGTGCAAGAACCTTTTTTGGAGACGCTGCGACTTGAGTCACACTAATTAGAACGGGGACCATTTAAATACATGGGTTTTGACTTGTCATGCAACTTGACATGTGTCAAGTCGCAAAACAAGTCGCAGTAGTGGAAACAGAGCCTAAAACATAAAAAAAATTGAAACAATTTTATTGGTCCAAAAAAAAGCAGGACTTGGAAAAGAAGCAAGGAAAGCAAAATACACACATGTATGTTAATTTGAGACACTAACAGAATATGTTTGAGGTTTGACCCTTTTGCAGTGTAAATTAACAGGAGTTAAAAGGAGTGCACCCACAAATGGACATCTATTAAGGATTAAAACAACATTAGGCACAACATCTT
Organism: Lithobates clamitans; assembly: GCA_037952925.1. Taxonomy (NCBI): domain Eukaryota; kingdom Metazoa; phylum Chordata; class Amphibia; order Anura; family Ranidae; genus Lithobates; species Lithobates clamitans. The sequence goes on from JBBGZY010000300.1 coordinate 11,460,272, forward strand.
GAGAAAGAATTTTAAAAATAATGCAGCACAGACAGTCAAATCAAAGTGAACAATGTAAAAATTGCTACATAAAAAAGATTTCATGATAAAATAACCACCACCCAAAAAAAATACAACAAACCAAAGTAACAAATAAATTGCATAAAAACACATCTGTTTTGCAACAACATAACAAACAAAATACAAATAGAAAATACATGTGTTAGAAACTCGATAAGGACACCCAAATGTACTCTCTTGCCGCCACACACACACACACACACACACACAATCTTAGCTCTTTTCAGGGCAAATTAAAGAATGCTATCTGCAAGCTTTATATAACATAGGTTTGTGTGCAAACACATGGACAGTCCATGAAACACACAAAATGCAAGTTTACCCAATGTAGAGAGAACTTCAAAGTGGGTACACCTGTTAAGGATGTCCTTAAATTACTAAGCCAAAAAACACACTCTGAGCATGCCCAGGAACATCCAAGTGCTGTTCACACACAAAAAGCACCCTCAAAAAAAAAACAGTCCCTGAGCATGCCCAGAACAACCCAAATGCAGCTAGCACAAAATAAGCCACCCCACTGTCCAAAATTAAGCACATCATCCAGCATGCACCAAAATTACAGATGGGACAAAACACCCCCCCAGTCCAGGGGGGCAACTAAAGAGCCTAACATGTGCAAACGTTATACAACAAATACCATTGCAGTCTAATGCTGCGTACACACAAGCGGATTTTACGGCAGACTTTGCCCGGCGGACGGGATTTCGTCGGACAATTCGATCGTGTGTGGGCTCCAGCAGACTTTGTTTTCTCAAAAGTTGGACGAACTTAGATTTGAAACATGTTTTAAATCTATCAGTCGAACGCGAGTCCGGTCGAAAAGTCCGCTCGTCTGTATGCTAGTTCGATGGACAAAAAGCCATGCTAGGGCAGCTATTGGCTACTGGCTATGAACTTCCTTGTTTTAGTCCAGTCGTACGTCATCAAGTACGAATTTGATGTTTGGTGCATTGTGTGTAGGCAAGTCCGTTCATTCGGAAAGTCCGTCATAAAGTCAGTTGAAAAGTCCGCCGGGCAAAGTCTACCGTAAAGTCCGCTTATGTGTACGCGGCATTAGGGAACTGACTTGGCAATTTTACTAGTCCCCACTTGGCTGGCTTATCTTCTAGTTATTGGCCTTAAAATGGGTATGGGGGCCCAGGTCCCACCCTGAGGGACATAAATCAATGTCACCAATTGGACAACCCCAAAAACGAAACAAGGAGAAATGCCTTTAAATATGCCAAATTGCTTAAGGGCCAGTTCACACCATTGCAGTCCAATGCATATTTTATGCATCAAAAATGCATGGAAATTCGGTTATATGGTTTTTAATGGCATAGTTCACACCAGTGCTTGCAGTTCCAATGTGTTCCAGTTCCAGAAGAAAAAGTAGAACATGCTGCATTTTTTCTGCACTGGACTGTACTGGAAAGCTGTAAAATGCATCAAAAACGCACTCCGGATGCGTTCCAGGTGCTTTTCTGCATGCACGTTTTTTATGCGTTCCAGTGCGTTTTTGGTGCAGTCCAGTGCTTTTTTCCCCCTCTTTTTTCTTAACCTTAAATAAGGACAAGTGTGTTGCAGTGCGTTTTGGTGCATTTAGGTGCGTTCAAGTGCGTTTTTGATGCATTTTACAGCGTTCCAGTACAGTCCAGTTCATAAAAAATGCAGCATGTTCTACTTTTTTCTGGAACTGAAAACGCATTGGAACTGCAAGCACTGGTGTAAACTATGCCATTGAAAACCATATAACCTACTTTCCGTGCGTTTTTGATGCGGAAAAAAAACGCACTGGACTGCATGTGGTGTGAACTGGCCCTTAAGGAATAAAAGTTATTTAAAACTACTCGCGGCTATAATGAAATGTCGGTCCGGCAATACACATAAAAGTTCATTGATAAAAACAGCATTAAGAAAAAAAACAAAATTAAGAAAAAAAAATGGTGTGGGGGTCCCCCTCAAAATCCATACCAGGCCCTTCAGGTCTGGCATGGATTTTAAGGGGAACCCCATGCCAAAATTAAAAAAAAAATTGTATGGGGTCCCCCTAAAAATCCATACCAGACCCTTATCCGAGCACGCAACCTGGCAAGCTGCAGAAAAGAGGGGGGGACGAGAGAGCATCCCCCCTCCTGAACTGTACCAGGCCACATGCCCTCAACATTGGGAGGGTGCTTTGGGGTCCATGTACTATAGTGGCGCCTCTTCCTGTGCGCCAGAAAGAGAATAGTAAATGCGCGGTTCACGCTATGTTACCGGTGCAAATGTTTTGTAAATACGAAAATGTCATTTGCGCATCGGCGTGCGCCGCAACTCATGATGCAAACGCTTCATAAATCCGCCCAATTGTATGTTACGAAATGACAAAGTTGTACATGACAGATTTATGTAATAAACAAATGATAACTAACAGAGTATCTGAGGGAACGAGCCACGTATGACTCGTATGTCTTGCTTGTCATACTGATACGAGTCAACAACGTGGATCCTCTCTCTTCTCTGGACACCCCTAATGGGAGCACTTTGTGTCCCAAGAAGAGAGATTACCCACTGAACGTTTACTCAACATGAGTATGAATGCTCATAACACGTGTATTGTATGACTTACTATTGTACTTATACAGAAAACAGAACTTGAACAGACTATTCATAATGCTTGGTCAAGAAGGAAGTAAGACTAAAACTTGTGTGTTACAGGAATTTCTCTGCTCTAGACCATTGTGACCAGGGTTCCCAAGCCTCTTGAGTCTTGGAAGCCTGACCAATACTGGCAGCCATTATTGTCTCATAGCTGAAGTGTAGGTTTACTAGGTCAATGGTGTTTGCAATGGTTGGTAATTGGACAGTTTTCCACAGTCTTGTAATACTTAGTCTGGCGGCCAGGAGTATGTGGGTTGTGACATGCCTGAAGGGCTTGGGGATGTTTTCAATGGTTAGGTTTAGTACTGCAAGATCAGGTGAGGGTTGGACTGTGTTGTTGGTTATATGTGATATAATTTTGAAAATGATGCCCCAATATCTCTGGACAAAGCTGCATGTCCAAAGTATATGAATCAGGCCCCCTTTGGCCGCTCTACATCTCCAACAGGTGTTGGGGATCTAAAGGATGCCATTTTAGCAGGAGTCATATACCATCAAAGCGATAATTTCTGAGTGAGTTCCCAGAGGGCTGAGCATTTTGTGGCTCTGTATACTGTTTGTGGGGCGTATTGCCATTGTTTGTTTGAGTAGCAGTGTGTTAGGTCTGCCTCCCATTGGGTATGTGGGGGTTGTTTAGTGAAAGTGTTCTTTTGGTGAAGGAGATTGTAGAAGTGGGAGATGCCTTTTGCTTTGGAGGTAGGGTTTGTCAGGAATCCCCAGGTCGATGGAGGTACGGCGTAAAGGGGAAGAGGTAATGTGCGAAGGCATTGGTGTATTCTTACTACGCAAAGTATTCTCATGGGGGAGTGCATAATCTTTTTGTAGTAGTGAGAAGGATTTGGGTTTTGCCCCTTGTATCAAATTTTGTAGATATTGACTTCCATTGTGGATCCAGTGTGACATCGGTAGATCTGGCATTAAGTGGTGAAGAGATTCCAGTGGTATTTGGTTGGGTGGTGAAGTGGGGGAGTAATCAGTGAGGGTTATAATTTTTTTCCATGCTTGGACCGATGCCTTCATGGTTGTGGAGATGGTGGACAGCATGGTGGTGCCTAGAGGGGTGCTTAGTAACCAGTTCTTTAGGTTTGCATGATGGAGAGAGAGAGATTCTATGTGGCCCCATAGGGTGGCAGTTTGGGAGTGGGACCATTCTGGTAGTTGGGCGACAATAGCTGCTATGTAGTAGTCTTCAAAATCTATGGACCCTGTACCTCCCGCCAGTTTGTGCTTTATGAGTTTTAAGTGTGCGCATCGGAGTCTTTTACTTTTCCAGAGATATTTGTTGTATAATGTCTGGAGGGATCTGAAGAATGAAGTGGGGATGGGAAGGGTTTCTTAACAGGTATAATATTTGTGGGAGACAGGTCATTTTAAAGGCTGCAAGTCTCCCTGACCATGAAAGTTCATGTTTCGCTATTTGTTGGGATTCAATTTGTATTTTATGAAGTAGGGGTTTAAAGTTAGTGGAGTAGAGGTTTTTGACTGACCTTATTAATTGTATCCCCAGGTATGAAATGTCCTTGTCTGCCCGTGCGTAGGGGTATTGGAGTTGGAGTAAATTTGTGGTCGTTGTGTCAAGCTTTAGATCAAGAATAAAATATTTGGTCGTATTTACTTTATAATAAGAGACCTTGCTAAACCAGTTCAGGATTTTTTGTACTTCTACCAGGGAGGAAGCCGAGTCTGTGAGGATTAATATCACATCATCTGCGAATAAACTGATTTTGTGGGAAGTATTGCCTATTGTTAGGCCTGAGATGGATGTTTGCATTCTGATGTGTTCCGCCAGGGGTTCCATGAGAGGATTGAATATTAGGGGGGATAGTGGGCAACCTTGCTGGGTGGCATTCATTATGAGAAATGGTCGGAAAACCATATCAGCCGTGAACACCTGGGCCGACGGGGTGGAGTATAGTGCCATGATGGCACCAAGGATATAGTCTCTGAACCCACATTTTTGGAGTACCAGTTTGAGGTAGGACCAATGTACCCTGCCGAACGGGTATTTTTTGAATTTATAATTAGGGATGGAGGCGCACTACCCCCTTTTCTTTGTGCGCTTCATTTAAAGTCCCAGTATATGGAGATATACATTCCCCCCTCTGTTGCATGTTGAAACCGGGATGGAGGCAGAGTTCATACACAATGGGTAGCATGTAGCTACCCCTTTTACACTCATATATCTACCCGAGGGTTTGATGGGACCTTATAATCCCCAACCTCTGGATGTTATGTACTATTTTTATGCACTTGCGATACGTTGGGTTTTAGATATTTCCCCCCTTTTTTGTACTGACTTATGCTCCACAGTCTTTTCATCCCTAGTGGATATTGTTCATTGTGCCTGCTTTACTTTGGTTGTCTTTGTCTTCCATTTCCTGGGAGCTGCGATTCGCATCAGGCGCCGCCCATTGCCGCCCTTGCTATTGACGGGTGTCATAGGGATGGCTAGCCTCGTGCGTATCGACGCCACGCATGCCGCACTAGTAACGCCCTAAGTTGGCGCCGTCTGGTTTCGCGTTTTTTCCATCTGGCTGATACATTGGCGGGATTAGGTCTGGCGCCATTGGCGGGCATCATGCTTGCGTGACGTTGGTATTGTCCACCCTATTTGACCGGCCCACCTGGGAGTCCCCATTTACAACTGACCAGATAACCGGCTTGCACTGCTTGATTTAATGCACACGTACAACCTATACCTGGTACTATAGGGTAATTCTAAATGTCACGACTTGTTTATATTCTACTTTTTCACCTTTTTTTCACTCTACACTTATATCGTTGTCTCATGAACATCACCTAATAGGCTTCTTTTCTGTAAGCACGCTCCCAGTGTTTGCTTACTTACTCTTTCAGAATTCTCACTGGTCCCTTTTACAACCCACCTTTATCTCTGCTTTGCACACTATCCAGTAGGTATATCACTACCTACACCCCATCCTGCACTTTTGTCACCCACTTTTCACCTTTTTTCCTCCATGTATTCCTATTTTCTCTGTGCTTGACAGTGTTGCTGGGTGTATCATATACATTACTTTTAATTATCTTACAGATTTACTTGCCACTATTGGCACAATACCCAATATACTACATTTGTTTCCTGGTTGGGGACGTTTTCGGTGTGGGCCTGTTGCTTATGGGCGGACTTCTATATCTCAGCTCCCGGGGAGGCTTGATATGGTGACCCCTGCACACCGGGATTATTCGGAGTTCAGTGTTCCAATGGGATGTAAGTTTGTGGATTTGACCATCCCTTCGCTCTATATATATCTTTTTTACATATAATACTTTCCATATCATGGGCCCCATTTTTTGATTTAGAACATCTCCATTATTTACAGATATTCAATATGTGCTCCTGATGAGTCGGCTTACCGACGAAACGCGTCAAACTTCTGAGGATGTAACCCCTCACATTTCCACCATGATTTTGATGAATTTTCCTGTATATTACAAGTTACACTCATGAAATATATATTATTGTCCCCTTGTTATGGCAATCATGTTTTACACTTTTATATGTATGCAATTTACTTCCCAAGATGTCTGCATATGCACTGAGCAATTTTTTGTTATATATAACGTTACGCAACTTGATACTCATGTACATTAAAAATATTTATTTTTACTCTCAAATTTGTGTTCGAACCTGCCTCATTTAAAGTCCCATACTCTTTTATTATTTTTTGCATTTACTTTATAATAAGAGACCTTGCTAAACTAGTTCAGGATTTTTTGTACTTCTACCAGGGAGGAAGCCGAGTCTGTGAGGATTAATATCACATCATCTGCGAATAAACTGATTTTGTGGGAAGTATTGCCTATTGTTAGGCCTGAGATGGATGTTTGCATTCTGATGTGTTCTGCCAGGGGTTCCATGAGAAGATTGAATATTAGGGGGGATAGTAGGCAACCTTGCCGGGTAATGCATAAAATAAAAATTGATGCGCTCTAATACACCGTTCAATCAATGTAGATCTATGGAATCATGCTAGAAGCAAAAAATGTGATAAAATATGTGTATAAATACTAAAATAAATAATTTGTAAGCAAATTATGTGTAAATACACTGCACACATGCATTGAGAATGTGCTAAATACACTGAAAAATACTAAATAATAAAGAGGTGCAAAGTGCTCAAAATACCATAAATATAAAACAATATATGTAGGATAAAACGTGCAAGTATGCTGAAAACAATGCACTCAAAAATTGCACTAAAACATTGTACTAAAAAATCTTGTGACTATGTGTTCAAATAATACAAATATTCCCGTGATAAATGCTATAACTCCATAGCAGTGCTGGAAAAAATAAATTTGATGCCAGTGTTATAAAAGTTAAGGATATAATCAGGTGCCGATTAAAATGCAATTAAACATAGATACTTAAGTACATAAGATGGAGTGGATGGCCACCACAGCAGTTCATTTCTCAGTGCGCTGAGATGATTGAATTCCTGAAATGTTTGTGTTATCACAATATTGGATGTTTCCACCGCAGCCGCAATAATAAATACTCAGTGCCAGATGAATATAGAAGAGAAACAAAGAGCAGAGATCATTGCGCAATGTAACAAAACAAAGTCCACAAGCAAAACACAGCACAGTGATACACTCACGTGCTCCCGATTGTGTTAAGGCATGCAGATAAGCAGATCTCAGTTTGCCGTTACGGATGAGGCTTGCCTGACAAGCCCCTGCTGCTTGCTACAATGTAATACAACACAGCCCACGTCCTTGGCTCCTCCCACGCGTTGTGGCACTGACACGTGACTTTCTCAAGGACCTTGCCGGGTGCCATTCATTATGAGAAATGGTCAGAAAACCATATCAGCTGTGAACACCTGGGCTGACTGGGTGGAGTATAGTGCCATGATGGCGCCAAGGATATAGTCTCTGAACCCAAATTTTTGGAGTACCAGTTTGAGGTAGGTCCAATGTACCCTGCCGAACGCCTTCTCTGCATCCAAGGATAGAAGCAGAGAAGGCGTTCCGCTGGTCTCTACATGGTGAATCAAGTTAATCATTCTTCTAGTGGAATCTGGTGCCTGTCTGCCTTTAGTAAAGCCAGTCTGGTCTCTATATATGAGGGTGGGCATTATGTCTAGCAGACGCGCTGCTATGGTTTTAGCGTAAATTTTTAGATCGAGATAGTAGCGATATTGGGCAGAAATTTTGGGGTATTTTAGGCTCCTTCCCTGGCTTCGGTAACGTTATTAATAAAGCATTCAAGGATTCATTTGGGAACTTAGAAGAGGAGGCAGCACTGTTGAATACAATTTTTAGGTATTTTTAGGAAATAGATGTTCAGAGAAATGTTTATAATATTCTCTGAGTTAATTCTCGCAAGAATTTCCCTTTCTGTGAATGGAAGATTCAAGTTTGTCAGCTGGCTTTCAGTCAGAGAGGGAAGATTAATACGTTGTAGAAATTGGTTAATGTCGTCACAGGAGGTTGCGGAGTCAGGGGGTCTTTTTTTAGGTTGTATAGGTCACTGTAATGGTCACTGAAGGCGTTTGCAATGTCTTGAGGGTTTGTCAGTAGATCTTTTGTGTTGGGGTGGTACAGTTGGTGTATTTTGGTCTTTGATCATTTACCTTTGATGCGTTGTGCTAGTCTTTTCCCTGCTTTGTTAGAGGTGGAGTAAGCTGTCGCTTTAAACTTACATTGAAGGAGGTCAAAGGAGTGAAGGAGTAGTGTTTGGAGTTCCTGTCTTAGGGACATCGGTTGGGCAGTCTGCGAGGGCTGGGGATTGGCTTTATGCAACAGTTCTATGGCTGCTATTTGCCAAGTGATTGAATCAAGACTCTGCATCCTCTTCTTTTTATGGTGAGAGCTTAGTTTAATCAATACACCTTGCATGAAAGCTTTGTGTGCATTCCACACCACGTTGGGGTCACCCACTAATCCAGTATTTAGTGAGAAGAATGTTGAAATTTGGTCAGATATCTCTGGTGCGTATTTAGCATGTTGTAGTATATAATTGTTAGCATGCCAGAGATATGTGTTACGGTGGTATTTGGAGTCTTAGATCGTTATCGTTATGGTCTGACCATGTCGTGGTGTGGATCACAGACGAGCATAGTTTTTGCAATAGCCATTTGTCTGTCAGAAACAGATCTATTCTAGAATATGAATTGTGCCGGGGGGAGAAGTAGGTAAAGTCTTTTTCAGAGCCATGGTGGCACCTCCAGATGTCAAACAGATCATGTGAAGAGATACATTTTTTTAGTGGCGAGTCCCATTGTTTTACTGCGGATGTAGTTTCCAAAAGGGTGTCGGGGACTAGGTTGAAGTCTCCGCACAATATAAGATGGCCCTTCTGAATGGGTTGGGCTATACGTAGCACTCTATGGAGAAACTGCATCTGGTGGGAGTTTGGGGTATAAATATTGACAATTGTGTATGCCATTTGGTGTGTAAAGCATGGTAGACATGGGGAAACTGGATGTTTTTGCATAGGGAGTGGTCCGCTGGTAGTAAGTGGGTCTCCTGTACACAAAGAATGTCACTTTAAAGAGCTTTGGTGGTTTTCCAAAGTGAGTGCCATTTGGCCGGGTGATTCAGCCAGTTAACATTCAGGGAAAGTATAGTGAGTAGGGATGAGCCGAACACCCCCCTGTTCGGTTCGCACCAGAACTTGCGAACAGGCAAAAAATTAATTTGAACACGCGAACACCATTAAAGTCTATGGGACACGAACATAAATAAACAAAATGTCCCAGGGGACATAGATCAATGCAAAAAAAAGTTTTAAAAATGGCCGTTTTTTCGGGAGTAGTGATTTTAATAATGCTTTAAGTGGAACAATAAAAGTGTAATATCCCTTTAAATTTCGTACCTGGGGGGTGTCTATAGTATGCCTGTAAAGGGGCGCATGTTTCCCGTGTTTAGAACAGTCTGACAGCAAAATGACATTTCAAAGGAAAAAAGTTATTTAAAACTACTCGCGGCTATTAATGAATTGCTGGTCCGACAATACACATAAAAGTTCATTGATAAAAACGGCATAGGAACAAGGTGTTTTGGGGGGCTACCCCAAAGCACCCTCCCAATGTTGAGGGAATGTAGCCTGGTACAGTTCAGGAGGGGGCCGCTCTCTCGTCCCCCCTCTTTTCCTATGGCCTGCCAGGTTGCGTGCTCGGATAAGGGTCTGGTATGGAATTTTAGGGGAACCCGACGCCGTATTTTTTTATTTTGGTGCGGGGTTCACCTTAAAATCCATACCAGACCTGAAGGGTCTGGTATAGCTTTTGAGGGGGACCCCGCACCATTTTTTAAAAATTTTTTGCCGGGGTTCCCCTTAATATCCATACCAGACCTGAAGGGCCTGGTATGAAATTTAGGGGGACCCCCCACGTCATTTTTAAAAAAAATTTGGTTCGGGGATCCCCTGTGGGGATTTTCCATGCCGTTTTTATCAATGAACTTTTATGTGTATTGTCGGACCGGCAATTTATTAATAGCCGCGAGTAGTTTAAATGAATTTTTCTCCTTTGAAATGTCGTTTTGCTGTCAGACTGTTCTAAACACGGGAAACATGCACCCCTTTACAGGCATACTATAGACACCCCCCAGGTACGAAATTTAAAGGGAAATTACACTTTTATTGTTTCACTTTAAGCATTACTAAAATCACTGCTCCCGAAGAAACAGCCATTTTTAAAACTTTTTTTTGCATTGATCCATGTCAGGACCCAGGCCCCCAAACACTTTTTATGACAATACCATGAATATAAGCCTTTAAAATTAGCACTTTTGATTTCTCCCAAAGACTTTTAAAGGGTGTTCCGCGGCTTTCGAATTTGCCGCGAACACCCCAAATTGTTCACTGTTAGGCGAACTTGCGAACAGCCGATGTTCGAGTCGAACATGAGTTTGACTCGAACTTGAAGCTCATCCCTAATAGTGAGTGGCATCTTCTGGGTGCAGGGCCAGTGGTGTGAAAGAAATAACACTTATGCCCCGTACACACGGTCGGATTTTCCGATGGAAAATGTCCGATCGGAGCGTGTTGTCGGAAATTCCGACCGTGTGTGGGCTCCATCGGACATTTTCCATCGGATTTTCCGACACACAAAGTTGGACAGCAGGAGATAAAATTTTCCGACAACAAAATCCGATCGCGTCAATTCCGACCGTGTGTGGCCTGTTCCGACGCACAAAGTGCCACGCATGCTCAGAAGAAATTCCGACACGGGACAGCTCGTTCTGGTAAACTTAGCGTTCGCAATGGATACAGCACTTTCGTCACGCTGCAATGTTAAAAATGGTTTAATACAGCGCACTCTCTTCTTCTTTATAATGTGACAAGAATTAAGTCGTTTTGCTGCTCATATTCACACACACTTCTCACAAAGTTTTATTTGTGTTTTTTTAGTGGGATTCCCTCAATATATTGTTATTAGTTGTCACATCTGACAGTTTTATATTTTTTATGTTTTTTTTTTTTCTTTTTAAGCCTTTTTTTTTCTTTAATGTTTGGATTTTTTCCAAGGCTGATCTTTGTTCAATGTTATTTTTATTTTTACTCCAGAATATTTTTGTGTGTGTTTTGTGTGACAAGTTACCCCAACACCATTGATATCTTTTATTATTTAATCTCCAGGAGATTTTTTGTTGTTGGTGTCCCTTGTTCATTTCACATTGTATATTAGAAATGTACCTGAATCCTCACAAACAAACTGTCATTTTTGAAGTAAAACACATAGGAGAGTATAATTCAAAACAAAAATCCTTTATTAAGGGCTCAGAACCAAACAAAGAGGAAGGCAACACTGGATCAACAGGAGAAATTAGTGAAGCCTGGGACCCCCACGGCAGACATCAATTCTTAAACCTCAAAATTGGTGGCCTGAGGAGTCCATATGTAAGGGAGGGCAGTCTGGTCCGGGATTCACAGAGACTTGGATAGCAGCAGATGACATCAGTGTCCCCAGGCTGTGGTACCACAAGAGGCTGCATCTTTTGGCCGACCAGACTGGATCCAGGGCAATCACTCTCTGGTCTTCCTTTCACACTTTCTTCCGGGCTGTGGCTGTGCAGTTGGAGATGTGGCAGGAGGAGGAGTAGGACCTGGAGGAGGAGGAGGACTGGGAGGACCTGGAGGAGGACTGGGAGGACCTGGAGGAGAGGGAGGAGGAGGAGGAGGACCATCCCAAAGCTGTGTGTGAGGTGTAAGTTGGCCCCTCACACCTTTCTCCAGAGCCTCTGATATGAGGGCCTGACACATGGCTTGTTGGCCCTCCTCCATCCTCTGCATTTTATAGGCAATGAATGCCGCAAGGTTCTCCTGCCTGGTGTGGGGTGCTCCTAGGACCTCTGTAGCCCTCCAAAAAAATCTGATAGCAGCCTCCTCTAGGCTACTCCTCCTGCTGCCACTTTCTGTTTTCAGGGTGGGTGGAGGGACCTGCAGATCAGCCACCTCCTGGCTGAGACTTCCCTGTGTATGAAAAAGGGACATGGTTGTAATGTTTTGCATCATCAATCACAATCATAAATTAGTACTCCCAACTAACATCTAGTTAACATCATTGATTGGACAAGCAGAAATATTTAGAGGAATGCTATACCTGGCTCAATCTGGGCTCCTCCACATATGGCCTGGAAGGCCCAGGTTGGGCATCAGAAGCCTCAGCCGGGGGGGAAGGAAGCGTGGAAGGAAGACTTGAGAGGGATGGCCTGGGTTCAGTCTGGCCTGCCAGAAAGTGCAGCCTGTCGTAGTACAACATCCTGGGGACATAGATGTCATCTGCTGCTCCGGATCTCTGTGAATCCAGGACTTTATTGCGCTCCCTCAGATATGTGCTCCTCAGGCAACCAATTAATATCTTTAAATAAGTGATGTCTGCCGTGGGGATCACCTGCTTCACAATTTCACACAATTGCTCCAGTGCTGCCTTCCTCTTTGCTTGGTTTTTGAAATGGGTCTGGGTAATCTCCCACAGACAGGGCAGCTCCCTTAGCATATCAATGAATAGTGACATGAAGTCAGTATCTCTCATTAAGATATCCATGTTCACTGCAAGACACAACACAAGACAAAGCCTAATGTCAGACCAAACTCTCCTAATCTTGTTACAATATAGGCCTCAATCTAGAAGCAGTATAGGCCCAAGTTTGTCTCTTACCTTCGTTCTTACGATCGGCGCGTCCAATGCTCCTTCCTCCGCTCACAGATCGTACGTAATACGCACGCGTGTTACGCTTTATACACACTGCGCATGTGTGTAACTCCGCCCGCCCCTGACGTTCTTTCTATTCTATTCCCCGCCCCTTTTCATTCGGCGCAGTGGGGGAAGAGCATGATGGCGGAGTTACACCAGGTGCGTGATAATTTGAACAACGAGGAGGAGGAGGAAAGCCCGGATCCAGGCACGTCCCGATCCAGAAGGAGGCGTTTTAAGGCCACAAATATGTCGTTTGGGGAGATGTTGGAGATGGTCGACATCATGAAGAAGTCCGACTATGACGGAAAATATGGGCCTTACCCCCATCCCAACATCAGAAAGGCCAAGATCATTGGTAAAGTGGTCAGGAGTCTGGAGAGGAATTTCGGGGTACGAAGGTCTAAAGATCAGCTCAGGAAGCGGTGGTCGGACCTGAAGCTGAGAGAGCCGGAGCAGTACCAAAAGATCCGGAGAGTGCTGCAAAAAAGTAAGTAGTTGTGCTGTGTTCATATTCTTTCTGTCTTTATTCCGTTCGTTCTGCTCCATATGCTTTTAGTAATTGTAACGTTTAAAAGGGCAACTTTAATGTTCATGGGCCCATTATTCGTTCGTATCAAACATTTTTTCTTTCGGCCTCTAGAACACCATTGTTTAGGCCATATGCATTTTCACACATTTTTTTTGGGCCTACTTGGATGCCAAATATTTGTTTGTGTAGATGGGTTTGTTACTAGAATGAAATGCAAACTAGATTGTGTGTAAGGAGAGGACACTGAGCAGCTGTTTTCACATCTGGACACTGGAGCACTAGTGTGGGACCCCAGAACACCATTTTTATTAGGGGGGGCACACAGGTGCTCCAGTGTATACTATAGGGGGGGTTACATGTGTGAAGCTTGTACCAAACAGGTAAAGTATTGCAGCTTGACAAAGGCCCATAAAAAAAAGACATCTTTGAACTCGGCTAAAATAGACAATTGTACCCCACTTCCAAGTAATGTTTCCTATTTCTAGTTCTGCCATCAAATATCTGTGTGCTAAGTATACCATTTTTGTTTTACATAGGGGAGAAAAGACTCGGAGGTCACTCCTCATCCCAGGAGACCAGAGCCCCCCCCCCTCTGGAAGAAGGGGAAATACCCCAAACACAAGAAGAAGAGCAGGAGGAAGAAGAACGTGGTGGAGATTGGCACCACAACAGGTGAGTGTCTGCGACCACAGACTCAGGTAAAAGAGATGGCTGGTGGCAGATTTTTGAGACCTTTTTTTTTGTTCTTTATCTCTTTTTAGGTGATCGTGATGTTGTGGATCCAGAACGCTTTACATCAGAAAGTGCCCAGATACTGATAGGGGAGATCATGGGGTGTAATCTCCAATTGCAAAACATCCAGCAACAAATCACTGATGTTATTAAAAAAAATAATAACATCATTGATGTTTTGGGGCGAATTTAAACCCCACAAATACACCTGTTTTATCGTACCAAACTTTTTTCAATGTTTCGAAAAGTCAAATTTGGAGGATGCACACAGTGTGCCAACATGTGCTATCTGCCATCACGGGAGATCAATGGACGCGTTTTGGGGGTGCAACCCCTTCCTCAATTATAAAGTAGCGTTGAGGAAGGGCTTGCTCCCCCAAAACACGTCCCTTGATCCCCCCTGATGGCAGATAGCACATGTTGACATTCGTAAATTGGTGTGCATCTTCCAAATTTGGCTTTTCCAGGGGTGAGTTCCCCCCATCTGAACGCTATATCAAACCCAGTTCCTAAATACTGATGTCTGATATAGCCTTCAGGTTTTACCTAATGTGAACTTTGTAAGTTCTAGTTTTTTGGCTTTCTTGTTGGTTTTACACAGGCCTGTTTTATCTGAAATGGAAATTTTGATTTTTCATAATGCTACTGCAAACATTTTATACAACAATCATGTTGGTTTGTTTTAAAAACCTTGCACATGTGATTGTGCAGGTATAAAAAAGTGCCTTACTCAAGAATGTGTGGATTATTGTCTCAACACTACAACACTTTTGGGGTGATGTAATTGCTGTTTTATGCAAAAATGGGGGTTATTTCCTAAGGGCAAATACACTTTGCACTACAAGTGCAGGTTCAGTGCAGTTGCAAGTGCACTTGTAGTGAAATGTGTTTTTGCATTTAGGAAGTACCAGCCAACACTATTCTTTATAAGGTTACCCAATCACGACATTTTCTGCACTCAACACATTTCTGTCAGGGTCAGCTCAAACAAACACAAGCAGTAAATGTCCACCAAGAATTGCTTTTGGTTGTTTTTTATTTGAAAAAGGTGTCACAGATTGTCTGGCATATTGATAGCCCCCCTACCCGCAAAGAACTCCAGGTAGCGTAACCGGACATCACGGGTACTCAGGGAGGGCAAGCCAGGACGGCCGCTTTCAAGTGCCGTCATTGTTGATGTATTTGGTATTCCGGCCTCAGGCCCAACTGAGCCAGCATAGTTGGCTGAATGTTTTCTTAAAAAATTATGGAGAACACAGCACGCCAGTATAATATGGTTCAGTTTATACTCCGCCATATGGATGGGTGTCAGAAATAGTCGGAACCGGCTGGCCAGGATTCCAAATGTGTTCTCCACCACTCTTCGGGCTCTGGCCAGCCGGTAATTAAAAACCCTCTGTTCCGGGGTGAGGGTCCTCATCGGGAATGGCCGCATCAGGTGGTCCCCCAGCGCAAATGCTTCATCAGCAACGAACACAAATGGGAGACCTTCAACATTGTCCTCTGGAGGTGGCAAGTCCAAGCTGCCATTCTGGAGACGCCTGTAGAACTCCGTCTGGGCGATCACTCCACCATCGGACATCCGGCCATTCTTCCCCACGTCCACATACAAGAAGTTGTAATTAGCCGACACCACCGCCAACATCACTATACTATTAAACCCCTTGTAATTATAATAGTACGACCCCAAGTTGGGTGGTGGGACGATGTGGACGTGTTTCCCATCAATTGCCCCTCCGCAGTTAGGAAAGTCCCACCGCTGGGCAAAGTGGGAGGCAACAGTCTGCCATTCCTGTGGCGTTGAAGGAAACTGTTGAGGAAAAAACAATAAACATTACTATTTTTTCACAGAAACCTGGCAAGCAGATTAGACACAAACATTATGGGTCAACCTCCAGATAGCATTTATTAAGGGGAATTTAACAACAACAAAGTATAAGGTACACCTATCATATTCCCCCTCCCCCCCTCTCATGGGCCATTTCTAACATTATAGGGGGGGGGACTCTTGGACAGGTAACCCTCTTCACTTCATTGAGAGATGAATGCCTAAATACAGGGTATTACTTGGAACAGCCCCTCCTTAGTTACACTATTGGCAGCCCACTGGACAGGTAAGAAGTGTCATAATACAAAGATATAAATACACACTGTACACATTTAAGCACATTTGGACATTCTGCTATTACCTATCAAGATCATAATAGGATACAAGAACTTTACAGTACCATTGGAAAGTATACAGGCAGGCCCTTGCACTACATGCTTTGGGGAATTCATCCATAAATCTGAGCACTAAAGAGGTGGGTATAGTGTGTATGGGTTTGGCAAAGACAGCAGATAGATGATTGAGGATAGAGAATTGGGATCAGCTGACTTAGCAGTTGGGGGAGGGAGGGTTACAAAAAATTTGGGGACACCACAAAAAAAGCCTCTGGCCCTCTGCCTGAATTTAAATCCAAAATAACATTTCCAAACATTTTAGGGGGTGTTTGGGGTAAAGCACTACTATGGAGCTGATAAAATACATTGTTAAGTGACTACATGAGGTGAATATAGGGCAGGAGACACCATGCTGGGGAGGTTATTGAAGGGCAAATATGTATGAAGGACATAAAATAATAATTACATAAAAATCCAGCATGCATGAGGACAAAGGGGACATTCACAGCATACTACAATCATGGTAATTAGGGAATGAGGAAAGAAATACAATATATTAGCAAACATTCAATACAATAAAATGTGATATTACCTTCATATACTCCTTCTGTAGGACCTGAATGATGGCAGAACAGGTCTCTGGGATAATGATCCCCAGAGCCTGGGGGGAGATGCCTGTCGAGAACTTGAGGTCCTGCAGGCTTCTCCCTGTGGCCAAATACCGCAAGGTAGCGACCAACCTCTGCTCCGCAGTGATGGCTTGCCTCATGCAGGTATCATGCCTGCTGATATAAGGGGTCAGCGAAGCCAACAGATGGTGAAACACGGGGTCCGTCATCCTGAGAAAGTTCCTGAAATCATCAGGATTATTCTCATGGATCTCACGGAGCAAAGGCATATGACAGAACTGGTCACGCTGAAGCAACCAATTCTTGGTCCATGAACTCCTCCCCACCCTGTTCATGGACTGGACTTGTGTCAAGGTCAGGACCCCAACACCAAACCCCCGCACAGCACGAACTCTACGAGGAGTACGCATACGAAACATGGCTAGAAAACGGTCGGCTGCTCAGAACGAAGTAACAGAACGCACTGAAGAACAGCAAGGCCTGTGAAGAGCGACCTGAAAAACAGTAACGAACGAACAAGAATACAGTGACTAAAGTCACGCGGAACTTGCTTGCACGCACTGAAGAGCAGATACAAACCCACAAGCACAAACTGAACGGCAGAAAACGATCTGAAAGCCACGAGTCTGAAAAAGCGCGAATCGTCTCTCACCAAACTTTTACTAACACGAGATTAGCAAAAAGAGCCCAAAGGGTGCTGCGCTTGGTTCTGAACCGGCCTTTTCTAGTCTCGTCGTACGTGCTTGACGTCACCGCGTTCTTGGCGATCGGAAATTCCGACAACTTTGTGCGACCATGTGTAGGCAAAACAAGTTTGAGCCAACATCCGTAGGAAAAAATCCGAGGATTTTGTTGTCGGAATGTCCGATCAATGTCCGACCGTGTGTACGGGGCATAACAGTTAGCTGCTGTAGTATAGGCTTTGAAGGTTTCCTGTCGCGTGAGGAGAAATGGAATGACCTGTGGAATGTGGATCAATCTGCAAACTGGAAGTTAGAGCTGCGTTTAGAGCAATAAGTTAGTCAAAGAACAACAAATAATAAAAAAAGGAACTTGATAGCGAATCTGTTAGTTGAGGAAACACCAGATAAAACTCTAAGTAAATTCTAGAGGTGGAGCTGAATTTAGCTATAGCCTCCTTTGGGGGTAAAAACAGTCAGAAACGAGAGGAACTGTAAAAGGCAGAGGGAGAACTCCGTCGGAGCTTGGGAATGCAGTGATGTTGCGTTTTGGCCCATCTTGATAGAGTGAGTAAGCCTTGCTCAGCTGTGGTTTTGATCCAAGTTGCGCCGGGGGGGGGGTGCGCCACAGTGCGGCAGAGGTGATTTAGGGGGTTCCAAGATAATTCCCCAAGTGTGAAGGATGTGCAACCCCTTGTTGAGATCACTGATGGTGTGTGTTTTCCCATTTTTGGTAATTAGTAGCGTTGCTGGGTACCTCCATTTGTACTGTATTTTGTGGTTTTGAAGGCCTTTGGTGACTGGATTCAGATGTCTTCTTAGTTGCAGTGTGTATTTGGAGAGGTCTGGGAAGAATTGAATGCCAGTATATGGCGCGGGTAAAGGTGTTTTGGCTTTAACCCCTGTCAGGAGTTGTTCCTTAATGTGAAAGAAATGTACCCTCATTAGAACATCTCTGGCTACCGAGGCCGCTAGGTGGGGTGATTTAGCAATCCTGTGGATTCTGTCAATTATTATGTCCCGAGGGGACGCATCTGGGATGATGATGTGAATGAGCTCTTTTGTGTATTTTGTATTTTTTTTTTGTATAGATCCGCTGGCATAATAGATTCTGGAATCCCTCGCAGTTTAACATTATTCCTGCGGGATCTGTCTTCCAAATCGGCCAGCTTGGCCCGCATCCATGCTTGTTCCTCCTTTACATCATAATATGTGTCTATGACCTCATTCAAGGTGGAGGTGCATTCAGTCATTCCCCCTTCAATACAGGTGACTCTGTTTTCTAGAGTGTGCATGTCTGAAGAGATTTTTGTGAAGAGGGAGGACAGATCTGTCATTAGAGAGGATTGCAGAGACAATAGCATATCCTTTAGCGTGGTGTCCATGACAGGCTGGCCTGTTGTAGGGAAAGAAGCCATAGAGGAGTGTAAGGCCTCTTTAGAGAGAAGGGGGTTGAAAGCCTGGGCCTCAATTTGCGGGTGGGATGGCCGCTGCGGCAGCGCATCCATCCTCATTTTTGCCTTTGCAGGGCTATTTGTGAGGGGGTCACTCTCTGGGGGAGGTGTGGGTGATGCAGGGGGACCTGGGGCACCATATTCCTCCGGAATCACTTCAGGTAGATCCATATAGGCGTCCCACGGCGCAGCCGGGCCTGTGCCATCTTGGGAGAAACTGACCTGCTCTGCTGGCTTGAAGGTGAAGGCAGTTAGTTTCTGGGGCTTGTGTTAGTTTATCCTCTTCCTGGACATTTTGCCTGTGATCTCTGAAGCCCATGGAGCAAGGATGGCTGTGGATTGAGGATCGCGTCAGGCCTGTGTCATTCCTGTTGTCTCCCAGGCTGACGAGCTAAGTGATCAGGCGTCCATCTACAGCTCCGGTCAGCCACGCCCCAACCAATCCAGTTTTGAACAACTCTGTAGAATCAAATACACTACTAAAGCCCAAGTGATAATTATGAGTGCTAGTGTGCCTGAAAGGCCTTTTAAAGTTATACTTCAGTGTGAATAAAGTACAATATGCAATCAGAAGGCAAAGTTTGAATACATCTAATAAGCATGCGACTTATTGTGGACGAATGCACAAAATGAGTCTATTTTGAATATGTCACAAAGTGCAAAAAAAGAATCATGTTTCAAACTATTGGATAAATAGGACTACTGTGGTGAAAATTAAGAAAATAAGTCAAAGGAGCCACTACTGAAAAAAGCGATGAACCAAGCTGACCTTCTGTACCCCAAATAATGATCAAAACTGGCTTGCAAAAAAAGAGAGAGCACAAACTCTTTCTACTGCAATAAACTAAGAAAATTATGCTTTATATCAACAAAAAAATCTTTGAGTTTGGCAAAAAAGGTTTGGGGCTATTGGCTTATTTAGACAAGCCTGAATATAGCCTGACAGCGATGCCTAAAATCCTGGGCGCCTTCACATCCTTTTATGTGCAACTATTCCTAATTGCTAAGGTGGACCTGGGAGCCCATATTTCCATAAAAGAGATCATGATCACTATCTCTACATTCCCAACTAAGAAAAACACCTTGGATGGGTTTCCAAAAGACTGGAATTGTGACCATGTGACTTTAAAGACTGGTACCCTCTCCCTTCTAAGCGTGAGGCCCCTACAGTCCTTATATTAAAGCCTAAAAAAGAACAAAACAAATGTGAATCCTACCACAGGTGTCTGCATCACACGAAAATGCACTTGGATGCTGTCAGAGAGAGGGTGAACCAGCATTGTTGTCCGTGACGTTATCCTCCTTCATATCTAGTGGATGGATCCTTCATGATGTGTGAATCCATGTCAGACTAGGCTCCTATCCGGTAAGGGCACATCTTGTACTATCACGGTGGAAGGTGCACTTGGGTGTATGGTCGTCCATCATCCTTGGGATACGATTGCAACAATTTCATCACATTTATTCTTTTATGGAGACCTCTATGGACTGACCATTGTCACTTATATTTGTATGCACTTATTATCACTATATACAGTAAAAACGTCCAGACAGGGCAAGCATTGTTCCGGGAGGATGTACCCATACTTGTGGAAGCATAAGGATTTGTTTCTGCAATAGTTTATGGAAGATGTCATATATGGAAGTCCAAAATGTTTGTGTTACTGGGCAGATCCACTATATATGGAAATATGACCCCGTGCCCAGACAGCCATGAAAGCAGGTCGGGGGACTGGTCAGAATGATACAGGCTAGCCTGGATGTCACTAAGTGCCAGCGGAAGAGAGCTTTGTAATTGGTCTCAACTGCTGATACATCAGTAGCTAGACTTGGTGGTATCCCAGATTTTAATGCAGTTTCACAAGTCTTTTTGCATACCCAGGTCCCTCTCCCAGGAGAACACAGAGCAGGTAAGGAGAAAATTTGGATAGAAGAGTAGTATATAAAAGTAAAATTAGGCCAGGAGTGCAGATACTTTCAACATTTGGATTAAAAAAAAGGAAAAGCCAAGTCTGTCACTCATGGATATAATGTAATGTTTCACAGATCTAAACAGTTCTGATAAAAGGAGTTGATGGGAGGCTTGTAAATCTATAAAATATTTTATGTCGTTGGCAATCACTAGGGTGTGAAAGCTGGTCAAATTCAGGTAAGTCCAATGCTTGAAAGCATGTGGCAAAGCAAATCACAGTGGGTATGCTGGATGTATAGAAAAGGACAGCAGCTGTAAATGCAGAGACAGTAAACACCCGGAATACTTAAGGTCATCCCAAACCTGAAGAGGGTGTGGAGAGACCAGGTTGGTATGTAAAGCTCTGCCTCGTGGATGCAGCCATAGCAAGCTGTAAATAGAAAGTAGGACGCAATCCTCCACCTTCAAATATACCCACAGGTGGGTTTCATTGATGGCATGATATTTTGTAAGTCGCTGCTTAAAAGTATCTTTGAAAGTTTGGGACTCTCAGGCCTCCACAAGGTCTGGTCTGAAATAGAATTTGTCTTGAGATGAGAGGTTGATAGTGATGCCATATGAAGCGCATTACAAGCTTCTCAAATACTTTCATTTAGTATCCTTCCACTTATATGGGAATGATTGCTGAAGAGAACAGCACAAGGAGATTGGGAGGGACACCTTAGGGGCCTTGAATTTACTGCGGTTTACTTGTAGACCAGACAATCAACTAAAATTTAATGAAGACTGGTAGAGAAATTAGAGGATTGCTAATTGTCAGGAGAACGTTGTCAGAAAATAAGCTCAACTTGCTGTGACGATGTCCAATTGTTAAACCTATGATATCCAGTGAGGTTCATGAGTTGTGCTAGAGGATCAATGGCTAAAGCAAATAAAAGGGGTGATAATGACCAGTCTGGTACCCTATAATATGGAAAACAGAGGGGGTCTGAATCCTCCTGAGTACTTAACAAAAGTGTATTGTAAAGTTTCCGAATCCACATACAAAATTTCAGGCCAAAGCCCCATCTATTCAGGTTTAAAAAAAAGGAGAGAGAAGCATAAGCGTTTGCAAGGACCAATTTCCGGACATTATCACTAGCTTGCCTTATGGTCATAAAGTGCACTTGATCCCACTGAATGAGGCCCCCAATGCCTTGGTTTAACCTCATCACCTGGATTTTTGTAAGTAGATTTACATCAACAATAAGAAGTGATATTGGACAGAACTTGGACCAGTTAGTGTTGTCTGTACCTGGTTTCGGAATCATGGAGATTAAGGCTAAAAGGAAGTCGGGTTTCAAAAATTGCTGGTCTCTAAGGTTGTTGAAGGCATCCCTTAGCAGAGGAACCAGGCTCTCCAGAAAGCTCTTGTAGTAAGCCGTCTGGGCCGGAAGTTTTCGTAGTTTTAATTGTTTCATCCCAAACAAAAAATACCTCCATTTTCATTATTGGAGAGTTTAATGAATTACAGAGCTCATCTGTGATGCTGTCTTCCAGTCCAGGTCTGCCAATACCTATCTACTCCCTGCTGTCTTCATCACCTGGCTCAGCCCTGAAGAAGCACTGGGTACCTACCTACACAGATCACCGGACAAGCTACAGGCTTTCATACCTTGCCTCGCTCTTGCAGCTGATGTCTTACTACCAGGGGCCCTGAGCTGGAGCTGCAAGAGATGCCTACATCTTCACATCAGGCTCTACCACCAGGTCTATGAGAAACTCTTTCTGTATTTTTTGTGACTTTGGTATTAAGACACAAAGAGGGAGAGAAGGGAGAGCTTGATAACCACCATATATCTTGGGAAGGTTACTTATTCTAGGCAGAACGCAAGAAATAAATGTAAAACAGTTGTAAGTAATTAGTTAAAAAATACTGTGAGCATGCCTGAAAACGGAGGCCAAGCACCCAAAATGTGCCACATCCACAGCAACCCGCTTAGCTTCTCCAGGTAAACATAGCTCCTCTGAGTGACTGCCAGTTCTTCTCCCATCTCTGGAGCTTGTCATGGCTTTCAATTGCCCAGTGAATTAAATTCAAAATACTAATAACAATAAACAAAGCCATTCACAACTCTGCCCTGAAGTACATCACCAATCTAGTCTCAAAATATCACCCAAACCATCCTCTCTGCTCCTTTCAAGATCTCCTGCTCTGTAACTCCCTTGTCTCTTTCTCCTATGATCCTCTCCAGGACCTCTTCATAGCCTCTCACATCCTTTGGAACTCTCCACCTTAATCTGTCCGGCTATCTCGTACTCTGACCAACTGTAGATGATCCCCGAAGGTTCATCTCTTCTGGGAAACCTATCCCGCTTCCATCTAACAAATTTACTTTATTTCTTCCATCAGCTCATCCCTCACAGTTATAACCTTTTGTACCACTTTCTCCACCCTATTAGATTGTAAGCTGGTATGAGCAGGGTCCTTTTAACCTACTTGCATTATATTGTAACTGTACTGTTTCCCTTTATATTTCAAAGTGCTGTGCAAACTGTTGTTGCTATATACATCCTGTATAATATTAATAAATAATAATAGGATTATTAATAATAATAATAATAATAATATATGGGGTCATTTAAAAAATGTGATTGCTAAGGGGCACCAGGTATTTGATGTATGGGTGAATTGTATGTATTTTATATACTAATAATAGTACCTATAGGATATTTATGGGCATGAACAGATACTGTGCATTTGTCCAGTAATGGAGATGAAGTTTTATATACTATACTCCTAATATAGGCTTCATGGGAGCATTTAGCTTATTTAAGGGTGATATAGGGGCTTAGTCTAATGCAAATAAGCTGCAGACAGATATTTGTGAAAAAATGTGGATATAATGTGTTGAGCACCAGTATCCCTCTTTTTATAGTCTTTGTTGGTTTTGAATGCATATCACTTCTTGGAAAATATTTTTTTTGTTCAACATGTAGGTAGCCTGGGCCTTCTAGGAGGTAATTACCCTAGCAAAATCATACTAATAGAGTTAGGTCAAATTTTAAGGACCATTAGTGATGATTATATATTATTATTCTGTAGAACCAGTGGATAGTACAGTATTGCACCTCTGGCCCCTTAAATATCCCTGAACCTGCTGATGGAGGAATCCAGTCCCTCTCTGCTGATACAGGTTCTGCAATGAACAACCAGCATTTTATTTAAGTACACTCAATTAACCACTTGCCGACTGGGCCATAGCCGAAAGATGGCTACAGCGCGGTCGGCTTATTCTGGGTGGGCGTCCATGGACGTCCTCCCAGAATCTTGCTCCCGTGTGCCCCCTGGGGCGCACACCCAGGAACATCCGTGACCAGACCCGGCGCATCACGGATTGTGGTAAACGGACGCTGATAGCGGCCGTTTACCACGTGATCGCTCCGTCAAATGACGGAGCGATCACTTGTAAACAAACCGGCATCATGTCATGACGCCAGTTCCTCCCTCCCCTCTCTGTACCGATCTGTACAGTGTGAGGGGAGAGGGGGAGAGATCGTTTGCAACAGCGCTGTGGGCTGGATCTGTAGTGCCCACAGCACTGCTCAGTGCCCATACTCTGCAATACTCTGCAGTAATATGCCAATACTCTGCAGTACTCTGCAATACTCTGCCAATAATCTGCAGTACTCTGCCAATACTCTATAATACTCTGCCAATACTCTGCCAATACTCTGCAATACTCTGCCAATACTCTGCAATACTCTGCCAATACTTGCCAATACTCTGCCAATACTTGTCAATACTCGCCAATACTCGCCAATACTCTGCCAAAACTCTGCCAATATTTGCCAATACTCTGCAATAAATTTTAACAGAAACAAAGAATTTTTTTTTACTGAATTTTTAGTCTTTTTTTGATTTATAGCGCAAAAAGTAAAAAACCCAGCGGTGATTAAATACCACCAAAAGAAAGCTCTATTTGTGTGAAAAAAAAGGACAAACATTTCATTTGGGTACAGTGTTGCATGACTGAGTAATTGTCATTCAAAGAGTGAGAGCAGCGAAAGCTGAAAATTGGTCTGGTTAGGAAGGGGGTTTAAGTGCCAAGTGGTCAAGTGGTTAAATAAGGAAATGTGTCAAAAAGTTGATATGAAATGGATTACCATGATTGTTGTGTCTTTATGTCTTCTGTATTTGATTTAATGTCTGTGATCTACTGCAGATGTCCTCCTGAAACGCTCCTGAAGAAGCAGGCAATAATGAAACTACAAAATGCATTTAGTATGGTGGCTCATAGTCTGCTGCAATGCCAATATTGATATACATTAGGAAATATTTACAGCATATATATATAGTGGGACATGCTACATGCCAAGGTGTAATGACAAGCTGCAGATGAGGCTTGCTAGCGGAAGCTGTTATTTACATTTTTTTCCTGCTTCTGAGAGTAGGACAAGGAGAGGCGGGCACATCCACCTGTCAATGGTACAGCGGTAATTGCTGACTTGCATCTGAAAGGCAGGGATCTCTACATGAATGGATGTGTTGATTTTAAGGGATGTCTCATCTCCTGTATAGAACCTCAATACAGCTTATCTGGCTACCACTTTCCTCCACTTTGTTTGTACAACTGTTATGCTTGGCTGCGCTCCTTCCTACTGACTATTCTCCACTGCTGTCTTGATTTCCACTCTGCTATGTTGTCAATTCTGCTCTTACAGTGACCTTCATAGGGGACATGTTGCTTGAAGATACAGTACATCCCAAATGTATGATTGTAGCTCACCCAATGACTGGTGTACAGTGGCATGAAGTGCTTTATTAAAGATCCAGGATACCTCTTTGGGTGGGACTTTGAACCACAAGGCTGATCATATTTTCACTAGTCCCCATTGTTCATTTTATGTGGGTACTCCCCTTTATTTTCCCCCTGGTTTCAGAAGCACCATAGGCGGGCTGTATTATGATTTTTGCTTGTGGCGAATTGCCACTTCTGAGGGGATTTTTGGGAAGTTACACCACTGAATGTGCCAATTGTTTTTGGATGCCAATATGCAGTAGTTTAAGTACATGTGTGTGTAAACTATGCTGTCCGAACCGTTTTTATGACAACATTGTCATGATTTTAATATGGTGAGGGGTGGAGTTGTTTTTTTCCAGTATTTTGTAACTTGTTTTTATTTATTTTTTAAAAAAAATATTTTGCTTTGCTTCATTGCTCGGTCCTCAATAAGTAACTTCTTGGGTGGAAGACTCTGTATATTATATTATTATATTTTGTATATTTTGTTGTATTTATGAGGTCTACACCTAATATTTCTACAGGTGAGTAAGTGAGCCTTGGTCTTAATTTATTCCCAAAGAGAAATCTTTTTGCTTTTAATTTTAAATATTACGAATAAAAAACACATTTCCTGACAGACTCCATGGCAGCCTACGTGTGGGTTAACACCGCCTCCTCTCCAATGCTATAGGACCCCATTCCCATAAATGAGTGCTCACCGTTAGGTACCTTGTTCTTTCTTTGTCCTCCTCCAATGGATGGAACCTTGCTCAGGGCAAGTGGCACACATCTCCCCAACCCAGGTTCAAATGTCCTGGAACTTCGGGCGGCCTGGTGTGCCCTCCAATCCTTCTTTCATCTCCTGAAAGGAGAGTCAGTGTTATTAGAGGTGGATAACACCACAGCAGGCTCCTAGGTGAAAAGGCAAGGGGGTACTCGGAGTTCCACACTTCTTCGAGAAGTCGAACCCATCATGTCGTGGGTCCAGAAAAATCTGGCCGGCATCTCGGCGGTATTCGTCCCCGAAGTCCAGAACACTCAAGTGGACTTCCTTTCACGCACCCAGTTAGACAACAACGAGTGGTCCCTTCATGTGCAGACATTCAAGTGGATTCTGTCCATGGGATTCAGTCCCGAAGTAGATCTATTCGCTTCCCCCCTGCAATATAAAAAAGAAAAAAAAAAAAGATTTTACGCGGGGCCGTTGTAGTCAAGCATTCGGAACAGATGCCCTGACGGATCAATGGAGGTTCAGGGGGGCATACGCCTTTCCCTCGCTCCCGATTGTCCTCATATTCTTACAGAGGCTTCAAGTGGAAGCAGTCGAAGCGGTGATAATAGCCCCTTATTGGCTGAAAAGGCCTTGGTTTCCCCTTCTATTCCAGCTCAGCTTCCTGGAACCAGTGCCTCTCCCCCTCGGGCCGGACCTTCTTTCTCAAGGGACAGTCCTACACCAAAAAAAAAAAACTTGTCCGGCACTACTGGGACTGATGGTCTGGTTCTTGAGAGGGAGAGGCTGGAATATCTCGGGTGGGCCGCAAGAGTGGTCTCTACCCTCATGAGCTCAAGAAAGACAAGTACAAATAAAGTGTATAGGAGAGTCTGGACCAAATTTGTAAAATCCAGGAGTTCAGGATATTCTAAGTTTCCTTCATTCTGGCCTAGTTTTTATCTCTATCCATCAGCTCACTTAGAGTCCAAGTCTCAGACTTGTCAGCCTTCTCTGGGACTTTATTAGAGGTTCGTCCCTTAATTTGGCAGTTCTTGCATGGGGCGCCAAGACTCAAGCCCCAAAGGAGACCAAGATTTCCCAAGTGGGACCTTCCCCTTGTTCTCGACTCACTGCCTGGACTAAGTACCACGGGGCCCTCCCCGCTTTCCATTAAAGATTTCTCAACAAAAATAGCTTTTTTTTTTTTTAGTAGCCATTACCTCGGCTAAAAGGATCTCTGAGATTGGGTCACTAGGTCATGAAGATCCCTGTCTGACGTTTTTCTTTCTGAATCGGGTAGTCCTTATCCCTATACGGGGCTCGAACCTGAAAGTGACTTTAGTGTTCCACGAGAACCAAGAAATCGTCTTGCTTACATTCAAGACCCCGGGGTCCACTGAAACTCATCCTCAGGATGTAGGCGAAATTCTAAGGGAATACCAGCAAATTACTTCTCCCTTTAGACGTTCTAGCCACCTGTTCATACTGCACTCAGGCAGCAATTAAGGGAAGAGGGCTCCAACCAGGATGTTTACAGCATAGATCATCCAGACCATCCAGCAAGCATATAGGGTTAAGGGCTGGGCTCCTCCAGAGGCGGTGACAGCACACTCCACCAGAGGAATGGCGGCTTCTTGGGCGGCGACCCGAAAAGTGGATTCAGACACCATTTGCAAAGCGGCCTCTTGGGCCTCTATTAATACATTCATGTCTCATTACTGCATAGAGCCGACTTCACTGTCTTCTGTAAACTTTGGTTTGAAAATCCTATCAGTTGATAGGACAAATTAAATTATGTTTTGTTCAGCATACCCACCCGTGTGGTTGACTAGTTATTTCCCACATGTAGGCTGCCATGGAGTCTGTCAGGAAAAAGGAAAATTTATTGACAAATACTTACCGTAATTTTCCTTTCCTGATGGACTCCATGGCAGACGGAGTCCCCACCCATCGGTCAAAGAGTCGGCTAGTTATAGAACACGGTACCTAGCGGTGAGCTCTCATTTATGGGAATGGGGTCCTATAGCATTGGAGAGGAGGCGGGGTTAACCCACACGTAGGCTGCCATGGAGTCCATCAGGAAAGGAAAATTACGGTAAGTATTTGTCAATAAATTTTCCTTTTTTTCATCATATAACAAATTGTGTAAGTGGTGCCTCAAAAGTCTGATCTTCCTTGTCTGACAATTGTAATACAATAATTTAATGCATGTGATGTCTAATTAGGACCACCACAAATTTAAAAGGTTAAAGCCTCTGACTTAGTACCCACATGATTTAGAGAAATACCATATATTTACCATGAAAGAACTGTGAAAGGGAGTTCATGATGAAATGTCAAAAACACAGCGTTCGTAATGAAATGTCAAAAACACAGCATTTTTAAAAATACATCTCCTTCTTGATAAATTCATGGTTAAGAACAGGAATGTGTCACAGAAGAGATGAGCGAGAAACTTAAGTCTAGGAAAAAATATTACATGATAACTATAATTTATTAGAATTATGCAAGTGAACTAATTGAAAAATTAAGCAAAGACTTACAGACTTATTTCAAGGATTGATTGTTCAGTCTTTCTGGGGTAAGGGAACACTCAGGCTTAAAGGGGATCTTTAGCTGTTTTAAAAAAAATAAAAGTAGGAAGTTGCTGATATTGAAGAAACAAATACTTACCAGCCCCAAGAGTCCAGAGCTGTGTTAACCAGAGCTGATTCTTCATTGGGGTGAATCCCTGGCACTGCCATCTTGGATTTGGGAGCTGGCTGTTTCACAGCCAACTCTCCACTGCACATGAGTGAGATCAGGAATGTGTCTTGGAAGAGTGTGTGAGAAAACTGAGGTCTAGAGAAAAAATATTACATGATGACCATTTATTTTTTACTAGAATTATACAGGTAAACTATTGCAAAAAATTAACCAAAGCTTTACAGATTTATTTAAAGGTTTGGTAATCCAATCTTTCTGGGGTAAAGGTACACTTAGACTTAAAGAAGAGCTTTAGTTGTTTTAAAAAAAAAATGGAAAATCAGCAGCTACAAATACAGGAGCTTCTGACATTTAAGAAACAAATACTTACCAGCACATCTTCGATATTGAATACCGTGATTTCCTGCTGTTTCACCGCCAGCTCCCTGCTGTGCATGCACAAGATCACGCAGCACTATTAGACTGGACCCACAGCCTTCTAGGACATGTGACTTGTCCAAGGAGGTTTCAGACAGGCAAGGGGCAGGCCAAACTGACCTAATTCTTGCCATGGTGAAAATTGCTGAAGATGGAGTGGGTACCTGTCAGAAAACAGGTACCCAGTCCCAGAAAAAAGAAAACAACCAATATGTTGGTTGACGAGAGGTGAATAAGCTGTACTTTTACTCATAAGTAAAAGACCACTTTAAAGAGGCTGTATATGCAGATCTCAGACAGCAGGAATTTTAAAACTGATACACAACCAGTTTGTTGATAAAAGTTTGATGGTAGTGAACTTAACAGAAAATAAATCTCACCTTGTCAGACGCTAGCCTAACTTATGCAGGAATCTCAATATTTGTTGATAAGCTAAACACAGACAACTCCAAAACACAAATTTTCAACAATCATATGCTGGCTATATACACTGTACAAATTTAGTCTGTTTTCTTAAGAACTGGTATGAAACTGCTCATGGATTTATCAAAACTTCATGGAGAAAAACCAGCACACTATGGGCAATATGATCCATGAGAAACCTTCCATACTAACTTCCGTACTAAATGACACTCACCTCAATTTTTCTTAAATATGGTACAATCGCAATCTGAACTTTGACCATCCTTTACTGTTGCTTTGAAGCACTAAAGGCTCCATGAAATGGGAACTTCCAGTTGAACCCCAAACACCCCTCCTTCTGCCTGACCTCCCCCTCTTCCTTTCACTACTGAATTTTAAGCCCCAGTACCTCCTACATTTAAGCCTGCATAACCTCTTCCCTTCCAGTACCCCCTTCTGTCTCCTTGAACTTTGCTAGAGCTTGCTATAACACCGCATATCTTGGGCAGCAACACCAAAATCTTGCGCACTACCTAAGCCACCTTTGCATAGATACGCACACTGCCAAATCCCCTACTCCATTCCCTATGCACCCAGTGACAAATTCAGACTGCTTGCATTCCAGGAATTCATCCCTGGGTGCATACTGCCCTAAAAGTGCAAACCAGTAAGTGCACTTCTAAGCCTTGTCTAGTCGCAGCAGCTGTCAAAGTTTGACAGGCTACCAGCAGGGGGGCTGGACAGTGTGAAAGAGGCCTTAAACTTTGTTTTCTAAATGTTTTAAAATAGCATATATACATAGGGACAAGCATTTTTGCTTAATAAATACACAAACTACGTCTTCATTGAAAATACACTATACTTTCCCTTTTATAAGTCAACCTATTGTTCTGATGATTCTAAATTGATAAAAGGTAGAATTTGCTAATTTTATATAATTATTGAATCCTCACATTAAAGGCAATACTTTATGAACAACCTGTTAAACAAGCTTTTTTGGTAGCTGTGTTATACCTTTCTTCACTTATATTTTGAATATCTATACATATGAAGATATGTAAGACATATACCACAATTATGGTTTAAAGCCATTAACATTAATCTAGTAGACATGAAGACCTCATTGATAGCCAAATATTTAATTTTTACTGGTAGCTCAAGATGTTTACACTGATACTTGGAAAGCTTTGCTTGGTTTCAGACTTAACACCATGTTAACACATCAGTCCCTCGGCATAAAATAATAATAATGATTTCAGGCAGACACATATCAATGCAAATGCATTTATAGATTTTCATTTTAGGGCTGATAATTAATTAGCATTTCACTGCTGGATACTAATCATATGCAAAATGTCTGGAAAAGAAACTGATGTTGCAAAAAAAAAAATTAACACCAATTGAAATTAAAATTAAACACATTTCATGTTGACCAGCACATAAAATATGCAAATTAGACTCATGTTTAGGGGGAAATCACAAGCAAGTTTATAAATGTATGTCTTTTACATGGCAATTAAGGTTTGGAAAATGTCTTTCTAGACATCATGTTTACAAAAAGTCTAGGCATTTTCTCTCTTGATGCATGCAAGTCTAAAAGAGAGGAATAATGTCAAAATAGCTTATTAATTACCAAAATAAATAAAAAGGGAAATAACTGGGAATAGACCAAGTACAGACTTCAAAATTGATCACTGCTTCTTACAGGCATGCAACCTTTGACAATACAGATTCTTCACAATATGCTTAACCATTTCTAGCACAACCAGAGAGAGGTTATGAATGGGTGAGCTAAAAGGAACCAAAAAACCCCCCACTAGCCCCAAAGCCCCCCACTAATTAGTGGCTTTGCATGTGGCACGGTTCTGCCCATTATTTGAAAATAAGAAATAAACCTCTTATTTTTGGATCTCTGATGGAAATGTGTTTTTAGGAGCCTTTACTGTTTTTTTCCCTTTCAGCCCACCTCACTATGTTCTGCTTGTACTGTTGTGTTGGTCCATAAGCCCCACTCTATAAAAGAAATGGTTTCCATGCTCTGAACTGATATTGACCAACTAGCCTTAAATTGCTGTGTGCACTTTTGTCAGGGCTGGGCTCAGCCCTTCCTTCTCTGAGCTGTTTAAAGACTGGCTTTGCTGACATCCCTTCTGGCTCCTTATCCTGCTTGCTGTTCCTCTACTTGGATCCCTGACTTCTGGCCTGGCTGATTACCTAATCTGGTTACTGAACTCTGGCTTGGCTGATTACCCGATCTGGTTACTGAACTCTGGCTTGGCTGACTACCCGATCCGGTTACTGGACTCTGGCTATACTTTGACTACGCTTACTCTATTACTGTACTTCTGTCTCAGTCTGGTTCATGGTTTCTGACAGTAGGCGAAGGCCATGAATTCAGAAGATACAGTCAATCCACTTGTTGGTAATATTTTTTTCCAGATTGGATGAGCAAGATCACCACATGGATCAGTTTGCCATGGCGTTACAAACGCTCTTGAGTCGCACGGCTCACCTGGAATCCCCCACTGTGGCTACTGTGGTACAACCTGAGTTGCAGGCCGTCCCTGCTGCTGCGCCAGTCTCTGTGCAGGCACCCGCCTTGAGTATTACCTGTATAATAGGTATGTCTGGTTCCGCCTTGCTTCCCCAGCGATTTGGGGGCAATCCAGTTCAATGCAGAGGGTTTCTCAACCAAGTTGAGATATACTTTGACATGTTGGTCCAGGCGTTTCCCACGGACAGAAGCAAAGTAGGGTTTGTGATATCTGTGCTTTCTGAAAGAGCCTTGGCCTGGGCTAACCCTCTATGGGAGAGGAAAAAACCTGTTGTCTTGAGTTATCCTGAGTTTGTGGCCTCCTTTAAAAGGGTATTTGATGTTCCCGCACGCTCCGCTTCTGCTGCCAATTGCCTCATGTCCATCAAACAGAGTACGAGAACTGCCATTGAGTTCCGTACTCTGGCAGCAGAGGTTGCTTGGAACAATGAGGCCCTCGTGGCTGCTTTTTCTCATGGTCTCTCGGATTCCAATAAGGATGAGATAGCAGCCCGAGATATACCCACTGAGCTGGAGAGCTTGATCTCGTTTGCCATCCCCATTGACTCCAGACTCAGAGAACGACTTTCTTTTAAGGTGCTCTTGCGGAAGCCTACTGTACATTTGCCTCCGAGCTTTGCAGTCCCACCCCTGCCTCCCTCACCTCCCATGCCTCCTGGTACCGAGTTGGTCAGTGAAGATGAAGCCATGCACTTGGGCTTCACGCGTTTCTCTGCGGATGAGAGAGCCTTTAGGAGGAGGGAGAGATTGTGCTTTTATTGTGGCCAGGCAGGTCACTTTTTGAAGTCTTGTCCTACCCGTCCTGGGAACACCCGAACCTTGAGGTCCTGTTATGGACAGACCTTAGGTGACGTTGTGTCATCCCCAGTTATCCAGAAGGATAAGCCCCTGCTTTCGGTCACCCTTTCTTGGGCTGAGTCGTCTATCGAGATACAGGCTCTAATCGACTCTGGGGCTGCAGGCCTGTTTATTGATGCTACCTTTGTATCAAAGCACTCAATTCCACTGCAGCTGCGTGACACTCCACTTGCCATTGAGGCTCTTGACGGGA
Organism: Lithobates clamitans; assembly: GCA_037952925.1. Lineage (NCBI taxonomy): Eukaryota > Metazoa > Chordata > Amphibia > Anura > Ranidae > Lithobates > Lithobates clamitans. The sequence goes on from JBBGZY010000300.1 coordinate 11,493,833, forward strand.
GACCTCTACAGCCTGCCCATGTGACTCATGAGACGGTTCTATTGTCCATGGCCGTAGGGGCTCTTCACCATGAGATAATCCAATTCCAAGTGATTTTCTCTCCTAAGTATCCGCTGGTTATTGGTTGTCCTTGGTTACAGAGGCACAACCCCTCTTTTGATTGGCTCCATGCTGAGGTTCTCTCCTGGTCACCACAATGCAATGAAACATGCTTCCGGAAGGTAGCCAAGGTCCTGTGTACCTCTTCACTCTCCTTCCTGCCAGAGGAGTACCGTGATTTTAGCGATGTCTTTGACGAAGGTCAAGCCGGTAGTTTGCCTCCACACCTGCCATATGATTGCGCAATTGACCTTCAACCTGGTGCCACTCCCCCTCGTGGCCGGGTTTACCCTTTGTCGGTCTTGGAGGATAAAGCCATGGAGGAGTATGTTGCAGACGCACTTTCTTGGGGTTTCATCCGCAAATCCTCGTCTCCTGCTGGTGCTGGTTTCTTCTTTGTGAAGAAGAAGAGCAGTGAACTGAGACCTTGTATTGATTATAGGGGTCTCAATCGTTTCACGATTAAGAATGCCTACCCAATCCCGTTGATTACAGAGATATTTGACCGCCTTCAGGGAGCAACGGTTTTCACTAAGCTTGATCTGAGAGGGGCTTACAATCTCGTGAGGATTAAGGAGGGCGACGAGTGGGAAACTGCGTTTAATACCAGAACAGGCAATTATGAGTAATTCGTAATGCCTTTTGGCCTTTGTAACGCCCCGGCAGTTTTCCAGGAATTTATTAACGATATCCTCCAAGATTTGTTGCAGTTATGTGTGGTGGTTTATCTCGATGATATCCTCATATTTTCCAAGTCCCTGGAGAGCCACCACACAGATGTCTGTCGTGTGCTTCAGAAATTGAGAGAGAACAATCTCTATTGTAAACTGAAGAAGTGTGAGTTCCATCGGGAACAGGTTAAATTCCTGGGCTATGTCATTCTGCTGCTGGTTTTTCGATGGACCCAGTGAAACTTTCGGCAGTCCTACAGTGGCCTCGACCCATGGGGTTACGTCCTCTGCAGCGTTTCCTGGGTTTTGCCAACTATTATCGGAAGTTTATTCGTAACTTCTCATCTCTAGTCAAGCCCCTGACCGATATGACCAGAAAGAAGGGTAACCCACAGAGTTGGTCTCCGGAGTCCATTAAGGCCTTTTAAAGTCTCAAGGCTGCCTTTGTTTCTGCTCCTGTGTTGGCACATCCTAACCCTATGTTACCTTTTATCCTTGAGGTTGATGCTTCTGAGACTGGTGTCGCCCTTCTGTCTCAACGTCCTACCTCTTAGCATCGCCAAAGATAGGGCTATGCGCACGCGCAACCTTCGTTCGCGCATGCATAATAGTGGAGAGTCGGACTCGGTGACGTCGACGCCTGATGCAACACGGCGCCGTACGTCTATCCGGGTTGGGGGTATATAAGGCAGCCTCACTGGCCGCTTGTTCGCAGACGGCCGACACCCGGGATCTGGATAAACCAGCATGGTCAAAGTAAGTTTAGTTCATCATCACTAATCTGGATCACTAGTTACACTTGTCTTGTCCTCTCCTTCCTCCAGGTGGATGGTGTATGGTCATTGGCCGGGCTCTACCAATGGTGGGCTCCGCTCTTGCAGCACACTCCGGACGGATTGAGGGGAGCTCATAGGCATTACTCTTATGAGATAATACATCTTATGGTTCCTTTCTCTTGTCCTTTTGTTTTTCAGACCTTCCTACGTTGTTGCTGGATAATGCTGTTTATCTCCGGGTGTCATTAATAACAATTATTTCCCTTTTCCTTGGTTTGGTGGGTGTTTGTATTGTATGAATTATCTGTGTCCACACTGCCTCCTGGGTGTCTTGCAGTTGTTGATGGTTCTTTTTCTACTCACTCAAACCTTCCTCATTCCCTTCCCCCCTTCTGCTCTTCCTTCTTTCCCACACCACCCTCAGCCCCCCCTCCCCCTTCTCTTGGTCAACCATTTTCACCCCCCCGTTTCCCCCCCTTTTTTCCCCCTCCCCTCATTCCCTCCCTCCCCCTCTTCTTCACTTCCTTTCTCTTTCTTCTTTTTCCTTTTCCCTTTCCTCCTTTCTTCCTTTCCCTCCTCCCCTTCCCCCCTCTCCCCCCCCACCTTCTTCCTTTTTCCTCCCCTTTTTTCTCCCCCTCCTTCTCTACCCCTCCTTTTCCCCTTTCCTTCTCCTTCTCTCCCTCTTCCTTTTTCTCCTGATTTTCCTATTCACATACACTTTTGTGGTGTACATCTCAGAATAGTTTATATCCCAAACCAACATATATTGTGCTTTTTTATACTAGCCCGTCTTGTTAGCCCCCCGTGCTCACCCCCAGGGGGAACACCCGATCTGGGCATCTCATAAATGCCGTTTCTGCCTGATGGGGCAATTGTTGGTTAGTGTGTTCATATTATTCGCAATCACTCCAATATTATGCTGTATTATAATGCACTACTATCCTTTTGTATTTTATGTATGTAATTGTGATTGTTTACTCTCCTCTATGCTATATTTGGACGCCTCCTGAGGAAGCGGCATTGGCCGCGAAACTGTTGAGGTTAAACGTCCTTTAGTACATCAATGTGCCTTCATTCATACATGTGGGCTTTACTCACTGTTATTTTAATGTATGTTTTTGTTGCAACAATTCCCAAGTTGTTTTGTTATAAATTGTATATATTTTTTACTATTTGTAATTCAATAAATGGAAATTTTATCTATACTTTATGTCTCCATTGGGTAACGCAATAGTCCATATACTTCCTTATGGGGAGGTAGGGCTTGTTTGGAGTAGCCCTTGTTATATTCCTCCCATTCCCTTCTAGCTTCATTACTTTAGGATGATGGTACTCGCAAATTTAATAACCTTCAGTAAATCCCTGTGTCAATACTTCTCTATTCTACCTCTGAGAGTGCTATGCATTCTTTTAGCTACTTTTCCAAGAAATTGTCACCTGCCGAGTGCAATTATGAGATTGGTGACAGAGAGCTGTTGGCAATCATTTTAGCCCTGAAAGAATGGAGACATCTCCTCGAAGGTACCACTGTGCCGGTTCTCATTCTTACTGACCATAAGAATCTCACATTCTTGTCTGAGGCTAAAGAAGGGAGCGATGGGCTCTTTTCTTGTCAAGTTTCAATTAAATTGTCTCATTCTTACCCGGTACTAAGAATGTAAGGGCTGATGCCTTGTCACGACAATTTTCCTCCACTTCCAAGTTGGAGTCGGTTCCGGTTCCTATAATTCCTCCTGATCGTATTCTGGCTACGGTTCGCTCCAGTCTTACTTCTCCTTTGGGTGTCAAAATTCTTGCTGCTCAGGTTGATGCTCCTCCTGAGAAACTTTGTGCTTTGTCCCAGGGTGTTTCCATACTGCCCTGCTCAAGACTTACCATTCTCCCAAGGCAGCTGGCCACCCTGGGAAGAATCAACTCGTTTGGGCCATTTCCCAACAATTCTGGTGGCCTAGTCTACGTGCTGATGTAACTGCCTTCGTAGTTGCCTGTTCCATGTGTGCTCAGAGTAAGACTCCGCGACACCTTCCAGTGGGCCTCCTACAACCCATACCCAATGGAGAGAGGCCCATGGACCCACCTGTCTATGGATTTCATTGTGCAGTTGCCCAACTCCCAGGGCAACACAGTTATCCTTATGGTGGTTGATGGATCTCAAAGATGTGTCATTGTATTCCATTTAAGAAGTTGCCCACTTCTAAGGAAATGGCTTCCATTTTTGCTTGGGACATCTTTCTCTTACATGGGCTACCAAAGGACAGGGGTAGTCAATTTGTGTCCCGGTTCTGGCGAGCCTTTTGTGCACAGCTGGGAATTCAGCTTGCTTTCTCCTCTGCATATCACCCGCATAACGAGCCAGTCAGTCCTTGGAGCAATTCCTACGTCGCTATATTTCTGACCATCACAACTGGTCAGACCTATTACCATGGGCAGAGTTTGCTCACAACATTGCCTTAAATTTTGCTTCCCGATTGTCTCAGTTTATGGCAAATTATGGTTTCCAACCTTCATGTTGCCTGACTCGTTTGTTCCGCAGAGTATTCCTGCGCTAGAGGAGCATCTCTGTGGTCTTTGTTCCACTTGGGCACAAGTCCAGGAGGCTTTGCGTCATGCTAATGATAGGTACAGACTCCATGCTGACTGCAGACGCCTGCCTGCACCTTCCTACCAGGTTGGGGACAGGGTTTGGCTGTCATCTCGCAACCTCCGACTTCGTGCTCCCTCACTGAAGTTCACACCTTGGTTTATTGGGCCTTTACGTATCCTTCACAGGATTAACCCAGTGGCTTACGCTTTGGACCTTCCTCCTAGTATGCGCATTTCAAATGTGTTTCATGCCTCCTTATTGAAACCTTTGGTCTGCAACCGCTTTACCACCTCGGTGCTACGTCCTCACCCTATACAGGTTGAGAACCATGAGGAGTATGAAGTACAATCCATTGTTGACTCCCGTAGGTTGGGTCTCATCCTCGGACGTAAATGCCACTGTCCTCCTCCATGATTTCCATAGACATTTTCCCCTCAAGCCCAGTGGTCCTCCGAGGAGGAGGGGTCAATGAGGAGGGGGTACTGTCAGGGCTGGGCTCAGCCCTTCCTTCTCTGAGCTGGCCGCTCAGCTGTCGGCTAATTTCCAGCTCCCATCTCTCTCCACAGTTACCCAGCTGTTGTTGATTCTGCTCGTCAGTCCTGCCTACTTAAAGCCGTCCAGCTCACTTGATCTCTGCCTTTGCCTTGGTCACATGACAAGAAACCATCTCCTGTGTTCCTGTTTAAAGACTGGCTTTTCTGACATCCCTTCTGGATCCTTATCCTGCTTGCTGTTCCTCTACTTGGATCCCTGACTTCTGGCCTGGCTGATTACCCGATCTAGTTACTGAACTCTGGCTTGGCTGACTACCCGATCCGGTTACTGGACTCTGGCTATACTTTGACTACGCTTACTCTATTTATCTTTTTATATTTATTAATAAACAAGTGTGATTTTACTGTACTTCTGTCTCGTTCTGGTTTATGGTTTCTGACAACTTTGGAATAAATGGCTTTATAATTTTAAGCTGTATTTGTACTATAAACCAACAGTTCAGGATGTGCAGACTGCACACTGGGGCATAAATGAAAAAGTTGCACCGTTCCACTCACTAGCCTAAAATGAATAATAAACCCCTTATTTTTGGATCTCTTGTGGAAATGGGACCTGCAAATACCTTCTCTTTCAAGAACACTTTACTGTGTTTAAAAAAAATCAAAATAAAAAAATGTATTCAACATATAAAAAACAACTCAGAGATTATCGATGTATTTTTGGTTGTAAACCTACATGTACTGTAAAGCCATACTGCACCATCAATGCCCCACTGTAAAATGTGGTGCCTAAACTATCTGAGCTTCCAACTTGGGACTTATATAAACAAATGCATATATTTAGAGCAGGCATGCCTTGGAGGTATCTCCATCCACCTTAAAGGTACAGCAACACATCAGAAGCCCAGACTTGCTCAAGGCAGCTGAAAATCCCCAGTGTGTGTCTGTCCCAAATCCGTAAAAGCATAGGATGGCAGTCACTCAGATCAGATTATAATCAGAAAAAGGAAAGGTTTACATAGACAGGGCAATACAAAAACAGTCCAAAAAATTTCCTCGTGCACCATACAGCTAGTCTGCACAAAAAACGGTTTCAACATTTGTTGATTTAGACATTCCTGTTGGATCTGTATATGAAAGTGTGGACTATTAATACATGTCTTCAGAATACCAATGTAAAACACCTCCTCTGGTCTTTATGGAAAAGTATCTTGTTAGTGCTTCAGGTATGACAGACAAGTAATTTTCAGCAGAACCTTTTGGGAATATTACCAGAAAAAGAGATTCCAGGGATAAGTGGCTTGGTCATCCCTATTGTCTTATAACTATATCCTTCATGTCTGGCCCATTACTGTGCTCTGATGACTAAATATGATCACCTCTGCCCTGTGGATTCATTTCCCTTCTGGCTGACACATTATGATTGATAGTCTTGAAAAATATTATGTAGTTCATATCTAAGAACATAGAGATTCAGTTGTGAGAGTTCAAAGCTCATTTTCATTGCTGTTAAACTATTTAACATGTTATGGCAAATTTGACATTGTAGGAAAACATAGATATTTCATTGTATTTTAAATTGTTAATCAATTAAATATATTCATGAATTTGTTGTAGACCATCTATGTAGTGAAAACCAGTTTTATTAAAACCGGGTCTAGGTAACTATTAAACCAGTGTTCCACACATAATATTCTGTCTCAACCGTCATTTTAGGCAAAATAAATCTTTTTTAGATTCACCCATCATGCACACACTGCTTGATTTACGTAAGGTGAATTTTTACCATTTGTTGATAAGTATGTAAACTTTGTATGAGATCATCTAAACAACAGCTAATTAAAATAGTTGTAGTTGGTATAGTGGGTATTTTTTGTGGTATATTTTCAAATGCGCACTTGACTTCCTACCCTGCTAACTGAAATTTTGTTGGCTCTTTTTGCCTGACATGACATCTAAAAAAGAACAACAGACTATAAAGTAAGTTATATAAAAGTCAGACATCCCAGATTTTACACAGGCGTGGGGAATTTTTATGTCCGCAATTTTTATTAGCAAGTGTTCCATCTTACAGTTAAGGCCAAGAATCATAATTTTTGGTGCATCAGGGAATGTACAGAGGGTTTAGAAGTGTGTGGGCAGGGGAATAGTCAAGCTGAAAGCTAAGAAAAGAGTTTGCAAGCCAATAGGCGGAGCCTAAGGGGCAGGTGGGGGGGGTTCTTTTTAAATTCTTGCGTATCCATCAGCCACATCGTTTGCATAGTGGTAGGGATTGGGAATGTCCCAACATCTTCTAAATTAGAAGGAAGGCTCATGTTCACATAGTGAAAGATAAAGAGTAGGAAGGACCCTTTTTGGCTCATTTTGGCTTTGTGCATTACCTAGATTAAAAACAGAAGCTGTGCCAGGTAGTCTTATTTCCCTCTTTGAGGGCTAAAAATTGAATTGAACGTTCAGCATAAATAAGCTAAATACATATATGTAAGAGCAGTGGTCCCTGCCTCCTCATTCAACCCAAACTTTAACTTAAATCCTCAACTCAACCATTACTGCTCTTAGGGAAGGGCAAAAGCCAACTGGATTAAACTTTTATCCATTTGGAGGTGGTGATTGTGGAGGGGGTTATGTATAGCGCTGAACACATCTGCATTGTAGTATACTTTTATTGTGGAATACCCATTTACTCACAATGCTCAGATGCCAGAGCAAGCCCCTTTAACTCCTTTTACCCAAACTCACTGTGTGGGACACACTTAGGGAAGACACATTTTTCTGCTTCCCTCCCTCAGCAGCAAAGAGATACCACACCTGGTGAAGCAGACATAGTTGGATATGTTATCCACAGCCATGGGAGAGGCCCTCAACTCGCAAAACTGATGTGTGGGCACCCAGGCAAAATCCTAATAACATGCTTCTCCAGAAGACCAAGCTACTGTGGAGAGTTTTTCCCCAATTGTTTTTCCCCAATTGTTAAAAGAGTACTTAATCTCCAGTTGGGTAGCTCTATCTCCTGGAAGGACCTGAATTCCCTGCAGCTGTTACCCTGTTACTTGACCTCTGCACTCTGTACATTACTCACTCATGACCGCTGCACTCCTTGCCCTGTTGCTCTGTGTGGTTTACAATCCTGTCCTCTGCACTCTGTGCATTGTGCACTCTGAACCCAGAGCAGAGTAGTCACAGATTTTTTTTTTAACCATACCCCTTTAAGTCCCTCCCACTGCAATTTGGCCACATGCTGCTGCCTCCTACTCTTTCCTCAGTCCCATCTCCATTGAGGGATACAATTTATAGAAATGGTCTGCCAAGGGGTACACAAGTGATAAAAGGTTGGGGACCACTGTTATACAGTATTATGCAGACTATCTTATGCAACCACATGTTACACCGACCAAGTCACAGAGACAATGCTATGAAGAGTTCATGTTTGCTCAGCTGTCATAATCTGTTTTTGAAATATTCTGCAGTGTATACATGCTCTTTGTAAGGAATAGGCTTCAAATTTAGGCAAACTAAATAGCCCTCTCACCTTCCCACAAAAGACCAGTTGCTGCAGAAATCAGTCATATATTTAGTGCTGGTATTACTATAGCCCCTAAATCTGACAGCTTCCCATTTAGGCTACCACATCCAACCTTAAGTTGGATACTAGGATTCTTGTGGCCACCCTGCAATCCCAGTCTTATATAAACATCTTACTGTCCCAATAGAAAAATATTCTACAGGATGTCTCCAATTTACAAGCCGACCTCAATGCACTGTCTAATTGGGCGACTATGTGGCAGATGAGGTTTAATGTTGAGAAATGTAAAGTTATGCACTTGGGGGCTAAGAATATGCATGCATCATACATGCTAGGGGGAGTACAACTGGGGGAATCTGTAGTGGAGAAGGATCTGGGGGTTTTGGTAGATCATAAGCTCAATAATAGCATGCAATGCCAAGCTGCGGTTTCCAAAGCGAGCAAAGTTCTTTCTTGTATTAAGAGAGGTATGGACTCCAGAGAGAGAGATATCATTTTGCCCCTGTTCAAATCATTAGTAAGACCTCATCTGGAATATGCCGTTCAGTTTTGGGCACCAGTTCTCAAAAAGGATATCGGGGAACTGGAGAAAGTGCAGAGAAGGGCAACCAAACTGATAAGAGGCATGGGGGAGCTCAGCTATGAGGAAAGATTAGAGGAACTGAATTTGTTCACTCTTGAAAAGAGGAGAATAAGGGGGGATATGATCAACATGTTTAAATATATAAGGGGTCCATATAGTGAACTTGGTGTTGAGTTATTCACTTTACGGTCAACACAGAGGACAAGGGGGCACTCTTTACGACTGGAGGAAAAGAGATTTTATCTCCAAATACGGAAAGGTTTCTTCACAGTAAGAGCTGTGAAAATGTGGAATAGACTCCCTCCAGAGGTGGTTCTGGCCAGCTCAGTAGATTGCTTTAAGAAAGGCCTGGATACTTTCCTAAATGTACATAATATAACTGGGTACTGACATTTATAGGTAAAGTTGATCCAGGGATAATCCGATTGCCTCTCTGGGATCAGGAAGGAATTTTTTCCCCTGCTGTAGCAAATTGGAGCATGCTCTGCTGGGGTTTTTTGCCTTCCTCTGGATCAACTGTGGGTATAGTATTGGGTATATTGTTTATTTTTTTTTTTTTTATGGTTGGACTGGATGGACTTGTGTCTTTTTTCAACCTGGCTAACTATGTAACTATGTAATAGAAGGACTCCTTGCTCTTATGAAAAGTTAATAAATAGGTCACAGGAGGGAAAGTATTTCTTCCACAATTAAAGTTTCCACAATTCCCCATCTTGAGAGATCTACCGCCTCTAAACAAAGAGTGCCCTATCGTTCTCCCCAGGTTTAATCTTCAAAACCAAAATGTAGCCCTTCCTTTCAGTCCAAGACTTGGAACACAAAGTCCACCAATTTTATCCTAAAGCCCTCTTAATGATAAAGCGGTACCCTCACCCCTAAAGGCCCGTACAGACGATACGAAAATCCGATGGAAAAATTAGTACGACAAGCTGTTTGCCGATATTTGGATCGTTAGTACAGTGCTTTTGACAGCAAATTTCGCTTTTGGATGTGCAGACTATAACATTTTCGTCGCATGTGAACTCAACGTCCAAATTTCTATTTCATTAGTATGGTTTTCGTACGAAAAAAGTAATTAGAGCAAGACTACACATGCTCGGAAACTAAAGAATACATACAAAACTATTCAACACATTACGTCACTTCTGACGTTGTATTCTGTCATACGAAATTTTCATATTGTGAGTAACTTCTTCACTTTCAACATGAGACTAGCATGCCAAAAAAAATGGACGTTCGATCATTGAAAATCTAAGCGTGCGTACAAGGCTTAAGAGTGGGGGGGATGTCTGTTGCATTTTGTATCCCTCTGGGTCGCAGATGTCCCAGACTTATGGGCTCGATCACTGATTTCAAAAGGGTACAAAATAAAGTTTCAAACTTTACCCTCAGTTTTTTATTCTCCTAAACCAGCTAACATCTGCCCAAAGACAGACAGATTTGCAATGTAAGCGACTGGATTTCAGCCCAGAACCCTGTCTTAGGCAAGGTCTCTTCTTGTTGAGCCACCTGGAATGCTGGACAGTTCCCTGAACAATTCCTTGCAAATCGGAGACCAGGGCACTGGACCATGAATTCTAAAAGTTAATTTATTAGTTAACTTTTAGAATTCATGGTCCAGCGCCTTGGTCACATGTTTGCAATTCTCTATGTATTTTCCCCCAATCTTTTATATAAAAAGCTGTGGATCATACACTGAAACTTGTGTTTTCCATTTTTAAGAAACTCCATGACAATTCATCAGCTTATCCTCTGCAACCTTTTTACTGCTATTTCAAGAGTTGACAGTTGCTTATCCTTCGCAACCTTTTTGCAGCCACTTCATATGCATGAATAATTATTTCCAGAAGTCCTTTGTAAGTGCTTGAGTTAATGTCTAATGGTACTTTTGGCTTTTGTACAAATCCTTGGATGATCATGCCTTAAACCTTGTTTGTCTTGAACCTTGAACTCTTTGCTCCTCCTAATACCTTCTTGATTTACGCCATGTCTCTGCACTTCCTGTTTGCCAGATTATTGTGCTCTCTTCAGCCAATTTCTCGCCCTTGTCTTCCCTGCTGCAGACTGTATTTTGCTACCACTTGTTATCAACTTTTGGCTTTTTTCTCGACTATGGATCTGTCTGATCCCAACCTGCAAGTACTCATTATTGACCTTTGGCTTGTTTACTGACTACGCTTCTGTTTGATCCTTATTGTCAGGAAAGTCCTGTCAGTATCAGACGCCCTGTGCGGGCAGTCACACGCATGCGCACGCGCACCAGGCGGGCTATTTAAACTGATCTGTCAATGAGAATCTTGCTGTCTGCTCTACAGCGTTACGTGTGCACTTCCTGAGAACACTTCCTGTTTCCTGTACTAGACCCGGCTTGTTCCTGATTATCCTAGCTGTCTGCCTGCATCTGATCCCGGCTTGTCTCCGACCATCCCTGCTTTCTGCCTGCATCCGACCCCGGCTTGTCTGACCATTCTTCTGCCTGACCCTTTGGCTCATCTACAGTCCGCCTGGCTATCGATCCGGCTTGTCTGACCTTCCAGTCAGCTGCACCAGTGTTCCAGTCTGCTGTCCTGTGTGTTCCAGCCTGCTATCCAGTTCCAGTCTGCTGTGTGGTTCCAGTCTGCTGCACCAGTGTTCCAGTCTGCTGTCCTGTGTGTTCCAGCCTGCTATCCAGTTCCAGTCTGCTGTGTGGTTCCAGTCTGCTGCACCAGTGTTCCAGTCTGCTGTCCTGTGTGTTCCAACCTGCTATCCAGTTCCAGTCTGCTGTGTGGTTCCAGTCTGCTGCACCAGTGTTTCAGTCTGCTGTCCTGTGTGTTCCAGCCTGCTATCCAGTTCCAGTCTGCTGCACCAGTGTTCCAGTCTACCTACCAGATCAGCTTAATCTCCACTGCACAGTGTTTCCAGAGTTCCAGACCTACCTCCTGCTGTTGATCCTGCCAGGCACTCGTGCCACTCCTGACTCTTGTGCTTCCTGTATACCCTACCAGGGCCCTCGAGTCGGAGTCGCAAGAGAGGCCATCCCCTGCAAGTCGGGCTCGTCCACAAGGTACGTGACAGTAGCAGACAGCTAAGACCGAGCCCGAGCAGGGAGCCTCTTCTATGGAAGAACTTTGTATGCACCTGGCCGGCCTTACACAGGCTGTTAAGAGTCTCCAGGAAGGATATACACGTCTGGAAGAACGGGTCCAAGTACTGTCTGGTCCCACTGAGACCCAGGGATCTTCTCTGCCATCTACCTCTGCTAGCAGTACTACTTCCCCTACAGTAGTGATGCTGCTCCCTGAACCAAGGGTTCCCACTCCTGAATAGTTTTCTGGAGAACGAAGTAAATTCAGGGCATTCCGGAATGCATGCGAACTGTACTTCGCCCTTCAACCTCGCACCTTCTCGCTTGAAGCCACCAAAGTAGGTTTTGTGATCTCACTACTCCCGGGTGACCCCCAAACATGGGCTCACCGCCTTCTGGAACTGAAACCTGAGGTGTTGACCAATTTAACCACCTTCTTTGATGCAATGGCCCAGCTATATGAGGACTCACAGCTTTCTGCAACCGCAGAAGCCGCCCTGCACACCCTTCAACAAGGGCGTAGGGCAGTAGAGGACTACGTTGTGGAATTCCGCCAATGGAGTGCAGACACGGACTGGAATGATGCTGCCCTCCGCTACCAGTTCCGTATGGGACTTTCCGACCCTTTAAAAGATGAACTGGCCTGAGTGGGAATTCCTCTGACTCTGGATGCCTTGATTAATCTTGCCATACAGATCGACCGACGGTTAAGGGAGCAAAGAGCAGAAAGAGGTGCTGGGCCTACTCGCCCAACCTGGATGTTGCCTAGGGTCCCCAGCTATACCCATCCTGCACCCACCTCTAGTCCTGCTGTTTCACCTGATACCTCTGAGCCCATGCAACTTGGAATCCTCCGCCCATCTCTCACGACGGAGGAACGCCAACGTCGCCGGGCTAACAACCTGTGCCTGTACTGCGGGGAACCCGGACACTATGTCAGGAACTGTCCTAACAAACTCCGTAAGTGCCTGTCTGTCTCCTCTGGTGATGTGACTGCTTGGCCTAAGACTTCCGCTCACTTGACTCTTTCTATATCTTTGCAGCTCCCAGGAAAGACTTTACAGGTTCCCGCTATCATTGATTCCGGGGCTTGCAGCTGCTTCTTGGATTCATCCTTTGCAGCTAAACACCAGATCCCACTGCGTTACAAGGCCCATGGACTCTCTATTCATCTGGCCGATGGGTCTGCATTAAAATCTGGGCCGGTTATACAAGAATCCACTCCCCTTCCAGTTACTATCTTCAACTTGCACCAAGAACTGCTTCGCCTGGACATCATCACTTCCAAGTACTGTCTGGTCCCACTGAGACCCAGGGATCGTCTCTGCCATCTACCTCTGCTAGCAGTACTACTTCCATTACAGTAATGATGCTGCTCCCTGAACCAAGGGTTCCCACTCCTGAAAAGTTTTCTGGAGAACAAAGTAAATTCAGGGCATTCCGGAATGCATGCGAACTGTACTTCGCCCTTCAACCTCGCACCTTCTCGCTTGAAGCCACCAAAGTAGGTTTTGTGATCTCACTACTCCCGGGTGACCCCCAAACATGGGCTCACCGCCTTCTGGAACTGAAAGCCGAGGTGTTGACCAATTTAATCACTTCTCCTTTATTTCCTATTATTCTTGGCATGCCGTGGCTACAAGCCCATAACCCTACTATCAACTGGGTCACAGGAGAAATTACGTTTTCCTCTCAGTACTGTCAACAGTTCTGCACTTTGAAGGACTCTGGTGAATCCCCTGCTCTGTTATGTCTCAACACTGATTCTGAGTTATTCCAGGCGGTCCCCAAGGTCTATCATGACTTTTTAGATGTCTTTAGTAAAAAAGGGGCTGAAACACTTCCTCCTCATCGGGCCTACGATTGCCCCATCGAGCTCCTTCCCGGTGCCGAAGTTCCCTTTAGCAGGATATTTCCTTTGACCGAGCTGGAGCAAGGAGCACTAAAAGCATACATCGACGAGAACCTAGAAAAGGGTTTCATCCGGCCCTCTACATCCCCAGCAGGTGCAGGCATCTTTTTTGTTGAAAAAAAGGATCACTCTCTTCATCCTTGTATAGACTACCGCGAACTCAATAAAATAACTGTTAAAAATCGGTACCCTCTCCCCTTGGTACCAGAACTATTCCAGAGAGTGGGGACTGCTACTATTTTCACCAAATTAGATCTCCGAGGGGCTTACAACCTAGTTCGCATCAGAAAAGGGGATGAGTGGAAGACAGCTTTCCGCACTCGCTTCGGGCACTTTGAATACATGGTGATGCCCTTTGGACTATGTAACGCCCCTGCAACTTTTCAGTACTTCATAAATGATGTTTTCCGGGACTATTTGGATCTATTCATCATAGTTTACTTAGATGACATTCTCATCTTTTCTTCTTCCCTGGAATCCCATCGCAGACATGTTAAATGTGTTTTAGCTCGACTCCGGCTACATGGCTTGTACGCTAAGGCTGAAAAGTGCGAGTTCGAGCAAGAGAGTATTCCATTCTTGGGGCTAATTATCTCCGTGGAAGGGATCAAGATGGATCCCCATAAGGTTGCTGCAATTCTTGACTGGCCAGCCCCTACTGACAAGAAAGGAGTCCAACGTTTCATTGGTTTAGCCAACTTCTATAGAAAATTCATTAAGGGGTTCTCAGCCATCATTGAGCCCATCACTCAATTGACCAAACAAGGGGTGCGTTTTCATTGGTCGCCCGAAGCTCAATCCGCCTTTGAATCTCTCAAAAGACTGTTCACCTCTGCTGCTATTTTGAAACATCCGGATTCCTCTTTACCATTTGTCCTGGAAGTGGACGCTTCTGAGAGTGCTGTTGGTGCGATTCTTTCCCAGCGACAAGGGACCAAAGCTCTGTTATACCCTGTAGCCTTCTTTTCTCGCAAACTATCATCCACGGAAAGGAATTATGATGTAGGAGATCAGGAACTACTGGCTATAAAATCCGCTCTTGAAGAGTGGCGGTATCTTTTGGAAGGAGCTGCTCATCCTATTCTGATCTACACAGATCACAAAAACCTGGAATATCTTAAATCCGCAAAGAGGTTGAGACCGCGACAAGCCAGGTGGGCCTTGTTCTTTTCCAGGTTCTCCTTCCACGTGACCTATCGGCCAGGCTCCAAGAATATAAAACCTGACGCTTTGTCTAGGATGTTCCACAAGCCTCAAGAAACCTCACCTCCAGATATGATCCTTTCTCCTGGAAATTTTTTCCTGTTGCAAGAAGACCTACTTTCCCGGATTAAGCAAGCTTCAGTAGGGTTGGTACCTGCTATGAGAACAAAACTACAAGAAAAGGATGGTCTGCTTTGGTTCGGGAGTAAGATCTTTGTACCTGAAGGCCTACGGGTCACAATTTTAGAACTTTGTCATGATCACGCACTAGCAGGACATTTTGGTGTTACCAAGACGGCTGATCTTGTCCTGTGCACCTTCTGGTGGCCCCAAGTGCCTAAGGACTGTAAGAAGTATGTGGAATCCTGTACCATCTGTGCTCGGAATAAAGTCAGTAGAACCAGGGCCTGGGGATTACTGAAACCTCTACCTGTCCCAGACAGGCCATGGAAGATGCTGTCTATTGACTTCATTGTCGAGTTGCCTCCAGCTGAAGGGCACACTGCCATCTTTGTGGTGGTGGATCGGTTATCTAAAATGGCTCATTTCATTCCAATGAAGGGTACCCCCTCTGCTCCTGAAACTGCACAAACGTTCATTAGAGAAGTGATTAAACAAGAGCCTTGTGTAAAGCCCTAGGAATTGAACTATCATTTTCCACCGCCTATCACCCCCAGACGAATGGCCAAATGGAGAGGACCAACCAGACTCTTGAGCAATATCTTCGTTGTTTCTCTTCCTTTTCTCAAGATGATTGGTTCTCGTTGCTCCCCTTGGCTGAATTCGCCTATAATAATGCTGTCCATTCTGCCACAAAGCAAAGTCCGTTTTTTGCCAATTACGGGTTTCACCCTACCTTTTTGCCCAGCTCCATTCCTGAAAGTTCCGTACCAGCAGTCCAGGAAACAATACATTTTTTCTCTGTCAATAACCAAATATTACAGGAAACCATGACGAAGTCCCAAGAACGTAACAAGGTAACTTTCGACAGGAAAAAACGTGGGGAATTGCTATTTGAACCAGGTGATCTTGTATGGTTATCCACTGTAAACCTGAAACTGACTTGTCCCTCCAAGAAGTTGGGTCCTAAATTCCTTGGTCCTTTTCCTGTAAAAAGGAAAATAAATGAAGTAGCTTTTGAATTGAAACTCCCGGACTCACTCAGAATTCATCCTGTTTTTCACGTTTCCCTGTTGAAACCTTTTGTCTCCAATCCTTTTCCTGAACGAAATCTGAATCCTCCAGATCCTGTAATAGTGGACGGTGAGGAAGAATTTGAAATTGAAGCCATCCTTGACTGCAGGAAAAGTAACAATCAAGCCCAATTCCTGATCAAGTGGAAAGGGTATGGCCCGGAAGAGAACTCGTGGGAGCCTGAGGAGAACATCCATGCTAAAAGCTTAGTTCAATCCTTTAAGAGAACCCATCCTGAGAAATGGGCCCGGTTGGGCATCCGGAGGCAGCCCCTTGGGGGGGCAATGTCAGGAAAGTCCTGTCAGTATCAGACGCCCTGTGCGGGCAGTCGCACGCATGCGCACGCGCACCAGGCGGGCTATTTAAACTGATCTGTCACATGAGAATCTTGCTGTCTGCTCTACAGCGTTACGTGTGCACTTCCTGAGAACACTTCCTGTTTCCTGTACTAGACCTGGCTTGTTCCTGATTATCCTAGCTGTCTGCCTGCATCTGATCCCAGCTTGTCTCCGACCATCCCTGCTTTCTGCCTGCATCCGACCCCGGCTTGTCTGACCACTCTTCTGCCTGACCCTTTGGCTCATCTACAGTCCGCCTGGCTATCGATCCGGCTTGTCTGACCTTCCAGTCTGCTGCACCAGTGTTCCAGTCTGCTGTCCTGTGTGTTCCAGCCTGCTATCCAGTTCCAGTCTGCTGTGTGGTTCCAGTCTGCTGCACCAGTGTTCCAGTCTGCTGTCCTGTGTGCTCCAGCCTGCTATCCAGTTCCAGTCTGCTGTGTGGTTCCAGTCTGCTGCACCAGTGTTCCAGTATGCTGTCCTGTGTGTTCCAGCCTGCTATCCAGTTCCAGTCTGCTGTGTGGTTCCAGTCTGCTGCACCAGTGTTTCAGTCTGCTGTCCTGTGTGTTCCAGCCTGCTATCCAGTTCCAGTCTGCTGCACCAGTGTTCCAGTCTACCTACCAGATCAGCTTAATCTCCACTGCACAGTGTTTGCAGAGTTCCAGACCTACCTCCTGCTGTTGATCCTGCCAGGCACTCGTGCCACTCCTGACTCTTGTGCTTCCTGTATACCCTACCAGGGCCCTCGAGTCGGAGCCGCAGGAGAGGCCATCCCCTGCAAGTCGGGCTCGTCCACAAGGTACGTGACACTTACCTACTTATACGCTACTACACCACGGCTTGCTTACCTCCTGGTGAGGCGATTCTGAGGACAACAACCTGATACTAACACGCAGCAAAATCCATCTCCACCATCAGGAGCTCTGGTGAACACTGGTTAGTACTCAGACTCAGCACCTCAGGTGAGCGTCATCCGCTTTGGTGACTGCCCATGAACCTATCCTGCTAGTCCCATTACTGCTATAGCAACTGGTCCTCAAGCCTGACCCACGATCATGACATGCAGACTTCTCTGAATCTTCTTTTATCCCTGAAGAATGGCCCTTTCAGTCCCTCTAGAGGACAGGTTTAAAATAATGTAATCATACCTGTTCATGTTATCAAAACCCATTGGGGGTATCCATCCTATTTTGGACTTAATCCCTAAACAGACACGTTCATTTTTCAAAGTTTTGCATGAAATTTGCAAGGTCAGTATTGCCTCTCTTAGACAGCGGGGATATCTGGCATCAGTAGATGTTTAAGATGCCTACCTTCACATTCCAATTTACCCACATCATTGATGCTTCCTGCCTTTCACAGTACATACAAACACTCCCAATTTGTTGCACTACTGTTTGTGCTCAGAGTATTCACAAAGATGCTTGCATCCCTGCTTGCCCTCTTAAGAGCTTGGGGAATTCAGGTCACAAGGTACCTAGACAACCTTCTTCTGAAGGATTCTCCCTCAAAACTATCTGAAAACATCCAAATGACTATCCAGAGTCTTCAGATTTTTCAAAAGTCTGGTCTCAAGTCTTTCCCTTGTCTAGGATACATTCTAGACATGGACCAGGCAAAGGTTTTACTTTCAGCAATCAAAACGTGCCTTCCTAAGATCCCACGCTAGAACCTCAGTGAGATTCTACATGAGGGTCCAAGGCCTTTTGGTAGCTTAATTTAAGGCTGTTCCTTTCATTCAGCTCCATTCAAATCTTCTTCAACATTCTGTAGGCCTGGAACAAACACACTAACTTCTCAATTTTCCTATGCTCCAGTCAAGTAAAGAACTACCGAGCTTGGTAGATTTCCAGCCCAGCCTTGGAAATGGGAACATTATTTCTTCCATACTTATGGAGGGTTTTAACATCAGATGCCAGCCTTACAGACTGGGGAAGAGTTCCAAACGCTACGGTTCAAGGAACCAGGTCCCCAAGGGAAGAAAAGCTCCCCAGAAACATCTTGGTATATAAGCAATAAAACTAGCTATGTGTCACTGAACTCTCCTTCTTTAGGGAGACCCAATCAGTGTGCAATCAGACAATGCTACAGCTGTGGCCTATAACAATCAACATGGGTGTACCAGGAGGAGCCTTATTAGAGGTAAGTCTGATTCAAACGGGCTGCTCATATTCAGGGAGTGGACAATCACCAGGCATATTTACCTAACTGTGCCCACCTGCACCTGGGTCCTTTCATTCCAGCATCTTTAATCTTCTAAGGCATAAATGGGAGACTCCAGATGTGGATGTTCTGGCCTCCAGGTTCAACAACAAATCCTCTAGCACTGGCATTGGATGACCTGGTTAGTCCCTGGACTTTATTCAGGTTAATATATGCCATTTCTCCAGTGCAGATTCTTCCTTTACTTCTCCGTACAATTAAGGAATAGAAGAAATCAGTGATTCTCATTGCACCAAACTGGCTAAAAAATACCCTATCACATAGCTCACCCCCTGACCTCTTCCCAACAGGCCAGACCAGCTGTCCCAAGGCTCCCTGTTTCATCCTGCTTCTTAGTCACTGGTTTTGATGGCATGGTCATTGAAACCCAGGTCTTGAAGGACAGGGGTATCTCTGACTCTGTCACCTTACTTAAAAAATGTGCTACTGTACCTAGAAATTACAGGTGTTTCAAACCTTGAGATTACTCTGTACTTTGCATTCTGCCTTTAATACGATCTGAGTTTGAGCGGAATTTGACCCTAAAAACTCTTAATGAACAGGTTTCAGCCCTAATTATTCTATTCCAGAAACCTTTTTTCTCTGGTTGCAAAATATGCTTTAAACTATATCAAGAGATCACAAGTTCTATGGACAAGAAGTAGAAAGGACTTTTTTGCATACCCTTTGGGACCAAGAGTGTGAGATGAGTTTGGGACCAATGTAAAACTTGTGTCTATACAGAATAAATTTAATATTCAATGGATCTTTATCCATATGGTCTCAGCAGGAAGATGAGTTTGACAGAACCAAGAGATCATCTTAACAAAAGATCAAAGTCTAGCTGTGATATGTAACAATGAAACATACACATCTCTTAGGAAGGTTTGAAGACCATATATATCACAAACTTCAGACTGGGAGAGGGGGGAAAGGAGAAGGGGGGAGGGGGGAAAGAGGGAAAAGAAGGGGGTACAACGGGTTGTGAAGTGTGGGGATAGGAATGGTAAAGAGGGCATAGGAAAGGAAAATTCAAGTACAAATACAGATAATCAACATCAGGTTACAGTGCATTTGGCGTGGGAGAGCCATGAAGACCAAAGTGCAAGGATTTGTTTTATTAGCAGATTTTAACTGGCAAGAATTATTTCCATGTCACTTTGGTAGTTCAGGTCAACAATCGTATTAGTAATAGTAGGTGAGGTTGTAGATTGTTATAGTCTGGTAATATTTAATTTGGCTGCTAGTAGTAGATGAATAACAATAGATCTGAAGCTAGGTGGGGAGGCCTCTATCCCAATGTGCAACAGCACAAGGGCAGGATTAGGTGTAATCAAATTTTCCTTTATTTCAGAAATGAAGTGAAAATTTGATGCCAATAACATCTCAAAGGGGGTTATTTACAAAAGGCAAATCAACTGGGTGACAGTCAGGAGGGGTAGAGGGGGAAGTGCCAGGAAGGCCGATCCAGGACTGGAGCATCCCAATAAGTACGCTCCATTGAGTGACATTGGTGTAACCAGTCAGGGACCAGCACTGCTGGAGATGAGGGACTCTCCTAGCTGCCAGGGGAAGAACTCCTCCAGTGAGAGTGGGGGGGCAGCAAAGGGAAAGGAAAGACAGATTCTGGTGGTAGGGGACTCAATTCTTAGAAGGACAGAGAGGGCAATCTGTAACCAAGACCTGAAGCGCCGAACAGTATGTTGTCTACCGGGCGCTCGGGTTCGGCACATCACAGATCTTGTGGACAGATTACTGGGAGGGGCTGGGGAAGACCCGGCTGTCATGGTGCATTTTGGCACCAATGACAAAGTCAGAGGCAGATGGAGTGTCCTAAAGAACGATTTTAGGGACTTAGGAGCTAAATTGAGGAAAAGGACCTCCAAGGTAGTGTTCTCAGGAATATTACCGGTACATCGAGCCACACCAGAAAGGAAGAGGGAGATTAGTGAAGTAAACAAGTGGCTGAAGAGCTGGTGTAGTAAGGAGGGGTTTGGGTTCCTGGAGGACTGGGCCGACTTCTCAGTCGGTAACCGGTACTATAGAAGGGACGGACTGCACCTAAATGAGGAGGGTGCAGATCTGCTGGGAATGAAGATGGCCAAAAAGTTAGAGGGGTTTTTAAACTAGGCGATGGGGGGGAGGGTCCAGAGACAGTGATAGCCAGTGCGGAAGATATTCCAGAGGGTAGTATTGGGGGCATTAGTGGTAGGTTAACCAAAGCACAAAAACACAAGGTGAGTATAGTAGCAAGTCCAAGTTGCAATCTTGAAACACCCAATATGAGGACAATATGCGACCGGTCTAAACTATGTGGCATGTTCACCAATGCCAGGAGCCTGGCGGACAAGATGGGTGAACTAGAGATGCTGTTGTACAAGGAGGATTTGGATTTTGTGGGAATTTCAGAGACCTGGTTCAACAGCTCTCATGATTGGCTGGCAAACATTCAAGGGTATACCCTATACCACAAGGATAGAGAGGGTAAAAAAGGGGGAGGGGTATGCCTATATATCAAGAATAATGTACAAGTGAATGTGAGAGATGACATCACTGAGGGGGCTAGGGAGGAGGATCTTTTGGAATCTTTATGGGTAGAGCTCCAAAGGGATGAAGCCAAGGGGAAAATAATACTGGGAGTATGCTATAGGCCCCCTAACCTGAGGGAGGAAGTGGAGACGGATCTCCTATCACAAATTGGATTAGCAGCAAGGATGGGAAGTGTTATCATAATGGGGGATTTTAATTATCCAGACATAGACTGGGCGGAGGGAAACGGCGCATTCATTTAAGGCTCGCCAGTTCCTTAGTGTCTTGCAGGACAATTTTATGGGTCAGATGGTAGACGCACCAACTAGAAATAAAACATTACTAGATCTACTGATTACCAACAATACAGACCTGATAACAGATGTGGAAATACGGGGCAATTTAGGTAACAGCGATCACAGGTCAATTAGTTTCAGTATAAATCACACAAATAGGAGACATGAAGGGAACACAAAGACACTGAATTTCAAAAGAGCCAACTTCCCTAAACTACAAACCTTGCTAAAAGGCATAAATTGGGATAAAATATTGGGAACAAAGAATACGGAGGAGAGATGGGTTTGCTTTAAGAGCATATTAAATAAGGGCATTAGCCAATGTATCCCATTGGGTAATAAATTTAAAAGAGCGAACAAACATCCTGGATGGCTTAACTCCAATGTAAAAATGCATATAAAAGCAAAGGAGAAGGCCTTCAAAAAATACAAGGTTGAGGGATCATCCACAGCATTCAGAATTTATAAAGAATGCAATAAGAAATGTAAGGGTGCAATTAGGATGGCTAAGATAGAACATGAAAGACACATAGCGGAGGAGAGCAAAAAAAATCCCAAGAAATTCTTTAAGTATGTAAACAGTAAAAAAGGGAGGACAGACTATATTGGCCCCATAAAGAATGAGGAAGGACATCTGGTTACAAAGGATGGGGAGATGGCAAAGGTATTGAATTTATTCTTCTCCTCAGTCTTCACGAGTGAATCGGGGGGCTTCAGTAACCAAAACTGCAGTGTTTATCCTCATGACACAACACAGGAAGCACCTACATGGTTAACAGAGGACGTAATTAAAGTTAGACTTGAGAATCTTAACATTAATAAATCACCGGGACCAGATGGCTTGCATCCGAGGGTACTTAGGGAACTCAGTCAGGTGATTGCCAGACCGTTGTTCCTAATTTTTACAGACAGTCTATTGACTGGAATGGTTCCAGCTGATTGGAGAAAAGCCAATGTAGCACCAATATTTAAAAAGGGCCCAAAAAACATCCCTGGGAATTACAGACCAGTTAGCCTAACATCAATAGTATGTAAACTCTTGGAGGGGATGATAAGGGACTATATACAAGATTTTAGTAATAAGAATGATATCATTAGCAGTAATCAGCATGGATTCATGAAGAATCGTTCTTGCCAAACCAATCTATTAACCTTCTATGAGGAGGTGAGTTGCCATCTAGATAAAGGAAGGCCCGTAGATGTGGTGTATCTGGATTTTGCAAAAGCATTTGACACAGTTCCCCATAAACATTTACTGTACAAAATAAGGTGCGTTGGCATGGACCATAGGGTGAGTACATGGATTGAAAACTGGCTACAAGGGCGTGTTCAGAGGGTGGTGATAAATGGGGAGTACTCAGAATGGTCAGGGGTGGGTAGTGGGGTTCCCCAGGGTTCTGTGCTGGGACCAATCCTATTTAATTTGTTCATAAACGACCTGGAGGATGGGATAAACAGTTCAATCTCTGTATTTGCAGACGATACTAAGCTAAGCAGGGCAATAACTTCTCCGCAGGATGTGGAAATCTTGCAAAAAGACCTGAACAAATTAATGGGGTGGGCGACTACATGGCAAATGAGGTTCAATGTAGAAAAATGTAAAATAATGCATTTGGGTGGCAAAAATATGAATGCAATCTATACACTGGGGGGAGAACCTCTGGGGGAATCTAGGATGGAAAAGGACCTGGGGGTCCTAGTGGATGATAGGGTCAGCAATGGCATGCAATGCCAAGCTGCTGCTAATAAAGCAAACAGAATATTGGCATGCATTAAAAGGGGGATCAACTCCGGCCGCACCTGGAGTATGCTGTCCAGTTCTGGGCACCAGTCCTCAGGAGGGACGTACTGGAAATGGAGCAAGTACAAAGAAGGGCAACAAAGCTAATAAAGGGTCTGGAGGATCTTAGTTATGAGGAAAGGTTTGTAAGCACTGAACTTATTCTCTCTGGAGAAGAGACGCTTGAGAGGGGATATGATTTCAATTTACAAATACTGTACTGGTGACCCCACAATAGGGATAAAACTTTTTCGCAGAAGAGAGTTTAATAAGACTCGTGGCCACTCATTATAATTAGAAGAAAAGAGGTTTAACCTTAAACTACGTAGAGGGTTCTTTACTGTAAGAGCGGCAAGGATGTGGAATTCCCTTCCACAGGCGGTGGTCTCAGCGGGGAGCATTGATAGTTTCAAGAAACTATTAGATAATCACCTGAATGACCGCAATATACAGGGATATGTAATGTAATACTGACACATAATCACACACATAGGTTGGACTTGATGGACTTTTTTCAACCTCACCTACTATGTAACTATGTAACTTTGCACTACAAGTGCACTACAAGTGCACTTGGAAGTGAAGTCTCTGTAGATCTGAGGGGGACATTCAAGGAAAATAAAAAACAGCATTTTAGCTTGCGCATGATTGGTTGATAAAATCAGCAGAACTTCCCCTCATTTCAGATCTACCCCTCAGATTTACAGCGACTGCACTTCCAAGTGCACTTGCAGTGCACTTGTAGTGCAACGTGGATTTGCCTTTCGTAAATAACCTCCAAAGACTTACAGTACCATAAGATGTGAGCTAGGGTACCTCTATCACCACACTGTCTCCAACATGTAGAGGAATGATTTGGGTACATTTTCGCAAGGTGAAAGAGTGTTAGGTACCAGTGATGTAATGTCTTCAAGTAAAGTTCCCAGTAATTAGAGCAGTGGGAGGCTTTGCAGGTATCCCTGAGAGCTTTTTGCCACATTGGTGCAGAGAAGGCCTCACCCAGCTCTAGCTCCCATTTTTGCAGTGATGTTATCTGGGAGTATACACAGTCATCATTGAAGGTAGAGTATAACAGAGAAATACCCTGTTGGGGTACTTGGGGTTGGAGAAAAATTGATAAGCGTGTGTTGGTATGGAGGCCGCATTTGGTGGTGAAGTAGAGTGGAGGAAATGGGAGATCCTTTGTGTGAATTTGATAATATTTTGTAAAGAGAGAATCTAAGGGTTTGAGTTTTCAGTCAAGATAGAGGTTATGAAGGTGAGTAATATCATGGGCCCGCCAGTGTTGGAGTTCTATCCAGGAATTAGCCCTCGGTCACTTCATCTGTAATCACACAATTTAAAAGCCGCATGTTAGTGCGACTTCGGGTTTGACTTGGAAGACATTTATGCAGCTTCATGCACAGATGTCTATGCAAGTCGCACCCGAAATTGCTACAACTACTTTTTCAAAATGATGTGGCACCACAAAGTCAGCGTTGCACTGATTTGAACAGTGCGATTGCTGGCAATAGGGTGCAACTTGTCATGCGATTTGACCTTTCAAATCTCATGACAAGCGGCTCTATAGTGAAAGAGGGCTTAAAGTGATAATAAAGTCAAGTTTTTTTTAAACTGACAAACATGTTATAAATACCCACTATGTGTAGTGCTTTTGCACAGAGCAGCCCCAATCCTCCTCTTGTCAGGTACCCCCTCTGCGCTCCTGGCTCCTCCCTCCTGCTAAATGCCAACCACAGAAGACAGCTTGCCATGGAGCCACCTGAGCAGGCTTGCTCCTGAGCAGCTCCTTTTCGTGTCCATTCAGACAGGGAGCCATGGCTTGGCACCCTCTCTTTTCTCATTGGCGTGCTCAGCCCAGGAGAAAGGGAGAGTGTTTTTGATTCATTCAGCCGGAGGTAAATGTAGGCCCAGTAGTGTGGATTTTGTCGCAATAAGTTTATAGTAGCACTAAAGGTATTGTGTAAAGACTGTATAGATGGAAGAGAATGGAGCAGATTTGTAACCATAAGAATCACATCATCAGCGAATAAGCTGATTTTGTGTTCAGTACCGTGGAAGGAGATGCCTGATATGTGTGGGTAGAATCGGATTTTGGCCGCAAGGGGTTCCATTAAGAGGGCGAATATCAGCAGGAACAATGGGCAGCCCTATAGAGTACCATTTGTGATATTGAATGTGACTGAGAGGGCTTCTGATGACAATACTTTTGCACTGGGGTTGGAGTGGAGGGAAAGGATTGCTGATTAGAAGAACCACCCATTGACACCAAATTTACTTCGGACTGCTTTAAGGAAATCCCAATGGACTCCATGAAACTCCTTCTCTATGTCCAGGGAGAGGAGCAGAGAAGGTATTTTTTTTATTATTACAGTGATGGACGAAATTGATCAGACGTTTTGTTGGGTCGGGGGCTTGCTGCCCAGGGATGAACCTGACTTGGTTGGGGTGGACCAGGGAAGACATCAAAGGCAGAAGACTATGAGAAATACAGTAACTTTAATGAAGAGTTTTATGTCAGTTTTTCGGAGAGTTATACGTAGGTCTGTAGCTAGAAGGAGATAAAAGGGTCTTTGCCTGGTTTTGGGATTGTGGTGATAACAGACTGTAACATCTCAGGAGGAAAGGAGCCAGAGGATGAGGCACCATTGAAGAGAATGTTAAGGTGGGGTTCTAATAAATCAGGGAATTGTTAGTAGTATTTGTTAAAGTAACCATCCTCACCTGAAGTTTTATGGATAGCTGCGATTTCGGATGCCGTAAAAGGTCATGATAAATTCTCCTGTTGTGTAAAGGGGAGGGAGGGGAGTTTGATCAAACTTAAAAAGCTACAGTATCTATGGCTGAGTTAGTGGGCTGTGGTGTTGAAGGATTAGTATCTAAATTATGTAGGGATGAGTAGTATACACTAAAAGCATTTGCTATATCTTGTGTGTTGTTATTAGAGGTAGGGTAGCTTCACCTGTCTGGCGAGAAGTGCTCCCACTTTGTTGCTAAGGGAATAAAAGTTGGCTTTAGTCAATTTCAGCTTGGTTTCATATTTAAAGAGGAGAAGAAATCATAATTTCTGTTTATCCTTCAGGAGTATGGAGGCCAACGAGGAGGAAGGGGATAGTTTATTTCATTCTTCTTTTAGTTAAATGGAAGTTAACACCTCTTCAATTTGCCTGGTCCTCTGGTGTTTATAATAAGCATTCAATTTGATAAGGATACCACGCATGTACGCTTTATATGCAGACCAAAGAACAAAGGGATTGGATCCAGGTATATTATTCATTTCAAAGAACTGCTGGTGAACTTGGCTTATCTATTGACAGATGGAGGATCTGCCAGGAGAGAGAAGTTATGTCTCCACAGGCCTAGAGACTGGTTCTTGTGGGGTCCAACTTCAAGCAGAATGTCGATTGGTTATAAACAGTTTGATTAAAGAGTAGGAGGCCTGTGAGGGTGAAAAGTAGGGAAAATCATGTTCGAATCCATGTTGGCAGTACCAGACATTATATAGGTCATTTTGGTGGAGAAATAGGTTCAGAGATGGATGTGGTAGGCGTTTCTTTGAGAATGTGTCCAATGCAGTATCTCCCACTGTGTTGAAGTTGCCTCTAGGAATGAGATGATCCTGTTTGTGTTTAACCCAAACACTAACCTAAACTAACTCTTAAACTATTCTCTAACACTAAAGTAGCTCTTTATGCAACATACTGGTCTAGGAGCAGAAGAATTAAATCTTGCTCCCATTGCTGAAAGATACTGTACCTGGTCCTGCATATGTGGGAGAAGGCTTATTGGGACAGGTGCATTTTTTACTGTGGTTTATTTGTGTTCACAAAAAAATCTATATTGAAGAATGAATAGGAATGTATATTTTATAGAATAATTACAGACTATTGCCATGAAAGAGTAGTTCTCTACTGTCCATGTGCACCTAATGAGTGGAATAAAAATAGAAATAGGAAAAGGCATGCGTGCTCCCAACAACTGCCATTTATAGTGGTTTATATGATGTCTTATTATCTGGCAATTTTTCCTAAAAATGTAAACAAACAATTTGAAAATATGAAAGAATGTTCTAACATAAGGCACTATACTGATACTTTACCACCATAGTGCATCCACTGTGCTTGTTTATATATAGCTTGAACACGTGTTTAAGGAATATGACACATAAGACGTTGGATACACGAATTTGCCACTCTTCAAATTAGCTAAGATCCAAGACTCCTTAGCATTAGAAACATACCAGCCATAATGATGTTAAATCAAGTTGGGTTTTCATATGCACAAGAAAATTATCACGCCTGCAAGCATAAGTATTGCAAATGTCTGCTTGCTTCTTAACTTATTATTTTTGGCAGGGATGCATATGTTCTCTGTGCTCATTCCTTGAATCCAGCTGATTATTATTCCAATCACCAGAGGAAGAGAGAGTCACATTAATTTGTAGTAATTAATAGCACTGATGCATTTGACAGCACATGTTAACAAGCCTCTTTGATTGTTTGAATCTCTAACCGTGGCCCTTCTTGTTTGCATCACCTCCAAGGAATTCATAATATCAAAGCTTAACGGTATCTGATACTTGTCAAAATGCAATTTATAAAAGTTTAATTCTTTTATTGATTTAGTTTGGTTTTGATGCCTGCAGAGTCAGCTCCCCTGACAGAACTTAACGGATTCAAATGCTTGTCACCAGCTCGGCCTTCTTTTCACAGGGAACAATTGCCATAGGCCAAGCCAACAGGCATGGTTTAATTGCCATTAATTAAAAGCATAAATCTCTTTTTTCTTTACTTGCTCAGCTCTTAAAGGGGCTGTATCTCTGTCTTTTTTCCTCTGTTTGGAAGAAGAGCTGCTGGCGACCAAAATTAACCCGTTCTAGAGCTCAAAGGGCTGGCTTTTGAAGCACAATATCTATGATCTGCTGAGAAACACATGCAGCTCGGTGATATTTAACAAACTGGATTTTTACTTTATTGCACTATAATGAGGTCAAATGTATCTCTCTATGGGTTGCACACATGCTTAAATGATTTCTGAATCTAATTACTCATGACAGAAAAAAATGCTGCAGCCAAACAGAACATAATAGCATCATAACAAGACCATGCATGTGTATACATCTATATGTTCATGCGTGTGCAACTATTGTTATAGCAAAAAATAACTTTTATATATTGATATGGATATATATATATGTACAAAGAGTCAGGATAAGTACTCATTGCTAGAATTTTATGAAGGGAAAGCAAAAACTTTAATGAACTATAGGATCTAGGATGTATGAATAGAAAATATAGTGAAAGGTAAGTGCAATGTTCAAACTTAACTCTGCTATATCCTTCAGCTGATAAAAGTTTTAAACTTAGCTTTCAGCACTGCAGTACTGATACCTGAACTTTTTTGATCCCAGCTCATTATGTGAATATGCATAGCCCCATAGACAGTTAAGCAGAGGACTGCTTTAGTTCGCACAATGTGCCTGGACTGAATGTGTTGGAAAATGGTAATGCAGTTCTTGGCAGGTGAACTTTCAGGGCCTAACATAGCCAATGGTTTCAGTGACTGTAATTGTGGACTGACCTATGCTTCCTATGTGTACTTTCTAGAGTATTTCTATAATAAACGATGCTCGCATCTTGGCATAGTTTACATGTACACTAATTATTGGTTTCTGGCATGAGTGTAGTAATGGATAATAATTGAGGCAATGGATCACAATCCATTGCCTCAATAATTACCCATAGTAGAGTGATATTTCGATAATTGTACCAATGAGCAGCCCTGTAATATAGTGGGAAGTCTGGAAATTCCAAGCCACCCAGTATCTTAAGGAGGTACAAAGTTTTCTAGGCAACCGTGGTTTGATTTTCCCCCAAGTGAATTGTATTAATTTTTGTTGTATAATTCTTAAAAAGTAGGCAGGAACATGTATTGGGAGGACTCTAAATAGATATAAAAATTTAGGGAGTATGGCCATTTTTATTTTATTACTTTTTCCAAACCAGGAAATTGGTAAGGATGATTTTGATAACAAACTAGTGGTTATTTTCAGTAAGGCTGGATAGTTAGCAGCAAATAGATCCGGGGGAACTGGCAGTGAGCTGGATACCCAAATATGGAAGGCTATGTTCAGCCCATTTAAAGGGTAATGAATCTTGTACATCTAGTTTCTCCTTCTCAGTTAAAGAGATGTTCAATGCCACTGATTTTTGAACATTTACTTTGAGACCTGAAATTACTGAATATTCATGTAATATAACCATAAGATTAGGGGCAGAAACTTGTGGTGAGGACAAAAATAGGAGGATGTCATCTGCAAATAAGCATAATTTGTGTGTATATAGTATTTCAAGCAGAACTAAACCCTCTTATCCTTTGCTGATAAGGAAGCTGCCATCTTAGCTTCTGTTTAATCTGCAGTTGCCATGGTGCTGTACATGTGATCAGCTATGACACAAGCCAATTGATCGATTGACAGTTTGCTTGAGAGTTAACATAAGCACACTAAAAACTGTTCCAGTTATCATTCAAGGCATGTCTTGGATATAACTATTTTAAAAAAGAGTTAAATTGGTGGGTTTAATCTTGCTTTAATATATAAATAATAATTTCCCTTGGTATACATTGACCAAATTTTCCTTGGCTAACATTAGTCTTCTTGATTACTGGTGACTTAAAATCCTCCAACTAAGTTAAAATGTACTATTGAGTTGAGTAGGACTGAACTTTAGTGCAATATAGTAGTCAAAATATTGTCTTGTCTCTTTAAGGTATATCTATATTTTATCACCCTGTGAAACAATTAAAAGCCATATTGTAATAATATATCTACATTTTTTATTAATCTGCTAGATCTATCAAAGTGGTTAGGAAGCTGTATAAGACACCGTAATTTTTATGACCAAAAAACTGTATTTTTTTTTAATCCAGCCCCTCTTCTAGAATGCCAAAACCCAGAAGTAAAGCTGGTGTTTACAAAAGAGGAAACAATTGTGCTAATTAAGCAAATATTTCAAAAGAAAACTTTAAAACATTTAGGGCTATCATTTTACTGGAGGAAGAATTTTTTTTTAGCTACCCCTTTACCCAGAAACCTATTTCTGTTATTTAACCTATAGCACATCCAATTATTCCATCAACTTGCTATCAGCCCTGATTTCATTATTTATTCAATGAAGTGTCAAAACAAGTCTGCTTCTGCATATAGCCAAACGTCCTTCCTCCCTGAACTTCTGCTAGTAAGGGAAAAAGCTGCTGTAAGCAGATTATTGCTCCAAAACATTTACACATATTAGTTTGGTTGCATCTGACAGTATCAGCGATATGGCAAATTCACATAATGTATACACTTGTATTAATGAGATCTGCTTAGGGTTGCTTACAGAGCACTGTCCATGAATATGTTATGCATATGTTTTCATGCGGTCAGGCGATAGCATCTGATTGATTTTGGCCCCAATACGCTTTTTGCAAACATCTTAAATGAATGCAGTTTTGCTTAATTGGGAGATTTAAGACTGATACCACCTTGCTTAATGCTTGATACAGAAATCCCAAGGAAATTAAATCTTTAAAAACCAAAACGTGCCTGTTTCTCTTGTTTTATTTTTATCTTAACACAATCCTAACCCGATGAACTGACCTACATAGCTTTCTACCTCAATGTTAATATACCATACCCGCCTTGTATTTTTCTTTTTGGAGGGTTGTTGAGGGGAGAAGCTTCCAATTAAAACAAAAATAAGCCGCTTTAATGGTCTTTAAATTGACAAGTGAACAATGATTTTAGTATTGGTATCTGTCAAAGGTCCTAGAAAATCCTCAGTTGATAAGGCCCAATGCTTCCAATTAGGAACAGTGCAGGTCTGCAGCCAATAATGATTTCTAGGTCCCCACAGAACCGCAGCAGACACTTATTGCAAATTACTGACAAAAAGCTCTACTGTATTGATGAGAGAAAGTACAGGAGGCTTTTTCTGTCCCCTTTAGGTATAGATAATAATGAGAAATACTGAAGTTTTGACTTAGCCCTCTTTTTCTTTCCCTCCCTCCTCTCTTAAAGCCTTGTTTCATTGATGAGTGAGAAAAACCTCCAACCGCCCACTAGTTTAAGTATCTGAGACATTTCTTCCTATATTTGTTACATGAAGGCCACTAATTTGATGTCAAGCTCAGATATGTTTCTCATCAATAATATCCTACAATTGCCTTATACCACTGACACTGTGCAAATCAATCATTGCTGAGATAACTGACACACCATAAACATGATGTGTATCTTTATCTAGCCTGACAAATATAAAAATAATGAAGACAATTACAGGGGAGCCTTTGAAAAATACATACACCGGCTTGCATGAAAACCTGAGCAGAATCTGCACCCACACTGTAACAGTTACAAGTCAAAATAAAATAATCTGTCCTTTTTGATGTAACAGATTTCAAAGTAGGAAATGAGCCTCTGATAAACAAGTAAACATGAAAATGTACCTTGGAACAAGAAGGTATTGCTGAAAATGTGCAGCATTGACATCACTATGTCTGCTTTTGTGGGGGCTCAAAAATGGCAGCTTTGTAGATGTATGTAAATTGTGGTTGCTTGATAGATGGATAGAATAGTAATTAAACTTTCTTTGAGGTGAGGATGTTTTCTGTACACCAAGATATCTTTTTTTCATGATCTACTTTTATTAGGTCAATATACATTTTGGACCTGTGAAGGGTCCTCTTTGTGAAGCAACTGTAATGTCACCCAATGAGGAGGACTCTTTGTTGCCCTAAAATACTGCATAACTTATTGTGGCTTAATAAAAACAGAAATTGGAATGATGTCTTGCTATGTAGATATCATCCTTGCTTTCATATGCAGAATAACACTATACATCTATGTTGCCCAGCACTCAAAATCAAATAGGACAATCACCGTAAAGACTGTGGCATGGAATCTTCTGTTAAATTTTGTGGAACCTATCATAAATGTAACATCATCATGTAAGCCCAGTTACACTTGTCTGTTTTCCTACAGCAACGGACATGCATTTTACTGCTTGAAAAAATATTCAAATTAATTTCTTTGTTACCAGTTTACATCCATAACCTACAAGGCAAAGTTATAATGTGCTAGTATGCATCACATACTAGCACATTAGGTGAAACTTACCTTAAAACGAAGCCCTCCAGTGGTGCGCAGTCACCACTGACAGGGCTTCCATCTTCACCCGGTCTTCCTTCCAGGTTGGTGGGCTCTGGTCCTTTGATTGGATGAGCCGTGATGATGTCACTCCCATGCATGCGTGCAGGAGCTGCTGTTCACGGCACAGGGCTCTGAAGGAATGGCACAGTAGGCTTCACAAGTAAATATCTCCTAAACGGTGCATGTTTAGGAGATATTTAGTGTACCTATAGGTAAGCCCTACTATAGGCTTAACAATAGTTAAAAATTATCCATGGGAGCTTACTCCCACTTTAAGCTGCATTCAGTACATTTTCAAAATACAGGACACACTGAATTTTTGTAAATGTACACAGATTAAGCAGGTTCATTGAAATGAGTGGTAATTACAGAAAAACAAAAGTATCAAGCATCCAGACCATTGTTAAACCATCCAGTGATTGGTACCACCCTTAAACTTTTCCAAAGAGATAGACAACCAATCCTCTCTGCCCACGTGCTGTCTTGCATGACTCCAGTGATTGGCCTTCTCCACTTTCTTCCAGGCCTTCAGGAGGGGATAATTCAACATCAACTCTTTGAGGGTACGTATAGGATTCAACACTTGATGATCCTGTGAAAGCTTTAATGTATGTTTGACCCCCCTTCTCTTTTGGCAAGCGATACAGTTACATTTCCTTTTACAGCTATGCGGTAAACAAAACACAGTGGCCCCACTTACTCTGTTTGAATCACTGTGTCTAGATTCCCAGCTGAAGCAGCATGGCCTGTCTCATTCGCATTGGCTGTTATCTAGCCCACCGGATGCACTCACCCTGAGGTTTCTTACCAAGTGGGAAGAAGACCTAAATGTGTTACATTCGCAGGAAAATAAAAAAGATAGAATCCTCCAGATGACTCCAGATGGCCTTCATCTCAAGCTCCAAACAGGAAATGGGATGCAAAATTCTAGCCAGGTGGTACATGGTCCTTACATTGATACATAGACTCTTTCCAAATTGCTCATCAATGTGCTGAAGATGCCAGAGGGAGGAGGGCTTGTTATGCCACATTTTTTGTTCCTGCCCAAAAATTCATCATTTGGGGAATAGGTCAAACAGATCATATACAGATTGACAGATATACAGCTACTGAATGACCCAGCTGCATTCCTCAGCCATGTAGTCTCAATGTCTCTTAAAAAATACAAATGCTTTTTACTTATATGATGACAAATCATGTATTCCATTATATTGGAAACAGATCACAATTCCACTCACTAGTCTATGGGTTGCATATATTGAGGAAATACATCTGATGGAGGAACTAGTAGCCTCAGCCAACAACACAGAGGAACAATGCCACAAACAATGGTTCTATTGGATCGACTTTACCTTCCACACGGATTAACAGGCCTTAATGTGCTCTGACTAGGTGTTTGACCTAGCTACTTGTTGGCTCTGTGTGAAGGACACAGCATCTCCCCCAATGCCCTTTCATCATCCTCTCCCCTTTTTTTATTCTTCTCTTTCTTTTCTTTGTCTGGGAGCCTTTCCTCCCATCCAGCTTCTCTTCTTATTCCTACCTTTAAAGTGGTCAGAACCACAGAAATATTGTGCATTCCTAGCGTGGCATGCCACTTCCTGTGGGGTTACTTAGTCTTAGATATAACTGATGTATATATATGTACTACCTCAACACTAAAGCCCCGCACACATGGTCGGACATTGATCGGACATTCCGACAACAAAATCCTAGTATTTTTTCCGGCGGATGTTGGCTCAAACTTGTCTTGCATACACACGGTCACACAAAGTTGTCGGAAAATCCGATCGTTCTGAACGCGGTGACGTAAAACACGTATATCGGGACTCTAAACGGGGCAGTAGCCAATAGCTTTCATCTCTTTATTTATTCTGAGCATGTGTGGCACTTTGTGCATCGGATTTGTGTACACAGGATCGGAAATTCCGACAACAGATTTTGTTGTCGGAAAATTTTATAGCCTGCTCTCAAACTTTGTGTGTCGGAAAATCCGATGGAAAATGTGTGATAGAGCCTACACACAGTCGGAATTTCCGACAACAAGGTCCTATTACACATTTTCCATCGGAAAATCCGACCGTGTGTACGGGGCATAAGGCTGTTTAATTATGTCCTCTGTACTGGCTGTTTGTGATACCGCAAGTAAATTTGTACATACCAATTGCTGTGTATGATCACAAAGACTTAATTAAATAATTTTTAAAAAAGTGTCATTTAGTTTTATGCATTCTACCACACCTGCACCATGGAAAATCCCTATTCTGAATAAAAGTATAAAACATAATATACATCATATGTAGAAGTGTAAAATTGTACCTTAACTGTGGCCTTGCTTATAATAACCAATCCAATATTAGCTTCCATCCTTTTCAGCTGTTGTAGAAGAATGATGGCTATGGATTGGCTGGTTGCCATTTATTTTGATAACTTTTTTTTTAAGCCCGGCTGTAGTCAGTTTCTTGGGTTAAAAACACCAGTTGTAAATTCACAAGTATTACATTTAAAGACCAACTCACAGCCTCAATAAGAATGCACTTAATGGATTAATGGGCTTCTCCACCCAGCTGAAGATTTATTTTGCCTCTAGCTAAGTTGTCAGTTGAAATAGGTCCCTTGACAACTGTCTCCATCTTCTTCTCTATACTATTTTGCTCACTGAAATAGTCAGTCCTGAGAATAGTTAGCAAATACGACAGGAGTTCCCACACTTTTACCATGGAAAGCATTTTCAAGAGAACTTTTAACATTTTGTACAGGCTATAGTTTAGTAAAAATATGGCTAGTGAGAAAAACATTTTATATAGCTATAATCAGTCAAAATTTGGCTTGCCAGCATTGTGCTCTTGGTTTCTTGACTTAAAAGTCCTTAAAACTTTTAATGACACCTTGGGTCTCTGCTGGAATACTATAGAATATTGTAGGAAACTTGCTGGACTATATCTACTGTGTTACATGTTGCTTCTTGGGTAGATGCACATTTCAATTCAACAAATTTCCTTGTTTGGTGGGGCATGCTCTTCTTACTGAGCAGACAGATAGCATATCATATCTAGAAATTTGCAGTAATGCATGACAGAGCCACTGATGGTACAATGAATTAAAAAGTTATTTTACTTTCTGTTTCCCACTATACTAGGGTGGTCCCACATTATAAAAAAAGAGCATACATTAATTTTTGGACCTTTACTTCCAAAAGCTCCAGGTATGTTACTGCTCTAGAGAATTAATATAGGGTTATGTGCAGGTGGTATCTTATATCTACACATATAGCAAAGTATGTCCCATCTTAAAATCTGTTATGTTTTACCCAATCCTATAGCCACAGTTGATCCAGAGGAAGGCGAAAAACCCCAGCAAAGCATGATTCAATTTGCTACAGCAGGGGAAAAAATTCCTTCCTGACCCCCAAGAGGCAATCGGATTTTCCCGGGATCAACTTTACCTATAAGTGTTAGTATCCAGTTATATTGTGTGCATTTAGAAAAGAATCCAGGCCTTTCTTAAAGCAATCCACTGAGCTGGCCAGAACCACCTCTGGAGGGAGTCTATTCCACATTTTCACAGCTCTTACTGTGAAGAAACCTTTCCGTATTTGGAGACTACATTTTTTTTCCTCTGGGCATAAAGAGTGCCCCCTTGTCCTCTGTGTTGACCGTAAAGTGAATAACTCAACACCAAGTTCACTACATGGACCCCTTATATGTTTGTACGTGTTGATCATATCCCCCTTAATCTCCTCTTCTCAAGAGAGAATAAAATCAGTTCCTCTAATATTTCCTCA
Organism: Lithobates clamitans; assembly: GCA_037952925.1. Taxonomy (NCBI): domain Eukaryota; kingdom Metazoa; phylum Chordata; class Amphibia; order Anura; family Ranidae; genus Lithobates; species Lithobates clamitans. The sequence continues at coordinate 11,530,055 of JBBGZY010000300.1, forward strand.
TAGCATAGCTCCTCCATACCTCTTATCAGTTTGGTTGCCCTTCTCTGCACTTTCTCCAGTTCCCTGATATCCTTTTTCGCATTTTCCAGATGAGGTCTTTCTAATGATTTGTACAGGGACAAAATGATGGCTCTCTCTCTGGTGTCCATACCTCTCTTAATACAAGAAAGGACTTTGCTTGTTTTGGAAACCGCAGGTTGGCATTGCATGTTATTATTTGAGCTTATGACCTACCAAAACTCCCAGATCCTTCTCCACTACGGATTCCCCGAGTTGTACTCCTCCAAGTATGTATGATGCATGCATATTCTCAGCCCCCAAGTGCATAACTTTACATTTATCAACATTAAACATCATCTGCCACAAAGTCACCCAATTAGACAGTGCACTGAGGTTGGCTTGTAAATTGGAGACATCCTGTAAGGATGTTATTTCACTGCATAGTTTGGTTTCATCTGCAAAGACTGAAATGGTACTTTTAATCCCAGACCTATATCATTTATAAAGATATTAAAAAGTAAGGGTCCCAACACTGAACCTTGGGGTACACCACTGATAACCTTAGACCATTCAGAGTAAGAATCATTAACCACTACTCTCTGAATTCTGTCTTTTAGACAGTTTTCCATCCATTTGCAAACTGATATTTCCAAGCCTGTAGACTTTACCTTACACATTAGCCGTGTGTGGGGAACTGTGTCCAACGCTTTTGCAAAATCTAAGTATATAACGTCCACAGCCACCCCTCTGTCCAAGGTTTTACTTACCTCTAAATAAAAAGAAATCAGATTTGTTTTACAACTTCTGTCTTTCATGAACCCATGCTGTCTGTTGCTTAAAATATTTTTTCCAGCAAGAACTTATCTATGTGGTCTTTTATTAAACTCTCCAGTATCGTCCCAACTATAGAAGTTAAACTAACAGGTCTATGTTACTTGGTAAGGACTTTGTTCCCTTTTTAAATATAGGCACCACATTGGCCCTACGCCAATCCAGTGGTACCATTCCCATCATTAATGAGTCCCTAAAAACTAGAAACAATGGCTTTGAAATGACAGAGCTCAATTCTTTTAGGATCCATGGGTGGATGCCATCTGGTCCAGGTGCTTTATCGACCTTTAGTCTGTCTAAATATTTCTGGACCATATCACTTGAGCCATTGTGGATCTTTTTGGGGTTTGTCAATACCATCCCCATTATGTACTTGACCTCCCCCATGCTCCTTTTGTGTACACAGAACTGAAGAATGTATTTAATAAATTTGCCACTTCTTTGTTCCCAGTCACCCACTCTAGATTATTTTGTAAAAGGCCTACATGCTCAGACCTGACCTTTTTACTATTAATATATTTGAAGAATTTTTTTGGGTTTGTCCTACTATCTTTTGCAATCTGTCGTTTGTTTTGAATTTTTGCATCCTTGATTTCCTTTTTACATATTCTGTTATATTCTTTGTAACATTTAAACGACAATAGTGTTCATTTTTATATTTTTTAAAAGCTCTTTTCTTATTGTTTATAGCTTTTTTAACTTTGGCCGTGAGCCACATAGGTTTTATTTTTAGCATTTTAAACTTATTGCCCATGGGAATATACTTTGCAGTGAGTTCACAAACAGTCTTTTTGAAGAATTTCCATTTCTGTTCTATGTTTATCGATGCCAATATTCCCTCCCAGTCTAAGTCCTGGAGAGCAGCCCTCATCCTTGGAAAATTTGCTCTCTTAAATTTAAATTTTTTTTTTCTTTCCTGTATGTGTTTTTTGCTTACAGCTAACATCAAATGAAATCATGTTATGGTCACTGCTTCCCAGATGTTCCTTTATATGAACATTAGTAATAAGCTCTGCATTGTTTGAGATTACCAGGTCCAACAGAGCATTATTCCTAGTTGGGGCCTTTATAAACTGGACCATAAAATTATCCTGTAAAAAGTTTATAAATTATTACCCTTTAACTGATCCAGCAGTGGCATTACTCCAGTCAATTTAAGGGGAGTTAAAATCCCCCATTATTTACACCGTCCCAGCCCTTGCAGCCATTTCCATCTGTGCAAAGAGCTGAGTCTCCACCTCATCATTAACATTGGGTGGTATATAACAAACTCCAATGATTAACTTTGAACTACGCACGTCTATATGCAGTTCCACCCATAATGCTTCAGCTACATCACACTCTCCATCAATTAAGTCCTCATTCACACTCACTTTGAGATCACTTCTCACATAGAGACACTTTTCCTTTTTACCCTGTCTCTCTGAAAGTGTGCATAGCCAGGAATATTAATAGCCCAGTCACGTGAGGAATGAAGCCAAGTTTCAGCAATACCGATTACATCATAGCTTTTCTTGTGCACCAAAGCTTCCAACTTACCTATTTTGCTTGGCAGACTTCTGGCATTGGTGAACAAACTTATTGCATTATTACATTTTGCTGTGGTGTTTTGAATTTCTTTTTTAGTAGTACAAATGGCACTATGATTTCCAATGGTTGTTTGCAACATGAGAACTTTCTTGTCACCTGACATTACCCTCCCCCATCTATCCCCATTAACTGACCTGTCTGCCCGATTGAATTCTAGTTCACCCTCCCCCCTCAATCCTAGTTTAAATACTCCTCCAACCTTCCCATAAACCTCTCCCCCAGCATTTTTAGAATTTAATCTGGACAATTCTACATCAGAATCTATTTAAAAATCCATGGGATATGCTTTTTCATAAACCTATTGAAGTTATGACTAAATTCAAACATAAATTAATATTTTTTTATATTTGGAGCAACCAACCAAACAATCTTAAGACATAGTGCTCACCTTCTCTCAACTATGAGGAAATACTGCAAAGAATAACAGGCACAATGATTAATGAGAAGAGGACTTCTATATTCTTGGACTCTCATGTGAAAATGTATCAAGGTTCCGTCATTATGAATATCCTTTATGCATTCAGGAGGCCTTCAAGACTCTTAAACTTATGAGACCACAATAACTAAGGGGATTTTTTTGTGAGTATCCCCCTCTCCCCAAACCCTCCCTTTTTTCTCCTTCTCTTTTTCTCTCTTTTCTCCCTCTCTACTTACTTTGGCCTGTCCTAGCTCTCTCTCTTGATACTTTATTTCAATAATGTTTCCTTTCTCACATTTAAAACGTAATTTTATATAGCACATTTAAAGGTGGCTTCTCAAAGCACTTTACAAGGAAACACAAGGAATACACAGATTAACATAAAAGAAAAGGGACAATTATGAAATGAAAGCTTGTCTAAAGAAAAACGTTTTTAGATTTGATTTGAATAAGTTTGAGTTTAGAGAAGATGACTCTCTGGTGTTCTTTGGAAGTGAATTCCAGAGTTTTGGAGCATAGCAGGAAAAGGCTCTGTCTCCCATCAAGTGTAAGTGAGTAGGGGGAGACACACAGTAAACCAGAATTTGAGGAGCAAAGGTTACGAGGGGGGAGTAAATTGATAACATTTCAGAGAGATAGTGGGGTGCCAAGCTGTAAAGAGCCGTATAGGTGAGCAAGAGGATCTTAAAGCGGAGTTCCGCTTAAAAAAAAATTTATTAAAAGACAGCAGCTACAAATACTGCAGCTGCTGACTTCTAATAATCAGACACTTACCTGTCCCAGGGTCCAGCGATGCAGGGGATCGAAGCCCCGTTTGTCTCCCCCTCCACTCTGCGGCGCTGGCATTGTAACTGTGGGCGCCCGGCTGTGGCTTCACAGCTGGGCACCCACTGCGCATGCACGAGCCGCGCGCTGGGACCTGTGACGTGTTCCAGATGATCTTCGAGAGGGAGGGGGAGTTGATTAATAGTGGATTTAGATACACCAGCATAAAGAACATTGCAGTAGTCAAGTCGGGAGAATGCAGATGTATGGATCAGTTTTTTACATACAGTGTATGATAACATTTTCTTCTTGAACCACAATCTCTTATATCTTTCTCACTTTCACTATGATGTATTCAATAAGTAGCAAACCTAGAGATTGAGAATATTTGTGTTCCCACATGCTACACCTCACACTTTGATAGTTATTTGAACATACTGTACATCTTTGGGATTTCTATGTATTTTTACTTCCCTCCATGAATAGTCAAACTATGCATGAAGAAAGATCTTCATTATCATGAAGTAATAAATAAAATTCTTGTGAGAAAAAAAAACCCAGAAATGTACAGTGGTGGGGTTATAGTGCTTAAGCACCTGTCCAATGTAATGGCAACATTACTGATTATTCCAGGTGCCAGGCAGTGATTGAGATCATGATTTAATAGCTGAGCCACTATGTCTGAAGCACTATCATTGCATCTGGGGACAGTTTGTGGTGAAAGGTGGACATAGGAATGTAATAACTAGAGACGGGAGGAGTTGTAATGTTTTCTTGTATCAAAACTTTTGTGATAAACTTTCTGCAGCAGTCCTTTGTTTGGTTTGATTCAAGGAGATGTTAGTCCCTCCTGTCACTGTGCAATGAACACTGTGGTACTGTGACACAGTGGCACAGTGTACTTACCCAGCATATTATACCAGTTCCGAACAATGCTTTAGATACCAGACTACAAGTGATCAGATTCCTCTACAACCTTCCACGTACAGAACATAATATCCAGTCAATGACAGTGAATTGCAGCCTCCAGACTGCTTCTCTCATATGTTTGAGTGTTAAAGGAGAAGTAAAACAAAAACTATTTTTGCTTCTCCTATGAACCACAGGAGGTTTGCAGTCAACAGTGGGCTTTAGCCCACTGTTGGCTGACATCACTCAGCCAGCCCAGGCTTGGTTAAGATCCCATCTTTACAGTTGGGATCCACCCAGATGCCTGCATGCAAGTTGCATGCAAGTCGCAGAGAGACTGAGACAGCTGCTCCCGCTCCCACCATTGAGCACAGGAGTGGTAGAGCAGAGAGCTGGTGACATTCAGGTTAAAGACTAAGAACTGAGTGATCAGTGGTCTTTGATCACTGAGTTCTTGGTCTTAAAGGCTGCTGCAGCCATCTAGATGAGGATGATTGTTTATTTTTTCAAAGCCATACTTCTCTTTTAAAGAAAGGTTTAAGGAAGTGAAGAAGACAAAAAAAAGAATGCTCCATATGAAGGAGGGCAGAGGTCTTGCTGACATAGGTATGGCAGGATTGAAGAAAATAGAGGAAAAGCAGAGGTGGTGGATGAGGTGAAGGAGGAAAAGGTGTTGGAGGAGGAAGACTAGATGATGGAGAAGGAGTAAGAGAGCACATTAACAGCTCTCTTCACCTACTACTGCCACATTCAGTACATCTATCTGTCATTTTATGCCTTTCTTTTAGTTTTTTTTTTAGGGCATTCCTGATTTGTGGAAGTGTGGGCAGCCCATGGCTGTGGGATTTTACAGTGAACTTTTTGCTGCTGACTGTCCTTCCCTAGGTCATACAATTTTCACCTCCATTTGTTGCTGCCTGCCCTTCCCATTGCATTGTAGAAGGGTAGGGAGGTTGTGGTTGTGGGTTTCACCCCTGGAGCAATGCCTCCAGTATCCTGACCATAAAATGCAACTGGCTGCTAAGTGCCTGGAAGCAGAAAGATTATGCTGGCAAAGCAGAGGAATTGCAGACATGCCTGGCCTTTGCTGTGTAACGCTCAACCACAGCATTCATGTTGTTTAAGAAAAAATATAAATTCATATGAAAATAAAGCAATAACACAATTAAATAAAAAAAAGAAAGAAATTGCAGTATGGAATACTGTGTCAGGAAATTTCAACAGAACTATATGAGAGGGGTTGCAGCACCCCCTCTTGGATAAACTGGAGCCCAGATGGACAGAATTAGGAGTGGTTATTGTATAGCTATTTTTTGCAGCTCCAGATGGCAGCTGATGCCAACTAATATCTGTAGCTGCACTGCCCTGCCACTGTACAATATTTGTCGCTGTTGTCTCTCAAATAATATACTCTAATTTATATTTTAAGATAATAACTCACTCTTATCTCTCTCTCATACTGCAGCCTAATCAAGATGATTATATACTTTCCAGTCTATGAACAATATTTGCGGCTATTGTCTCTCAGATAATCCACTACTCTGCCTTGTTTCTTTCTATTTGCTACCTATTCAAGCAATCGTGTACTGTCATGATGCTTTTATGCTATAGCCTGGCTTATAGCCTTGAAAATGGCTGCAATTTTGTTTTATGATGACCCCCCCACCTTAGGCTTCAATGGGTTTTCATTCTAAGTTCTCTTTCACTGATTATAAAAAGAATTCGACTACCACACTACTGAATCAAACCCAGGCAGATTCACTCATCCCTTCTGAAAAGAATATCATAGCTACCCTCCTCTGCACCAAAACCACATTGTGTGCTTCCATTCACGTATATAATGCATTATGACTGCTTGAGGAGTTTTGATCAGGAAAGAAGGGCCTGTGATTGCATGAGGGGATGGAGCGGGCAGATCTCCAATGTCCATTGCCATGGTAAACATATGATTTTCAAAGATAAAAACCCATCTCAAGAGTTTCTATAAACAGTTTTCCGACTGGGAAAGAGAAAGACACTCCCATAGATAAAGATAAAGAAATGCACATCTTTCTAACTAAGGACCCTAGTAGGAAACTGCTATTGTGATAAAAAGCTGCTGTAGCCCTGTTTTAATAAACTATATCTCCATAGTATCCTGTACAAACTGTTAGCTGCTGACTGGCTATTTTTTTGGTCTAATATAACTTATCAGTTATTTCTTGTGTTTGTAATTGTCTTTTGCAGTAGTGTAACACGCAGTTCTTATGCTAAAGACTGCTAGACGTATTCCTCCTTTTCAGTTGAAGAATTTTCTGCATGTCCCTGATGAAAAGTGTTGTTTTTTTGTAATGGAATTAGAGAACATTTTTAACATACTGTATCTTGAGTGGTCAGAATACCTACAAAATGTATGGCTTATATAAACCAGTTCAATGCATACTGACCTTGTAAGGATCATTTTATATTTGACATTTACATCCCACACATTGTTGAATGAGACTTCTCAACTTCCACAGATTTGCATAATCTTATCATATATTATTGATAATAGGATTAGCCTATGTTAGCAAATGGTGTCATGTTTTTTTTTTTAGTATTCAGGGATAAATTTAATGAGTCACATAGTCATGAGGCATCCATCATCCTATAATGACAATTGTCAGGTTTGAGTGACAATTGGAAGGTTTATGGACATCATATGGGCAAAGCAGACATCTTCAGAGCACCACCAATATAACGTGAACTGCATAGTTAAAATGGAAATTTTCAGAAGTGTACCATTCTTCTCATTAAATGCAAATGCTATCTGTAACACCTTTATGTGTGAATCATCTTTCAGGGTTAAAAAAAAAAAAAAAAAAGAAAAAACAGTAAGTGCTTTATACATAAAGACCCCTTAAATCTCCCTCGGATCACTAGTTACACAAATTCAACAATACTGATTGTCTAAATGTCATCTATAACTACACATACAGGGGTAAAATGAACAGAATCATGTAATTAGCCCACTTTGTTACTCTGCTGTGCTTATATAGATGGAATTTTGTAAGAATTCCTCATGTCCTTGAACTAAGAACTGCTAGCATTGAAGGTGCAGAAGTGACAAATGGGGGGATTTATCAAAACTGGAGTAGAATGTGAAGTTTTAGTGTAGGGCAACAAATCAACTTCCACCTTCAGCTTGTTCAGTTAAAGTGGTTGTAAAGGCTCAAGGTTTTTTACCTTCATGCAATCTATGTATCACCGTAAAAAAACTTCTGTGTGCAGCAGCCCCCCAAGCACCCCTAATACTTACCCCGTCTTGACTTATCGATGTGCACAAGAGCAGCGGCTCTCCCAGGTCTCTTCCTCTGCATTGGCTGAGACAGCAGTAGGAGCTTTGAAAATTAAAGTTAGAAGCTAATTGGTTGCCCTGCACAGCTGCCCTAGATTCTGACTGCTCCAGTTTTGATAAATTCCCCTCACTGTGTGACTTAAAAGCAAATATATTTGACCACTTACAGATTAACTGAAGCTAGCTATCGATACTTGAAGAGATTTGGACATGGATCTGACCACACAGTTTTGTGGTTTGGTGCATCACAAAAACATGAATGGTCATAAACAGGCAGGGAGGCATCTTGCAGGTACTTTTAGTTCCAGTTTATCAGGAGGCTAACAATGTGGGTTTGAGAAGATTTTGTAAAAACTCTCTAGTTTCTATTCCCCTGAAAAAGCTGTTGAAAAAAAAGCATATGTAGTCACCCAACGATATAATATTTTCAGCCAAACTGGCCAAAAAGCCTTTATAAATATATATATGCTTCGCTAAAAGGTATGTATAAGAAGTGCACAGTAAATAAATGATCTCAAAAAAATAAATAATGAACCAGTGAATTATAAATGTTAATACACACATATCTTACTATGTATATAGTTAAAGTGCCTAGTGCATAACTGTGTATTACAAGCCAAAAAATAAAAATATATAATATATATATATTAAAAAGGCAGCAATATATCAAAGTGCTTCTGTGCTTTCATATAGTGTCAAAATAAGTCAATAATGACCATGCTTTCATACAGTGTCCAAATATGTCAATAGTGACCGTGCTGAAAAACAATGCTGTAAGTGATTTAAATCATATAACAAAGTTCTCATGTGCATGTAAGTAGCCACCAATTGCGTCACTAATCCAGTATTGATAAAGGTCCATGTAATCCAAAAGCTGTGATCCAAGCCGTGCTAAGGTGTCATCACTCAGGTGCCCCCCTTAGGTATTAAATGCTGACCTTGTAGCGTGCAACTTTGCGATTAAGCTAAGTCAAAACACGCATGTGAACCGCCTCTGGGCTCTATGATGGTATTGGGCTCCTGGATTTCTCAGCATACACCAACCAGGATAGGGAACAGGAAAAACTTGATAGTGCAAGTACAGTTTGAACCGTTTATTAAATAAAGCAAAAAAGATCCCCTTCAGGGGTACTCACACAGATTAGGTGCGTCAGTGCACCGCTCTATAATAAGCCTATACTGGTGTATACCAATGGTGGTATCGGGATGATGCGGGTGTCCTCCTCAGTGTACAAGATGCTTGCCGTGCCGTACTAAACCCTCCCCAACGCGTATCGATGCAGGGATTACGCATCTACTTCAGGGGCAAATAGTATTGGACGGTGGACCTGTGAATCTTAAATAATGCCGGTGGCCATTTTGGTGAAGACCAAGCACACTCTAATGTTTTGTCTATAGTTTCAATGCGCTTATCACATAGGAAACACTAATCAGATACAAATGATAGACATCATTTGTCCTCAAGGATCCCATTAACTTCATTTTTCCAAAGTTCTATGGTGCCATAATAGACCCATAATTACTGGCCACAAATGAAGTGAGTAAATAGAGGGGAAAAAAACCCTGAGTACAAAACGAAAGGGAAAATAACCCCAAGGATGGCAACAGAGGATTTACCCATCATCCCTTATAATGCAGCATATACAAGATATGCCCCATCATAAAAAAAAACATACATACATTATACATAGGTATTGCTGTTAAATTAAAAAAATAGTGCATTGCAGAAGAATTTAATAAAAATAAAAAAATAAAAATATATACAGCAAGTGCTCGGGGCACGGTGCTAATGGCAAAATCCCTGATGGAAAAAACTGTATCCTCCATTTCCCGTAAACACCTTACTGTAATTGACCCAGAAATAAACATATAATAATCTACTAAATAAAAAATAAAATATATAAAAAAAAATTAAATGTTAAAAATAGGTAAATATTAAAAAATATATATAAAACCATAATCATAATTTAAAACCAACACAACATTAGGGAATCCTCAGAATTTACATTCGAGGCAGAAATGATGATTATGAACATAGAAAAAAAAAAAAAAAAATATATATATATATATATATATATACACCCTGTTCCAAATTATTATACAAATTCTATTTCAGTGTCACAAAGATTAAATATTTTGTTTTTCAGTTTAACTCATGGATGGCATTGTGTCTAAGGGCTCTTTTGATCACTGAAAACAATCTCGGAAACCTGTAATAATTAAGTGAGAATGTGGGCTGAGCGGTGTCATCGCGTCACCTTCCTCCATCGTTGTACTCCAGCAGGACGGGCGGCCTGTGAACATCCGGCCGGTGTCACAGATTGCCTCTCATCAGAGGATAATTGCTTTTTACATGTGAGTGTTTACTATGTTTTTTTAATAAATACCAATTGATTTTACACTATGGGAGCCTTCTTCTGTTTCCCCTATATGATGTCCACACTCCTTTGAGGGCTGAGTTTTGCCTTTCCCTGTGGATCCATCCGCAATACAGCCTTTTCAGCATTACAGTTTCAGAGGTTCCAATCTGGTCATCATTCTGGTTCCCGAGCTGTCCGAAGCAGCAGGACTACAATGCCCATTTAGACCCTCTGTAACGGGGGGGTCATGGGGTTCCGGTAAGCGGCCAGGCACTTCATTTATGGTGGTGGACCAACACATCTGGGATTTCATTTAAATTTGACTTTTTTTGCACTTTTTTTGCATTACCACAGCACTTGTAGGGTGTTTTTTTGCATATGGACTTTCCCCCCATTTTTTATATTTTCTCCAAAATAAGATATTATTCCTTTTTATATACTGCAATCCCTCACGGTTTTATGTATGAATTTGATTTGTTATTGAATATATTCCTTTAAGGGGAAGTGGGATCAATCTCCCAACCTAGTATTCAGTTTGTCACATTTATCATATGTTTATATTTTTATATATAGGCTGAGTACTCCTCTTCAGTCATACACATGTTAGTTTTTGTTTTGAGCGCGAGTCAATTTTTTTCTTACTTGATTTCTGTGTGTTTGTGTCACATATAGGACTCTGCAGCATAGATGGTTTACATTATTTATTTTTGATGCGCAGTTATTTATTTATTCTTACCTGTGATAATTAGATTGCAAGGTGAGCCAAATTAAAGGAAAAACTACTAAAGGAGGGTGTTCCACATTATTAAGCAGAGCACCATTTTCAAGCAATATGGGGAAGAAAAAGGATCTCTCTGCTGCCGAAAAGAGTGAAATAGTTCAATGCCTTGGACGAGGTATGAAAACATTGGATATTTCACGAAGCGTGATCATCGCACTATTAAGAGATTTGTGGCTGTTTCAGAGCACAGATGGGTTTTGTGCAGATAAAGGCACATTGAGGAAGATTTCTGCCAGATCCATGCATCGGATCAAGAGAGCAGCTTCCAAAACACCATTACATAGCAGCAAACAGATATTTGAAACTGCTGGTACCTCTGGAGTCCCACGGACATCAAGGTGTAGAGTCCTCCAGAGTCTTGCTACTGTGCATAAACCTTCCATTCGGCCACCACTAACCAATGCTCACAAGCAGAAACAGCTGTATTGGGCAGAAAAATACATGAATACTAATTTTCAAACAGTCCTGTTCACTGATGAGTGCCGTGCAACCCTGGATGGTCCAGATGGATGGAGTAGTGGATGGTTGGTGGACGGCCACCCTGTTCCAACAAGACTGCAATGTCAGCAAGGCGGTGGTGGAGTCATGTTTTGGGCCAAAATCATTGGAAGAGAGATGGTCGGCCCCTTTAGGGTCCCAGGAGGTGTAAAGATGACCTCTACAAAGTATGGGAAGCTCCTGGCTGACCACTCCCTTCCCTGGTACAGAAGAAAGAACTATGCTTGCCATAATAAAAACATCTTCATGCATGACAATGCATCATCTCATGCTGCAAAGAACACCTCTGCACCAATGGCTGCTATGGGGATAAAAGGAGAGAATGTCATGGTGTGGCCTCCATCCTCCCCTGACCTCAATCCTATTGAGAACCTTTGGAGCATCCTCAAGCAAAAGCTCTATGAGGGTGGGAGGCAGTTTACATCCAAACAGCAGCTCTGGGAGGCTATTCTGACATCTTGCAAACAAATTCAAGCAGAAACTGTCCAAAAACTCACAAGTTCAATGGATGTAAGACTTGTGAAGCTGCTATCAAATAAGGGATCCTATGTTAAAATGTAATGTGACCTGTTAAAATGTTTAAAAAGTTAAAATGTTGTTCAAAGTTTGAATGAAATAGCTTTTAATTTCAGTAAATATGCTGCAAACACAACAAATGACAATTTTCAGTTCTTTACAACCTATAAAGTGTTTTGAAACTTACTGTGCATAATAATTTGGAACAGTGCATTGTAAGTTTTTTATTTTGAAAAAAATAAACTGTTATCATTAGGAGGTTTGTTCTAAAAAAATTGAATTGTACTCTTAATAGTTGATAACATGAGAATTATGCTGACTGTTGTTTATTATTATTTATTTGTTTATTTATTATTTATTTAGGTAAATGAGAAAAATATCACTGGCATAATAATTTGGAACAGGGTGTATATATATATATATATATATATATATATATATATATATATATATATATATATATATAAAAAATTCCTCAGTGCTAAAATGCGGAACAAGGAGCGGTTAGGCGCACCAGGATTCACGTTTACTAATTACCCTTATATAATTGGAACCTCTCCAGTGGTGTTTAGGGGCCTCAATACTCCAAAATTCCATACCAGCTGTACTTTTATTATGAACATCTCTAAAATGTATAGATAAAAAATGCTTATCGATACCCTTTTTAATATTTCTGACATGTCCTTCCATGTGATCCTCTAGCGCTCTTTTTGTTTTGCCAATGTATATAAGTTTGCATGGACATTTAACTGCATAAACTACACCCACCGTGTCGCATGAGATAAAATCCTTGATAGAATATATCTGTTGGGACTGGGGATGAGAGAAGGTTTTTACTTTTCTGACATTATTTGGAACTCTTATGCAGCTATAACATTGCCCACAGCTATGAAAGCCCTTAATATCCCAGAACATCTTAGGTTTGGGCGGGGGTGGTTCCACAACATTATGTACCAATTTATCTCTTAGATTCGGTGCCCATCTATATACAATCCTTGGTCTATCTGGTAAGCTTCCTTTGAGGAGCACATCCTGCTTCAAAACACTCCAGTATTTCTGGATGATTTTTTCCACCTCTTTATTCTGTAAATTAAAATCTAGAACTATACATGTACCCATATCATTGTTAGTGGTTTTATTTTCTAATAAACTTTCCCTATCCACATTCCTAATTTTATTCTTCTCTGTTTCCAAGAAAGATTTATGGTACCCTTTATCTTTGAACATCTTGCTCAACATCTCTGATTGCAGCTCATAGTCGCTATCCTGTGTGCAATTTTTTCTTATTCTCATGTATTGCCCTCTGGTGATGTTATCTATCCATGGTCTGTGGTGGCAGCTCGAAGTGGGAATATACGAACTACGGTCCGTCACTTTAAAGTAGGTTTTCGTTTCTATGCCCTGTGTAGTGTTGCGAATCTCCAAATCCAAAAAATGTACCATTTCCTTGCTTATATTCCATGTTAGGACAATATGTTTGTCATTATCATTCATGAACCGGAGCTGGTCTTCCAGGGTTTGCATGTTCCCAATCCATATAATTAGTAGATCATCTATAAATCACCGGTAGAGCATAATCCTTGGGTCCCTGTTGTGTAGGACTCCCTCGGCTTCCCATTTGGCCATGTATAAATTCGCAACACTCGGGGCAAACTTAGCGCCCATAGTGACTCCTTTAATTTGTAAATAAAACGTATTCTCGTACCAAAAGAAATTATGCTCTAAGCAAAATTCTAAACATTTTAAAATAAAAATCTGTTGATTTCTTTCAATATTGCTGCTATTTTTTAGAGCCCACTTCACCGCCCTCATGGCTCCACGATGATCAATGTTAGTGTAAAGTGATGCCACATCACCCGTAGCCATCACCAATCTATCATTTTCTCTGTATTCTTTCAATAATTGTAGGGTGTGCTTAGTATCTTTAAGGAAAGCTTGAATACTCCTAACCAGAGGTTGAAGACAGATGTCAATGTATTCACCCAGTCTGGATGTTAATGATTCAATCCCACTCACTATTGATCTCCCCAGGAGGGTTAATCCTATCTTTATGTACTTTTGGTATATAATAAACGACTGAGATTCTGCTGACCGTGGGTACTAGGTATTTTCCTTCATGTTTATTTAAAAGTTTCCTTTCTGCACCATATTGTATAATGGATTGCAGTTCCAACTTGAATTGCTTGGAGGGATCGGATTTTAATATTTGGTAGGTGGTCTTGTCTTCCAAAATCCTGTTCACCTCGCCAGGTGCCCAGCTGGTCTAGAAACCACACTAATATTTGTAACTATAATAGCTTATCACTGTCACCATGACTAACTATACCAACCAAAACTGGGACAGTGTGATGTCAGGACACTATAGGAATTTCACACTTAAAGAGCAAAAGACACTGAATTATCTTCTACCTTTTCCAGTTCAAGGAAATTACTGGAGAAAAAATCTCTCAATCACTGGCATGTCCATTCCTTTGAACAATATTTAACCAATCATATGAACCCCTTTGACCTTAGGCCTCTCTTAAGCTTTCCTTAAAGATACTAAGCACACCCTACAATTATTGAAAGAATGCAGAGAAAATGAAACACACTGCCTGGGCAACGAAGAAGTGGCTTCGTAAGAAGCATTTTAAGGTCCTGGAGTGGCCTAGCCAGTCTCCAGATCTCAACCTCATAGAAAACCTTTGGAGGGAGTTGAAAGTCCGTGTTGCCCAGCGACAGCCCCAAAACATCACTGCTCTAGAGGAGATCTGCATGGAGGAATGGGCCAACATACCAGCAACAGTGTGTGACAACCTTGTGAAGACTTACAGAAAATGCTTGACCTCTGTCATTGCCAACAAAGGATATATAACAAAGTATTGAGATGAACTTTTGATATTGACCAAATACTTATTTTCCACCATAATTTGCAAATAAATTATTTCAAAAATCAGACAATGTGATTGTCTGGATTTGTTTCCACATTTTGTCTCTCATAGTTGAGGTATACCTATGATGACAATTACAGGCCTCTCTCATCTTTTTAAGTGGGAGAACTTGCACAATTGGTGGCTGACTAAATACTTTTTTGCCCCACTGTATATATATATATATATATATATATATATATATATATATATATATATATATATATATATATATATATACATATATATTTTGTTTCTATGATCATAATCATCATATCTGCGTCTAGTGTAAGTTTTGAGGATTCCCTAATGTGCTGGTTTTAAATTAAGGTTTTATATACCGGTATATTTTTTAATATTTACCTGTTTTTAACATTTAATAATTTTTTAACATATTTTCTTTTTTATTCTTTATAATAAGTTACAGTAGATTTTTATTATATTTTTTTTTTGTGGGTCAATTGCGGTAAGGTGTTTATGGGAAATGGAGGATACGGTTATTTCCAGCAGGCAGATGGTTAAAACTGCTGGGATTTTGCCATTAGCACCGTGCCCCGAACGCTTGCTGTATATATATATTTTTTAATTTTTATTAAATCCTTCTGCAATGCACTACTTTTTTAATTTAACAGAAATACCTATGTATAATGTATGTATATTTTTTATGATGGGGTATATCTTGTATATGCTGCATTATAAGGGATAATGTGTAAATCCTCTGATGCCGTCCTGGGGGTTATTTTACCTTTAGTTTGGTTCTCAGGGTTTTTTTACCCTCTATTTACTCGCTACGTTTGTGGCCAGTAATTATGGTTCTATTAGGGCACCGTAGGAAAAATTGAGTTAATGGGATCCTTAAGGACAAATGATGTTTATCATTTGTATCTGATTAAAACGTTTCCTATGTGATAAGCGCATTGAAACTATAGACAAAACATTAGAGTGTCCTTGGTCTTCACCAAAATGGCCACCGGCATTATTTAAGATTCACAGGTCCACCGTCCAATACTATTTGCCCCTGAACTAGATGCGTAATCCCTGCATCGATACGCGTTGGGGAGGGGTCAGGACGGCATGGCAGGCACCTGTGCACTGAGGAGGACGCCCACAGCATCCCGTTACCACCATTGGTATGCACCAGTATAGGCTTACTATAGAGCGGTGCACTGATGCACCTAATCTGTGTGAGTACCCCTGAAGGGGATCTTTTTTGCTTTATTTAATAAACGGTTCAAACTGTACTTGCACTATCGAGTTTCTCCTGTTTCATATCCCGGTTGGGGTATGCTGAGGAATTCAGGAGTCCATTGAATTGACTTAGCCTAATCGCAAAGTTGCACGCTCCAAGGTGAACATTTATTACCTAAGGGGAGCACCTGAGTGATGACACCTTGGCACGGCTTGGATCACAGCTTTTGGATTACACAGACCTTTATCAATACTGGATTAGTGACGCAATTGGTGGCTACTTACATGCACATAAACACTTTGTTATATGATTTAAATCACTTACAGCATTGGTCACTATTGACATATTTGGACACTGTATGAAAACATGGTCATTATTGACTTATTTGGACACTATATGAAAGCACGGAAGCACTTTGATATATTGCTGCTTTTCTAATATATTTATATTATATATTTTTATTTTTTGGCTTGTAATACACAGTTATGCACTAGGCAATTTAACTATATCCATAGTAAGATCTATGTGTATTAACATTTATAATTCACTGGTTCATAAAAGAAATAAAGACACTCTAGAGAGTACAGACAGGGAGGCTGCGCACCCCGGATTTAAATGGAAAACAGAAAATCCCCCTATTGGGGCTTTAATGCAGCCAGTAGTGTATGATAAACAGAATACAAAAGAAGTAGCAATGGCTATTAGGTTTTATTGATGCAGGCAAGTATTATCAACATAAGTTGAGACATAGGCTAAAATCCAAAAGATGATCAAAATAAGAAAACAATACCAATGACAGAGGGCAGTGTGCGATAGAGTTACATCATGGGCAACAGTAATACAATAACACAAAGATGTTGATTGTGTGAGATCCTGACGTGTTTCGACCCCAATGGGTCTTCTTCAGAGGATAAATGTATGGAAAGACTGTAACAATGTAAACATGTGTCAAACAATTTAAAACCAAAAGAAAAAGAGTATATAAACAGTTCCATATGGTGCATCTTTACCAGTCACGATGTATTCGATGGTTACAGGTGGCCACAGTATAAGGGAGTTTCCCTCTTGTTGTATCCCCGATCTCGTAGCCGGCGGGCCAGTCATAAGGGGAGCGAGTACCACCCACACATGTCTTGCAAGGAATCACACACTGGGTATCCCCAAAATGTAGGGGGAGAAGGGGGGGCGGGAGTTTTCGCACTGCACCTGCGATAAAATGTCACAATGTATATTAAGTAGCGGATTCGAAAATCGAGTTTATAAGGCAAAAAGGACAAAAAAGGAGTATATCTATGTGGCTGATTGAATTTCTGGGGGTTGAAAACTGAATGGCGGACGTGGTGGGAAGCGAGTCCACACAAAGGGGGAGACATCAAGGATAAAGGGTTGTGGGGAAGAAAGTGAAGGAAGGGGGGTGAAGGAAAGAAAAGAAGGAAAAAGGGGTGATCGGCAGAGATGGGATAAAAAGGGGGGGGGGGAAAGGGAAGACGGGGAAGGGAAAGAAAAGGGAGGTACGAGGGGACAGGGGGAAAAAAAAAAAAAAACAATAATAATGGAGGAGGTGGGAAAAGAACATAGTGGGGGTCGACTCCCAGAAACACGTCCTTGTTTGTGGGTGAGAAGACTGAGACACTAGAGTGTAAGTATGTGAAGGCCAGTGAGTGTAGGAGGAGGCCCTTCATTGGGCCATAAAGAGTGGATAGTGAAAAAACACAAAAACACAAAAATAAACGTGAGCAAAACAAAACTGAGCTAAAGCCCCCATGGAAGTGTAATGAGTAGGTGACGTGTGAAGAGAGCGTGTAGGGTGGGGAGGTGAGTGAGGGGGGCAAAATTGCCTAAATTAGTCTCCCTATAAACTATGTTGGCCTCAGGTAAGGTCCAGTGGGATCATTTGCTGCCACTGGACGCTTCTGTGTGGTCTTATTACTCAACCTGGTTGGTAAGTATACATTCTTTACCGATCCATATACCCTTTTACTGCATTCATGATGCGTGGCTTACACCACGATTGTGATACTTTCCCTCACTTGGTTAACAACTTTGACCTACTTGCTCTATACTTTGTGACATTATAGACTATCCCTGACCATCTGATCTGCGACACCCTTGACACTCCTTTGCCCCCTCACTTACCTCCCCACCCTACACGCTCTCTTCACACGTCACCTACTCATTACACTTCCATGGGGGCTTTAGCTCAGTTTTGTTTTGCTCACGTTTATTTTTGTGTTTTTGTGTTTTTTCACTATCCACTCTTTATGGCCCCATGAAGGGCCTCCTCCTACACTCACTGGCCTTCACATACTTACACTCTAGTGTCTCAGTCTTCTCACCCACAAACAAGGACGTGTTTCTGGGAGTCGACCCCCACTATGTTCTTTTCCCACCTCCTCCATTATTATTGTTTTTTTTTTTTGTTTTTTTTTCCCCTGTCCCCTCGTACCTCCCTTTTCTTTCCCTTCCCCGTCTTCCCTTCCCCCCCCCCTTTTTATCCCATCTCTGCCGATCACCCCTTTTCCCTTCTTTTCTTTCCTGCACACCCCTTCCTTCACTTTCTTTCCCACACCCCTTTATCCTTGATGTCTCCCCCTTTGTGTGGACTCGCTTCCCACCACGTCCGCCATTCAGTTTTCAACTCCCAGAAATTCAATCAGCCACATAGATATACTCCTTTTTTGTCCTTTTTGCCTTAGAAACTCGATTTTCGAATCCGCTACTTAATATACATTGTGACATTTTATCGCAGGTGCAGTGCAAAAACTCCCGCCCCCCCCCTTCTCCCCCTACATTTTGGAGATACCCAGTGTGTGATTCCTTGCAAGACATGTGTGGGTGGTACTCGCTCCCCTTATGACTGGCCCGCCGGCTACGAGATCGGGGATACAACAAGAGGGAAACTCCCTTATACTGTGGCCACCTGTAACCATCGAATACATCGTGACTGGTAAAGATGCACCATATGGAACATATGGAACTTTATATACTCTTTTTCTTTTGGTTTTAAATTGTTTGACACATGTTTACATTGTTACAGTCTTTCCATACATTTATCCTCTGAAGAAGACCCATTGGGGTCGAAACGCGTCAGGATCTCACACAATCAACATCTTTGTGTTATTGTATTACTGTTGCCCATGATGTAACTCTATCGCACACTGCCCTCTGTCATTGGTATTGTTTTCTTATTTTGATCATCTTTTGGATTTTAGCCTATGTCTCAACTCTTGTTGATAATACTTGCCTGCATCAATAAAACTTAATAGCCATTGCCACTTCTTTTGTATTCTGTTTATCATACACTACTGGCTGCATTAAAGCCCCAATAGGGGGATTTTCTGTTTTCCAATTAACTGGTTCATTATTTATTTATTTGAGATCACTTATTTACTGTGCACTTCTTATACATACCATTTAGTGCAGCATATATATATTTATAATTGTTTTTGCACGATATATGTGGCGTGTGTAACGCTAGCAGCTTTAGGTATTTTTTTAACATTTTAGCATCTAGGAATTGGTGGCTCACAGGATTGTCTTCCTATTTTTGACCAAAAAGCCTGTACTGAGCCACTGCCCCCTAGTGTCTACGAATTTCATTATTAACATGTTGTTACCCTTACAGCCTTTTCACTAGAAACTACTAGATAAAGCAATTATAGCAAAGACAGATTTTACAGGCCCTAGCAATTTAGTTACATAGTTAGTCAGGTTGAAAAATGACACAAGTCCATCTACACAATCATACAATACCATATACACAACCCTATACCCACAGTTGATCCAGAGGAAGGAGAAAAACCCCAGCAAAGCATGATCCAATTTGCTACAGCAGGGGAAAAAATTTCTTCCTGATCCCCCGATTGACTTTACCTATAATACTTATATTATGTACATTTAGAAAATAATCTAGTCCCTTTTTAAAGAAATCTACTGAGCTTGCCAGAACCAGCTCTTAAGGAAGTATTTTCCACAATTTCACAGCTCTTACTGGGAAGAAACCTTCCGTATTTGAAACCTCTTTTCCTCTAGACGTAAAGAGTGCCCCTAAACTACGTATATAAACATTTAAAAAAATGTAAAATATATATTTATTGAATACTTGTGAGCTATTATTAGTGTATTCATGGTCTAATAAAGTCACATTCATTAAAGAGGTTGTAAACCTCCAGAAAAACATCCCCCCCAAAAAACCATGCAAGACAAAAGCATAGTGAGCTAGTATGCATCGCATACTAGCTTATTATGCAATACTTACCTTAGAACAATGCCCTGCAGTGCCGCCCAAACTCTGCTCCCACAGCCAACATCTTTCCTCGGAGTTACTTCCGGGTTCGCGGGCTCCGACTCTGTGATTGGCTGGAGCCGCAATGACGTTACTCCCGTGCATGCATGTGTGTGCCGCTGCTCATGGCAGGGGTCCTGGAGAAACGACACGAGCAGGCCGTTCCTTCAAGGCGCATGCGTCGATGACATCGGCGGCAGCGTATATAGTAAATATCTCCTAAACGGTGCAAGTTTAGGAGATATTTACAGTATCTATAGCTAATCCTTACTATAGGCTTACCTGTAGGTACAATTTTTTAATTTTGGTCTCTGCAGAAGACTTTACTTCCCCTTTAAGTATTAATAAACAGCATACATTTCTGACGGAAAATACTGTATTAGTATTGTTGAAATATTTTTTTCATATTTTGAAAAATTAATGTATATCCTCAGTCCATCCCAGTATGTGGAGCTGCTGTTTTCTTAGTATTTCCCACTCTTCATAACAGCCAGTGGGAGGAATGATACAGTAACTTGCTGATTGCAAAACTACACCTCCCATGGTTCCTTGAAGTTCCTTCAGCCACTGTACTGCTGTTCTGTCTGAGCCAGATTGAAAGAACACATCCCTGCTCACCCCTTAGTTGTGCATGTTCCAGGGAGGCAACTGGCCACTGGATGGTGTAGACTTTAGCTATGTAGTCTGCCCATCAATTGCTTGATTACATTCTCTCAGACCTGCTTTCTCGAATGGTAACTAAGCAACTGATCTAAAGATTGCACCATTCAGTGGTCAGCAGGGAGAAACATGCTTTACTAAAGAGATGCCGGGAAAACGGCAGCTATTACTGTAGTAGGGCCAACTGCTATAGTGATTGTTAGCTTCCCCAGTGACTCCTTGGGTATGAAATATGCATACACACATTGGTACATTGGCAGTACTACTACATACTGCCACTGCATAATAACCAAATACTAGCACATAAATTTGAGCTTAAATTTCCTTATTGGTCTATTGGACAGAATAAGGAATCAACATGGCCACATTGTTGATTTACTGTCCAAGAAGCGGGCAGATGACACAGAAAATTATAAACCTTTCACAGGAAATAATTGGCACTTGTCTAGCTGTACAGTGTGGCAGGATTGTGTGCAGATAGAACAGTTTACGTATATAGATTCAAGGTGTGCATTTAACTGTTTGAACGGAGCTCAAATTTGTGTGCTAGTATTTGGTTATTATGCCGTGGCAGTATGTAGTAGTACTGCCAATGTACCAATGTGTGTATGCATATTTCATACCAAAGGAGCTGACAATCTCTATAGCAGTTGGCTCTACTACAGTGATAGCTGCCGTTTTCCAGGCACTGTGCCCTCTGCACATTGACCTCAGGGGGTAGCTTGCTTGGCACTGCTGCCATTCAGAGTGCCATGTATTTTTTCAGTGATTACTTGGCATTCTCTGATTTTATGGGATGGAGAAGACAGGCTGTGATGTCATGATCTTCACTCCAATCAAAGAACGCCTTGTATCTATTGAAGAAAACACAAGGAGTTTTGTGAATGGCAGCAGTGTCGAACAAGTAACCCCCTGTGGTCAGCGTGCAAACGGAAAGCCGCTCTGCACAGGACCCGGACTACTAGTGCTGACCACTACACTGATTATTGGTTTCCCAAGCTATCATTCAGGTATAAAATATGTATACTTGAGTCCGCATGCGTGAGGGATCCGTGATGGCCGCCTGAGCACGGAGCTCCGCACCACACCAGACCAGTTGCGCCTGCAGCACCCTCTATAACCACATTTAGCTAGCCTGATTGGGGTGATCAGACCCCCGCACCAAAGGAGATCACTCCCGCATGTTTATTCCGGCTTCCAGGCATAATCTGGACCCGGCATTCACAGTCTCAACCTGGCCTGAGTGTACCAAGATGGCCACTGCGGCAGATGCAGCCACGAAGCCTCATGTCTTCCTCACAGACGGCCCGCCGGATCACAGGCAAGTGCTCTCTCCAGCCTTTCTGCACTATCCACCAGGGTCCCAAGGACAGGTCCAGCAAGACGTGATACATTCCCTGGCAACCACAGAGTCCCTGCTCAGCCTCTCTTTTGGGGATCAGGCCTTATCCCCCTCAGGGCCTACAATGGCCCCCTACACAGATTTCCCCCACCATGATGCCCCTGCCCAGGATCACCATTTTAATGTGGTAGATCTCTATCTCAAACTGTCAGCGCTCCTGGATAGGGGTCTAGCCTCCACAGCAGCTAAAATCATTGGTGACATAAAAGCAGATCTCCAAAATATTGGCTCCAGGATGGAGGCTATTGAAAGCAAGCTGGATCAGACTGCTGCAGCATCGCATCAAAACTCTGATCTCATTCAAACCCTCATAGATCAATTGGACACTGCTGTTTCCCGCATTGATGATTTAGAAAATAGATCCAGGAGGTACAACTTCAGGATCAGATGCCTACCTGAATCTATCCTAGATGTTACGGCGGCGACACAAGACCTCATGAAAGAACTAATCCCTAACATCCCGCCCCACTGTCTGGAGCTGGATAGAGCTCATAGAGCACTTGCCCCCCCCAGGAAGGATGGCACCCCCAGGGACATCATTGCCAAGCCCCACTTTTACGCAGACAAGGATGCCATAATGAAGCATTCACGAGCCATGCCCCAGGTGACATTCCAGGGTCACCCTGTGCAGATTTTTGCAGACCTTGCTCCTTCTACTATCCAACGCAGAAGAACCCTGAAACCACTTCTACACGTGGTTTTAGGGTCCAAGGGTTCATTGATCTCCCCTTCACATTGGTTTCCAGTGTCTGCTTTCAGCTTCGCTGACATTGTTCCGATCGCCTCGATCACATGTTTTAAGGCTTTTTTTTATTATTAAAAGTTATTATTTTTCCATTTCAGGGCGCCCTGGTGTGGGGTGGCTCACATGCATTCTGCATTCATGCTTCAGGAAACTCATTTCCTGGCTCAGTAAAGTCCCAAATTCCTCCACTCTCACTTCCCTAATTTTTTTCTTGCCAGCGCAGGAGATAAAACTAAAGGGGTGGCCATTATTTTTGCAAAATCCTGCAATTTTAACTGGATCTCTGACACAAAAGACCCAGAGGGCAGATTCTTACTAGTTAAAGGAACGATAGAAGGTCATCTTTACTCTTTAATCTCCTACTATGCCCCTAACAAAGGCCAAGCTGCTTTTTTCAAACACCTCTTTGACTCCCTCTGCCCCATCCTGGAGGGCACGGTCGTTTTCGGGGGGGACTCCAATGCAGCTTTTGTTTAAGGTCTGGATAGTACCAGACCTCCCGCCTCCCAAATGACCCACCCGACCAAAGAGAGCCTCAAGATTGCCAAATTCATTCATGCAGTGGCATGGCTGATGTATGTAGAGAACTTGATCCCACCAAAAGAGACTTCTCACACTTCTCTAGCCCTCACAATTTATACGCCAGAATTGATCAACTTTTGGTCCAGACCCACACTATCCCCCTCATCACTAATTCACAATTCAAAGACACAGTGCTGTCAGATCACTCGTTAGTTACCCTGATGCTACCACTGCACCACCTGAGACCAGGCCTAAGAAATTGGCGATTGAACGAGTCTTTCTCTCTGACCCTGTGAGAGTTACCATGTTAGATAAATCCCTGAAAGAATACTTCGATCTTAATATGGCAGAGGGAACTTCCACAGAAACCTTGTAGGCAGCCCACCAGTCGTACATCAGAGGGGAAATCATTAAGATGACCACTCAAATAAAAAGAGAAAGGGTAGCCGACATAAAAAGATTAGCCGAAGAGTTTACCTCTTTACGATCCCAACACAAACTGCACCCCTCTCCATCTTTACTGGCCCAACTCGACAAAGCCGGGCTGGAGCTCAACCTGGCCCTCATGGTTAAAGCTGAAAAACAAATCCGCTGGAGCAAAATCAAATTTTATACCTAGGGGGACAGAATGGGTTCCATGCTGGCTTCAAAATTAACTCCCCGATTTCGGTCTTTCGTAATGTCAAAGATTAGAGTCCCAGGGTATGGCTCCACAGCCAACCCATCCAAGATCCTAGAGGTGTTCCACGACTTTTACTCCACCCCAGGGGAGTTGCTAGGTCTGCAAAAGATCTGGGGCTATAGCCCATAGCAGTGATTACCAACCTTTTTGCAGGCCCATGGGAGGGGGGGGCACGCCGGTGGTAAGCCATATTTCTCTGATAACGGCTGGTGTTGGCGCTTCAATCATCATGGCACCATGATTGATATGGTGTCAGGGTGATTGAAGCGCATTGTTTCTCACCATAATGCAGAATCAGTGAGAGCCCTGGACGTGTCACTTGCCCTATCTCCTGCCACCAGATTCAGCATGTCACTTGCCACCGTCACCTGCCCCCAGATGTGGATTGTCGCTTGCCACTTTTCCCCTTGCAGCAGATGTGGATTGTCACTTGCCACCTCACCTGCCACCATTTGCAGATTGTCACTTGCCACGTCACCCGCTACAAGATGTGGGTTGTCACTTGCCAACTGATGTGGATTGTCACTTGCCATGCCAGCCAGTGCCACCAAATATACATTGACTCTATATTGGTGGCAGGCTGGCAGCACTGGTCCATTTAGTGAGGGCAGGAGAGCGGTGATGCGGGGCGGGCAGTGAGAGATGATGTCATCTCACTGCTCCCCGTCACACCTCCGACATTGAAGCAAGGGGGTCTGGCTGCAAAGTGGAGCTCCACCGATGACAGAAAGAACATGACCTCCACTCCACTGCGCTGTGAGGGCAGAAGAGTGCTGATGTGTGGCGGGCAGTAAGAGATGATGTCATCTCTCTGCTCCCCGCTGCACCTTGCTCCCACATTGAAGAGGCCTGGCTGTAAAGAGCGCTGATGTGGAGCGGGTGGAAAGAGATGTAATTTCTGCTTGTGCGCCCGCTCACTTCTCTCCTCTCCTCTGCCTGTCTCATGCAGCCATCCCGCCTGCCGCAGCAGCAACAGCCGCGACCCACTGGTTAGGCTGGGACCCTGCGGCAAGAGACTCGGGGCTATGGGCCCCAGATTCGGGGCTATAGCCCCAATAGCCACCCCCTAGCGACGCCCCTGCTCCACCCTACACGGTCCCTACAAAACTAAGGATAAAGTCTCTATCTCCAAATATCTAGATGGCTTCCCCATTCCTTCTCTCTCCGCAGAACATAGAGATATACTGGAAGCTCTCTTCTCTGAAGGAGAGGTTCAGGAAGTAATCAAAGCCCTTAAATTAGGTTCATCCCCTGGACCAGATGGGCTCTCTAACCCCTACTAGAAGACAATTTCCAACACACTAGTCCCCCACTTGACAAAATTCTTTAACACAAAGACACAGGGAACCCCACTAGACCCAAACCTTAACACTGCCTATATTGCAGTCATCCCAAAACTGGACGAAAACCCAGAAGAGGTCAACAACTACAGACCCATATCTCTTATCAATAGCAGCTTAAAAATCCTCACTAAAATTCTGGCAAACTGTCTAGCTTCCTTCATTAACGCATATATTCATAAAGATCAAGTGGGGTTCATCCCGGAAAGAAAAGGCCCTGATCAGATCAGGAGGGCCATTGATATAGTTTCAATTCTCCAAACAAACTGGGCAGGGGGCCCTAAACAAGTAGGCTCCTCTCGCTTGACCTTCAAAAGGCCATTGACTCTGTCTCTTGGCCATAAATTTTTGTGAAATGAGCGCTGGGGTTTTGACAAAAGATTTATGGGCCTGATGCATGCTCTTTATTCGAATCCTAAAGCATACGTAAGGCTCCAAGGATATAACTCCAAGCCAATATCCATAGCAAAGGGTACTAGACAAGGCTGTCCACTATCTCCGCTTGTCTTTGAGATAGCCATTGGGACACTTGCCATTTCTATTTGCCAAAACCCTAATATACAAAGAGTTTCTTGTGGCTCTCAGACCCATAAATGTGGCCTATTTGTGGATGACATTCTCCTATTCCTAACCTCCTCTTTAACCTCTCTACCCAACCTGTGCCACACCTTAGATGAATTTGCCAAAATTTCAGGCCTCCAAGTAAACTACTCCAAGTCCCAAGTGCTAAACATATCCCCCCAGTCTGACATTGTTGCCCTTTTACAAAAAACTTTAAATTCGAATGGAGTGAATCCTCCATCAGATACCTGGGAATTAACCTAACGGCAAAAACTGAGGCTCTATATCCCAGTAACTATCCCCTTATGTATCGTAAGCTGGAATCTGATCTCACACCCTGGTCCAAGAACAACCTATCATGGCTTGGGAGAATTAATGCCGTGAAAATGACGCTACTCCCCAGGCTATTATACCTGTTTCGTTCTCTTCCAATACCAATTAAAAAAGACCATATAGTTACATAGTTACATAGTAGGTGAGGTTGAAAAAAAGACACAAGTCCATCAAGTCCAACCTATGTGTGTGATTATGTGTCAGTATTACATTATATATCCCTGTATGTTGCGGTCATTCAGGTGATTATCTAATAGTTTCTTGAAGCTATCAATGCACCCCGCTGAGACCACCGCCTGTGGAAGGGAATTCCACATCCTTGCTGCTCTTACAGTAAAGAACCCTCTACGTAGTTTAAGGTTAAACCTCTTTTCTTCTAATTGTAATGAGTGGCCACGAGTCTTATTAAACTCTCTTCTGCAAAAAAGTTTTATCCCTATTGTGGGGTCACCAGTACAGTATTTGTAAATTGAAATCATATCCCCTCTCAAGCGTCTCTTCTCCAGAGAGAATAAGTTCAGTGCTTGCAACCTTTCCTCATAACTAAGATCCTCCAGACCCTTTATTAGCTTTGTTGCCCTTCTTTGTACTCGCTCCATTTCCAGTACATCCTTCCTGAGGACTGGTACCCAGAACTGGACAGCATACTCCAGGTGCGGCCGGACCAGAGCCTTGTAGAGTGGGAGAATTATCGTTATCTCTTGCGTTGATCCCTCTTTTAATGCATGCCAATATTCTGTTTGCTTTATTAGCAGCAGCTTGGCATTGCATGCCATTGCTGAGCCAATCATCTACTAGGACCCCCAGGTCCTTTTCCACCCTAGATTCCCCCAGAGGTTCTCCCCCCAGTGTATAGATTGCATTCATATTTTTGCCACCCAAATGCATTATTTTACATTTTTCTACATTGAACCTCATTTGTCATGTAGTCGCCCACCCCATTAATTTGTTCAGGTCTTTTTGCAAGGTTTCCACATCCTGCAGAGAAGTTATTGCCCTGCTTAGCTTAGTATTGTCTGCAAATACAGAGATTGAACTGTTTATCCCATCCTCCAGGTCGTTTATAAACAAATTAAATAGGATTGGTCCCAGCACAGAACCCTGGGGAACCCCACTACCCACCCCTGACCATTCTGAGTACTCCCCATTTATCACCACCCTCTGAACACGCCCTTGTAGCCAGTTTTCAATCCATGTACTCACCCTATGGTCCATGCCAACGGACCTTATTTTGTACAGTAAACGTTTATGGGGAACTGTGTCAAATGCTTTTGCAAAATCCAGATACACCACGTCTACGGGCCTTCCTTTATCTAGATGGCAACTCACCTCCTCATAGAAGGTTAATAGATTGGTTTGGCAAGAACGATTCTTCATGAATCCATGCTGATTACTGCTAATGATATCGTTCTTATTACTAAAATCTTGTATATAGTCCCTTATCATCCCCTCCAAGAGTTTACATACTATTGATGTTAGGCTAACTGGTCTGTAATTCCCAGGGATGTATTTTGGGCCCTTTTTAAATATTGGTGCTACATTGGTTTTTCTCCAATCAGCTGGTACCATTCCAGTCAATAGACTGTCTGTAAAAATTAGGAACAACGGTCTGGCAATCACTTGACTGAGTTCCCTAAGTACCCTCGGATGCAAGCCATCTGGTCCCGGTGATTTATTAATGTTAAGTTTCTCAAGTCTAATTTTAATTCTGTCCTCTGTTAACCATGGAGGTGCTTCCTGTGTTGTGTCATGAGGATAAACACTGCAGTTTTGGTTACTGAAGCCCCCCGATTCACTGGTGAAGACTGAGGAGAAGAATAAATTCAATACCTTTGCCATCTCCCCATCCTTTGTAACTAGATGTCCTTCCTCATTCTTTATGGGGCCAATATGGTCTGTCCTCCCTTTTTTACTGTTTACATACTTAAAGAATTTCTTGGGATTTTTTTTGCTCTTAATCTTAGCTGTCCTAATTGCACCCTTACATTTCTTGTTGCATTCTTTATAAAGTCTGAATGCTGAGGATGATCCCTCAACCTTGTATTTTTTGAAGGCCTTCTCCTTTGCTTTTATATGCATTTTTACATTGGAGTTAAGCCATCCAGGATTTTTGTTCGCTCTTTTAAATTTATTTTCTTTTCAAAATATTTATTGTTTTTTTCAACAAACAAGTTGTACAGTCAACTCAACATGTATGCAGAGTAGTCATATCACATACAGTTAAACCCCAATGGGGTAGGCATTTCAGGCACAAGAAACACAAAAAACAAAGAAAATAAACGAAAATCAAAAATAAATGTTAGGGGTTAGGACCCGGCCTGTGGTTTTAACAGATAATCTAAAAGGACAACCTTGTTTACCTAAAGAAAGAACTAAAGAGAAGAGACTTCCCTAGACCATCCATGGAGTAGTTGTAGGAAACCTGAGAGATTCCGTCGGCACCCCAAAAGGGAACTCACTGTGACCGGCGAAACCTCCAACAGCTCCCCCCAACCCCCATCAAACATTGCTGAAATGTAGATATCCAGTTAGGGAGACATCATCAGAATATTTTAACCCCTTAGAACAGAAACCATCTGGGGTCATAAGTGTCACTTAAACCATCGGACTGTCTGCGAATCAAAACTTAAGGCAAGTTAAAAGAGAGAAAAGAGTGTGAAATGGAGAGAGGAGGGGGAAGGAGAGAGAGGAGAGATATAGAAGCCAACCCGCGGGGAGATACCCCGCAACCCCGCAACATCCAGCTGAGTTATGGTTGCATGCCCGGAATCAGGGAAACACCAATGAAATTTGCCCAGGGCTCCCAAATAGCCTCAAATTGGTCTTTTGTGTTGTCGAGAATGCTAGCGAGCTTCTCCTGGGCCATAATCCAGGAGATTTTCCGGATCGTCGCCTTAAGTGACACTTTGGGTTTCTTCCAGGCCTTGGCGATGGTGAGCTTAGCGCCCAGAAAAATAAAGTGGATTAGTTTGCGGGCAAGCTTCGGGACCCTGGGCAAATTGTCATTTAGGAGAGCCATAGTTGGAGTTTTCGGGATCTGGGCCTTGGTAATTTTCTTTATCAAGCGGAAAATCTTATTCCAGAATGTCCTCAATCTTGGGCATTCCCAGAATATATGGGCCAGCGTGCCCCTAAGTAGACATCCTCTAAAACACCTCGGGTCAGCCGAGGGGAACATTTTGGCTAATCTGTCAGGAGATAGATACCACTTAGTAATAACCTTAAGACTAGACTCTATCATGGGAATATTCTTAATGCCCTTGTAGGCCCTGATAAAGGTAGTCCTCCATTTATCAATGTCCCACTGCATGGATAGGTCTGACTCCCATGCCAGCATATATGGAGTCTTAGTTGACTGATTGGGGAGTGACTGATATATGAGGGTAATGCCTCCCCTCTGCTCTGAAGACCTGCCACACCAGAGTTCGTATGGCGTGAATGAGTGAAGGGTAGGTTTTGCCTCCCTGTTGTGGGCGAGGAAATGACGAATTTGATGAAATCGGAACCGCTCCGAGGTAGGCATCTCTAATTGGCTCACACAAAAGGCCTGGGTAATAGGGCCTAAACTCGTGTAGAAGTGTCCTATCCGGTACATCCCCTTATCCAACCACCGACGGAATGCTTTGATGTCTAGACCTGGAACGAAGTCTGGGTTATTGAAAATGTGAGCAAGTGGGTGGCAATTTGAAATCAAGCCCCGATTGTTTCTTAGAGAGTCCCATACTTTAAAGGATTGAGAGAGAGTTGGTGAGAGAATCGAGGGGCGTTTTCTAGGAGGGACCCACAGTAGGAAATCTAGGGTGTGGGTTGGTACAGCCTGTCTCTCTATTTGGATCCAGTCTGGTTTTTCTGTCTTCGCATACACTACCGATAACTGGGCGAGTCTGGCAGCTTGATAGTGCCAGAAGAGCTGAGGGAGACCTAAGCCCCCCTGTGATCTGGCTAAATATAAGGTATTTTGCTGGAGTCTGTGTCCCTTACCCCCCCATATAAACTTGATGACTTTTCTTTGGAATGCAGATAGATGATCTTTTACAATATTTATCGGGAGGGCCCTGAAAAGGTAGAGGAGTCTAGGTAGTAATGTCATCTTGACTGCATGCACTCTACCTAGCCAAGAGATTCCTCCCTTTGCCCAGTTGCCTAGGTCTGACTCTAGCTTGCGGTATGTGTGAGGGAAGTTGGCCGAATAAAGTAGCTCTGTTTTCGCAGTGAGCTTAATTCCTAAATAGTCAATAAAAGTGTCGCTCCATCTAAACTCAAAGGCATTCTGGAGGGAAGAGACCACATGTGGTTTGAGGGAAATGTTCAGTGCGGATGATTTTGAGTAGTTTACCTTTAAGCCCGAGATCCGTGAGAATTCCTTTAGGAGTTTACACAGATTTGGAAGGGAAGTGATTGGTGATGTGATGAATAAAAGCATATTATCGGCGAAAAGCCCGCATTTGTGGACTTGTTCGCCGCATTTCACTCCTAGTATATTGGGATCTGATCTGACTGCGATTGCTAGGGTTTCAATCGCAATGGCGAAAATTAAAGGGGATAGAGGACAACCCTGTCTAGTGCCTCTCGCTATAGATAGAGGTTTGGAGTAATGGCCTTGTAAGCGAATTACTGCTTTTGGAGTGGAGTATAAGGATTTTAGGGTCCCAAGAAACCTGGGACCGAAGCCCCATTTCTCCAGTAAGGAGAAAAGATAAGGCCATTCGATAGAATCGAAGGCCTTATAGAGGTCCAACGAGAGGAGAAATCCTTCCTGTTTCGGCCCCCCTTCCCAATTTGATTGGAGGATGGAGACAATGTCTATTGCTCTCCTAATTTGGTCCGGTCCTTGTCTCCCTGGTATGAAACCAACCTGGTCCTTGTGTATATAAAGATTAATAAAAGATGAGAGGCGGTTGGCCAGGATTTTGGTGAGAATTTTGAGGTCATTATTGATCAGGGAGATCGGCCTGTAATTTTCCACTTCCTCGTGATTTTTGTTGGGTTTGGGGATGACCGAGATAAATGCAGTATTCAGTTGTGTATCCAGGGGAGTACCTGTTTTAATGGAATTGAAAAATTTAGCCAAGTAAGGAGCTAAGATTTCTCCAAATTGTTTGTAGTAGGGGACCGAGAGGCCATCTGGCCCTGGGGCTGATACGGGCTTTAAGCCTTTTATAACCGTCTTGACCTCCTCTACTGAAAAGGCTCCTTCCATTAGATCCCTGCAATCTTTGGAGACTGAAGGGATCTGCAAATTGTCCAGAAAGGCCGTGGTTATAGGGCCCTTCCCTGATTGGGGGGATTTGTAGAGATTTTCATAGAATTCATGAAAGGCTGACATTATTTTGTTCGGGTTAGCTGTTGGGGGATGTCCTGCAATTCTTAGTTTAGGGAAGGAAGAGGATCGAAACCTCGGGGTGAGTTTGGAGGCTAGCATTGAGCCGAATCTGTCTTTCTGGCAGTAAAATTTGACTCCACTCCACCTGATGTTTTTCTCTGCTTTGGCCGTTAAGGCAAGGTTCAGCTCAAGTCTAGTCACGTCTAACCTTTCTGAAATGGACCTGTTCGGGTGTTTTTTGTGTTCTGCTTTTAAGGAAAGGAATGTTTTTTCAAGGCGTTGAATGTCTATTAAGCGCTCCTTTTTATATTGAGTCGCGATCCTGATTAGAATGCCTCTAATGGTTGCCTTGTGGGCGGCCCACAGGGTCTCTGGGGAGACATTGTCTATGTCGTTCAGGGTAAAGTATTCTTTAATGTAGTCTGCTATCTCCTTACAGTAGCGTGGATCAGAGAGTAGGGATTCATTTAGGCGCCAGTAGAAACCACCTCGCCCCGAGAGGACATTTCTCAGGGTAAGGAGAACCAAAGAATGGTCCGACCAGGCTGTGTCCAATATTGTAGCTTTTTTGGAGAGGGGTATAAGTGAAGACGGGATAAGTATGTGGTCAATCCTGGCGTAAGATTGGTGGGGGGCG
Organism: Lithobates clamitans; assembly: GCA_037952925.1. NCBI lineage: Eukaryota > Metazoa > Chordata > Amphibia > Anura > Ranidae > Lithobates > Lithobates clamitans. The sequence continues at coordinate 11,562,627 of JBBGZY010000300.1, forward strand.
GAGAAGTGTGTGTAGTCCCTACTTTTGGGGTTTAGTTCCCTCCAGATGTCTATAAGTCCATGGGTATGTAGCAGCTTAGCTATTCTGGTGCTTAATTTTGTGGGGCGTGTGAGCTGGTCCTTGGGGGGTCTAGTTTTGTCCAAGCCCTGGTCAAACGCCACGTTAGAATCTCCTCCCATAATGACCTTCCCTTCCAATAGGGGTTCTATTGTACTGAGGAGTCCCTGGAAAAAGGATGCTTGACCCTTATTCGGGGCATAATATGAAATGATCGTGTATAAAACTCCTTCCAGGGTTCCCTTCACCACAACAAATCTTCCCTCCGGATCTTTATAATCAGAAATATAGGAGAATTTGCTGTTTTTGGAAAGTAGGATTGCCACCCCCTTAGTCTTGTTAGGGGCATTCGCTAAGAAGAAGGATGGATAATAAGAGTGAAGGAACTTGGGGGTGTACCGGATGGGAAAGTGAGTCTCTTGAAGGAGAACTACATCAAGTCTTAAAGATTTATAGTGATCTAGGGCTAGTCTTCTTTTTCTAGGTGAATTCAGGCCCTGAACATTATGAGAGGCCACCTTGAGATCGTTTCCTAGTGTAAGTGTGTCAGTCATCTGAGCAGAGGGGAGGGGGACTCATGTTCAAGCAGTCACTCACCAATGGAAGTCTTCCATATCTTGCCGGGTAAGATACGTAGTTGGTGTCTTCTATGTTTATCTCTGAGAGGTGCAAGGCTCCTGCCCGCAGGACGGCTGGAAAAAAGAAAAGGGATGAGCGGAAACAGAGAGTAGAAAAGGACAAACAAACATATAAGAGCAACAATGATAGCGACATGGGTCTCAAAATATGACCCTTGGGATCTTGTGGAATATTTTCCGCAACAATCCCAAATTTAACCTTCAGTCCGCCTGGGAGGCCGACTGAAGTCCCAAATCCAAAGGACACTGAGGTTCTTCAGAGATGAGAGGAGGCACAAGGGTTCCACCCCGGACCCTTTCTTTGTCAGGGTAAAACATTAAAACATACACACTAACTTAAAAGAGCAACTGTAGTAAGGTTCAAACAACCCTGTACTCATGGCACTGCATGCCAGTTTAACTAGTAATATACCGTAATGTTTAAATCAAAAACGAAAACTCCCTTCCCGCTGGAGCACTTCCACCCCCCCCTATCCCAGAGCTGACTTGGTGGGTATCCTAAACGACCCGAGCTCTACACCAAAGAGGTAAAAACACCCCTACCCTCTGAGCATATCTTGCAAACCTTGGGTCATTATTAGCTAGACCTACAAGCAATCTTGTCCTATACTAGAGCGGGGCTAGGTACCAAAGTCCCAGTAAGACTAATTCAATTCTACAGTCCGCTAATGTCCCGAAGATCCGAACGTCTGCTGGAGGGCGTCTGAATCCGCTGGACAGTTCCGCTATAGGGAAGGATGTAGATATTCTGGTCTTGGAGGGTTGCTTCCCTACCCCTGTGGAGGGGTTCTTCGTTGGGGGAAATTGGTGCTATAAAGTGCATTGGGAGGCGTAGTTCGGGTGATGGGCTTATCAAGCCTTTAAGCCGTGATGGGGTGTGGAGCTCCAGCTCCGACAACTGTGGGGACCAACACCCCAAAAAAGGTCCCTGCTGGGACAGAGATAATACAAGAGACCAGCCTGGCCTTATGAGGGTTTTCCCTCCTTGCTCCTCTTGGACGTGTTCTTATTCCACAGGGGGGACACAGGGCTGCCTGGTGGAGGGCGTTTTGTCGATCCTGATGAGGATGCAGAAAAGTCCATTGGAGCTTCCTGTGAGATGAATTTAAGGGACAGCAGCAGTTTTTCACCTTCTGGGAAGCTGGAAAAAGAGTGGGTTTTACCCTGAGATGTGAATTTTACTGTGAAAGGAAAGGACCAGCGGTATTTAATGTCCCTTTGTGATAGGATCAAGAGAAGAGGTTTTAGAGTTCTGCGTCTTTGAATGGTGGAGGGAGCTAAATCCGCAAAAATCTGGATCTGATGTCCCCTGTGTTGCAGTTTGGGGTTCTGACGAGATTGTCGCATGACTTCCTCCTTGGTCGCGAAAAAGTGTGGTTTCACAATTATGTCTCTGGGTGAGCCATCTTGTCTGGGGGGACCAAGGGATCTGTGTGCCCTGTCTAATTCGAGGCGCTGAGTGGGGATATTAGGAATGATTTCAGAGATAATGTCCTGTACCGTGGAGGGAATATCTGTGAAGGTTTCTGGGAGGCCTCTAATTCTGAAATTATACCTCCTGGACCTGTTCTCGAGTTCGTCTATCCTGGTAAGGGCCACTTCGAGTTGTTCCTGAATAGACTGTAGGTGAGCTGCATTTTGGTTCGTTCTCGAGACTGTGCTCTCAACTTTATCCTCTATTGCTTCTATTCTTGAGCCTATACTCGATAGGTCAGCTTTGATCGTGTTAGTGATCTGATGTGCTGTGCTGGCCAGGCCTTTCTCCAGTAATGAGGAGAATTTAATAAACATGTCTTCTTGCATTTGTGTAAAGTCATTGATTGAGAAACCTGGGGACAGGTGAGCTGCCCCTGAGAGCTGGGCCTGTATGGGTAGGTCCTGGGGAAGCATCTCCTGGTGTGTCATGCTTGAGGAGCCTGTGGAGGCCTTAGCAGAGGCCTGGGGTTTCTGGGAGCCTTGATGGGGATTCTGATGGGCGGTTGGGGGCCCCTGTGCTGCCTGGGCACAAGTGAGAGTCGGTGGGGTCAATACTGGCCTGTGTTCAGGAGCCTTGGGGTGCTGGGCCGTGTGTGGCTGTGTGAGGTCCGTGCTGGCGGCCATCTTGGGACTCCCGTCGGCTCCCGCCGTGTCGAATAGCGGGCCGAGATCTCTCCTCACCGGGGGACCAGACATCTCCGCTGTCTCCTCGGAGGGTCCCTGACACGGGTGGGTTAGCGGCAAGCGGCGCTGAGGGCTGTGCCTGTTGTAGTGCGGCTCTGCGGTCCGGGGTGGAGCAGAGCTCCTGGCTCAAGCAGCCATATTGGAACTCCCGCGCATGCGCACTTCGCTCTTTTAAATTTATTACCCAATGGGATACATTGGCTAATGCCCTTATTTAATATGCTCATAAAGCAAACCCATCTCTCCTCTATATTCTTTGTTCCTAATATTTTATCCCAATTTATGCCTTTTAGCAAGGTTTGTAGTTTAGGGAAGTTGGCTCTTTTGAAATTCAGTGTCTTTGTGTTCCCTTCATGTTTCCTATTTGTGTGATTTATACTGAAACTAATTGACCTGTGATTGCTGTTACCTAAATTGCCCCGTATTTCCACATCCGTGATCAGGTCTGTATTGTTGGTAATCAGTAGATCCAGTAATGTTTTATTTCTAGTTGGTGCGTCTACCATCTGACCCATAAAATTGTCCTGCAAGACATTAAGGAACTGGCGAGCCTTAAATGAATGCGTGGTTCCCTCCGCCCAGTCTATGTCTGGATAAATAAAATCCCCCATTATGATAACACTTCCCATCCTTGCTGCTAATCCAATTTGTGATAGGAGATCCATCTCCACTTCCTCCCTCAGGTTAGGGGGCCTATAGCATACTCCCAGTATTATTTTCCCCTTAGCTTCATCCCTTTGGAGCTCTACCCATAAGGATTCCACCTCCTCTCTAGCTCCCTCAGTGATGTCATCTCTCACATTCGCTTGTACATTATTCTTGATATATAGGCATACCCCTCCCCCTTTTTTACCCTCTCTATCCTTGTGGTATAGGGTATACCCTTGAATGTTTGCCAGCCAAGCATGAGAGCTGTTGAACCAGGTCTCTGAAATTCCCACAAAATCCAAATCCTCCTTGTACAACAGTATCTCTAGTTCACCCATCTTGTCCACCATTCTCCTGGCATTGGGGAACATGCCACATAGTTTAGACCGGTCGCATATTGTCCTCATATTGGGTGTTTCAAGATTGCAACTAGGACTTGCTACTATACTCACCTTGTGTTTTTGTGCTTCGGTTAACCTACCACTAATGCCCCCAATACTACCCTCTGGAATATCTTCCGCGCTGGCTATCTCTGCCTCTGGACCCTCCCCCCCATCGCCTAGTTTAAAAACCCCTCTAACTTTTTGGCCATCTTCATTCCCAGCAGATCTGCACCCTCCTTATTTAGGTGCAGTCCGTCCCTTCTATAATACCGGTTACCGACTGAGAAGTCGGCCCAGTCCTCCAGGAACCCAAACCCCTCCTTACTACACCAGCTCTTCAGCCACTTGTTTACTTCCCTAATCCTCTCTGCCTTTCTGGTGTGGCTCGATGTACTGGTATTATTCCTGAGAATACTACCTTGGAGGTCCTTTTCCTCAATTTAGCTCCTAAGTCCCTAAAATCGTTCTTTAGGACCCTCCATCTGCCTCTGACTTTGTCATTGGTGCCAACGTGCACCATGACAGCCGGGTCTTCCCCAGCCCCTCCCAGTAATCTGTCCACAAGATCCGTGATGTGCCGAACCCGAGTGCCCGGTAGACAACATACTGTTCAGCTCTTCAGGTCTTGGTTACAGATTGCCCTCTCTGTCCTTCTAATAATTGAGTCCCCTACCACCAGAATCTGTCTTTCCTTTCCCTTTGCTGAACCCCCACTCTCCCCGGAGGAGTTCTTCCCCTGGCAGCTAGGAGAGTCCCTCAGCTCCAGCAGTGCTGGTCCCTGACTGGTTTCACCAATGTCACTCAATGGAGTGTACTTATTGGGATGCTCCAGTCCTGGATCGGCCTCTCTGGCACTTCCCCCTCTACCCCTCCTGACTGTAACCCATCTACTCTTTGTTAGTGCCTGCACCTCTTTGTCTCCACCCGCCTCTGTGCTGACCCCTGCCGACACCTGCCGTGTATGTTCCTGGTTCTCCTTTAGTATGGAGGGATTTCTCAGTGCTGACAGTTGCTTCCCCAGATTCAGAACTTGGGCTTCCAGGAAAACAATGTGCTTACATTTTGCACAGCAGTATTCGCCCTCGATCGTATGATCAATGAACGCATACATGCAGCAAGATGTACAAAGAGTCGCCTCTCCACACCCGCCGGGCATCGTACCTATTAAATTTAGTGAGGATTTGGGGATTTTACCCTGTCCAAATTACCTAACAGCTAGCTTCCTGGCACTAATACTCAAGACAAAACACAGGTACACAACAAGACAATACACAGGTACTCACAGACCTACGTGCAATCGCAGAACAGTCGCAGACCTACGTGCACTCGCAATATTCAAGTATACAGTACACAATACACAAGTACTAACGATCCACACACACTACTCAGAAAACACTCAGGTACTCACACTACACAGGTACTATGACCCCTGTTATAACCTCCTGTTTTAAACTCTGGTTTTTAACTCACCACTTATACCAGTTCCACTTACACAGAGCTCCACAGCCTCAGACCGAGTCCTACACCCACTGAAGGAACCAGTGAAAAAAAAAAAAAAAAAGAAACTATTTAAAAAGTGACAGAAAAAGGTGATTGAAAAACTAAAAGGAAAAGCCACAAAAATGCAACCCAGCAAACCCAGTAAACAAAAAGCAAGACTTGTTCACTCTAACTCTGGTTTTTAACTCACCACTTATACCAGTTACACTTACACAGAGTTCCACAGCCTCAGACTGAGCACGCTCAGACTGAGTCCTACACCCAGTTATATAGGCACCTGTGAGCAATTAACCACCCCCCTTAATTGATAGACTGAAGGAACCAGAGAAAAAAAAAAAGCTATTTAAAAAGTGACAGAAAAAGGTGATTGAAAAACTAAAAGGAAAAGCCCCAAAAAATGCAACCCAGCAAACCCAGCAAACAAAAAGCAAGACTTGTTCACTCTAATGCCCCGTACACATGGTCGGACTTTGTTCGGACATTCCGACAACAAAATCCTAGGATTTATTCAGACGGATGTTGGCTCAAACTTGTCTTGCATACACACGGTCCCACAAAGTTGTCGGAAAATCAGATCGTTTTAAACGCGGTGACGTAAAACATGTACGTCAGGACTATAAACGGGGCAGTGGCCAATAGCTTTCATCTCTTTATTTATTCTGAGCATGCGTGGCACTTTGTCCGTCGGATTTGTGTACACACGATCGGAATTTCCGACAACGGATTTTGTTGTCGGAAAATTTTATCTCCTGCTCTCCAACTTTGTGTGTCGGAAAATCCAATGGAAACTGTCCGATGGAGCCCACACACGGTCGGAATTTCCGACAACACGCTCCGATCGGACATTTTCCATCGGAAAATCCGACCGTGTGTACGGGGCATAACGCTGGTTTTTAACTCACCACTTATACCAGTTCCACTTACACAGAGTTCCACAGCCTCAGACTGAGCACACTCAGACTGAGTTCTACACACAGTTATATAGGCACCTGTGAGCAATTAACCACCCCCCTTAATTGATAGACTGAAGGAACCAGAGAAAAAAAAAAAAAAAAAGCTATTTAAAAAGTGACAGAAAAAGGTGATTGAAAAACTAAAAGGAAAAGCCCCAAAAATGCAACCCAGCAAACCCAGCAAACAAAAAGCAAGACTTGTTCACTCTAACTCTGTTTTTTAACTCACCACTTATACCAGTTCCACTTACACAGAGTTCCACAGCCTCAGACTGAGCATCAAATCATTTCAAAGCAAACTTCTCAAATTCAGAGGGGGAAAGGCAGGCTACAGAATCCCTCAACAAACTCTATACCTATACAGGAAAAAGGGGGGTCTGGGTTTACCCCACCTGCGCAAATATTACCTAGCAGTCAGAATAGCTTAATTATCAGTAATCTACTCCAGGTACGAGAAACCGGATTGGGTGCAAATAGAAAAACAGGCAGTACCACGATTTACCCTAGACTTCCTGCTCTGGGGCTACCCGAAAACCCGCCCCCCAATTATGGCCCCCACCCTTTCTCATACCTTTGCCCTCTGGGACTGTTTGCGTTCACACTTTTTACTAGTGTCAGCATATAAACCATTGTCACACCTCTTTCACAATCCAGACTTCCCGCCAGGAAGGAATATCCTGGCATTTAAATGGTGGCTGGATAAGGGACTGTACAGAATCGGACACTTCTTTTTGGCTGCGGGTCCACTCACCCTCACCCACTGCACCAAAAAGCTTGACTTACCCACGTCTGAAAGATTTCGGTTTGGACAGATTTCTCACTTCTTACACACACTCTGGAAGGGCAAACCCCTACCTCCCCGGTTCACAGACTATGAGCTATGGTGTGGTCAGACTATGGACCAGAAGGAGGGGGGTCTCGATAGTTTACTCATCACTTACCTCTCCAATTGCTAAGTCATCCTATATGCTCTCCTGGAAATCTGATTTCCAATTCCAGTGTGACCTGGGGGTCTGGCAGAAAGCAAACTTCAACTCCTTCAAAGGCATCTTGAATACTACCTTAACGGGAGCTAGTCTAAAAATGTTATCCAGGTGCTATTATACTCCCCCAAGATTAGCCTCTACTTTTCCTACAGCTGACCCTCTGTGTTTCAGAGGATGCCAGCTCATAGGCACGTCCCACATCTGGTGGGAGTGCCCCAGAATACGATCCTTCTGGAAACGAATTTTCAATATGATCGACAAGCTTGTGGGAAGCCAGATCCACAGAACCCCAATGGTCGCCCTTCTCAACGCTTATACCCCAAAGATACCCATAGCCTCTCGCAGCCTGATTTACTTTATTCTGCTAGGGGCTAAACTCACAGTGGAAAAAGCCTGGAAAAACCTGAAAATCTCCTTCCCAGGGGTAATCAGGAAGGTCTCCTGGATAATGACACAGGAGACACCTTCTAGCATACTGTTGGATACGGCCAGCAAATTTGAATCTACCTGGGAGCCATGGGCTAACTATGTGTGTCCACTAACCCAATCCCAGCTTAACTTTTAACATGATCTTGGTTTGTTGCTCCTCTCTTTCTCCTCCTTAATTTCTTCTCTTTCCTCTGGATCTTCTCCCCTCCTTCCCCTCCCCCCCTCCACTTTATTCCCCCTATGTTTCGAATACAGAATTACAGAAGAAAACGACAGGTTGCCTCACATCATTTCTGCACTCAGAAGTTTAAAACGGGTAAGACAACTCATGGCGATTCTCTCTCCCTCTTAGGCGAGGTTTGAGATGGGTCGGGGGATAGAAACCCCTAATCCAGTACAGTTAGATCCCATATGGGGTACCGGAAGGTGGGGGGTCCTTTCACTCTCTGGAATATTTTTCTTTATCTGAATTCACGCCATGTTCCACTTATCTCAGGTGCTTAAGTTTAGATCTTGTTTTTATGTACCATTTGTTATTCATGCTGTACAGTTACAATGCATTTCTACAGTTGTTTCATACATGATGTCATTCTCATATGTATTTCTCTTGTATTTAAAAATAAAATCTTTGAAATTAAAAGTAAAGCAACCCCCCCCAAAAAAAAAAAATGTATACTTACAATGGTCCAAGCTGGTCAAATGTAAGTATGCAATACAGATCATGCCTGGAGTTCAGCTTTAAAGCATAACCAAAGTAAAAAATGTAAGCATGCTTCAAGTTTTAGTTGTCAACTGTTTCAACCTGTTTCTTTAAAATTTTGTATACATTTAGAGCCCATACATATCTTAGAATCATTCCAGTGATCCTCATCTGAATTTATTTCCTTTATGCTTGTGTCTAAAATTAATTCTGCTCTCTCAACATCACTCTTTATAGCCAACCATTCATATTCACTGAGAGCAGAGACTACAAGGGTAAGTGGTAAGTGAAAAAGTACACCCCTGGTATCTCTTTAGATAAGCATGTTTCTCCCTGCTGGCCACTGAATGGTGCTATCTTTAGATCAGTTGCTTAGTTACCATTCCAGAAAGCAGGTCTGAGATAATGTAATCAAGCAATTGATTGGCAGACTACATAGCTAAAGTCTACACCATCCAGTGGCTCTCAGTGACTCTCAGTGGCTGGAGGAGATGGAGATATTCGGCTCTGGGAGCGCGCTTGTGAGCGTGTGTGTCACGGCTCCTACCATGCCATGCATACGGCCAGGCGTGGTCACCCTCCAGGTGGCTCAAGGAGGTATTGAACCCATGACTTTCTATGTACTGCTCCTGCTGTATTGCCTCTGAGCCACACCTCAGCTCATTATTCAGCCTGGTTTCCAGCTATGCCTTGTCCTACATGCAGCACTGAGGGCTATAACCTGGATCTTGCTTTGCAATTAGCACTCGTCACTCCTGGTTCAGCTGGGGCAGTTTATCTAATCAGCTGGGTATAAAACACTGCCTCACTCTGAGGGCTGTGTCAGTTTATTGTCTCTTGTATTGCCAAAGGTTCCTGTTTTCCTGTGTTCTTAGTTTCAGTGTTCCAAGACTGATCCCAGCTTCTGACCCTGGCTCTGTTCATCGTTAACTCTGACTTCTGGAATCCCTGACTACAGCTTCACCTCGTCAATCCTTTGGTAAATTCCCTGTCAAGCCTCCGTGCACATATTCACAGCCCAGGTAGCCTTTTACCTTGTTACCGTGGGCTGTGTGTATTTGCAAGGGTGAGCATACATCTCTTCACTATGGCCTCCAACCAAGGTAAGCCCTTACATAATGAACTGACCTTCATGGAGCCTGCAGAAATGTACAAGATGCTCACCTCCCTTCCTCAGCAAGTCTCCAGCCTGGATCAGACTGTTTCGGAGCTGCAGCAAGAAGTCGTGTGGTTTAAAACTACAGTACGCCCAGCCCCAGAACCAGCATGTCCTGAACCATTTGTTGTGATGCCAGAGAAGTTTGATGGTAACCGTGTATCCTTCTTGTGTTTTAGGATGGATTGCGAGCTGTTGTTTGCTCTTAAGCCTGGGTCATATGCCACTGATTATATAAAGGTTCACGCTACCATCAACCTGCTCACTGGGCAAACATGGGCTCATCAGTTACTACAGGAAAGGAGTCCAGTCTTGGACAGCTGGGAAGCATTCATGTTTGCTCTGGACTCTCACATTACAGTTTCAAAGAAAACCAGGCTTCCCAAGTCTTCTCCTAGTTTATGTGGCCTACGGGGACCCAGGGACAGGAATACAGTGTACAGATATTCAAGCCTTTCCAGTGCGTGCCAAGCCATGAAGCTCTAAACCCACAAAGCCTGGACTCTGGAAGATGTGGAATCCATGGAGATTGGGGTCATCCGGTCCAAGCTGTCTAAAGGTGAAAGAGAGCGGAGGAGAGGCTGTGGTCTTTGTTTCTATTGTGTAGAAGGTGGGCACTTTATCTCTCTCTGCCCAACTCACCCACCTCGGTCAAAGGTTCTTCAAGTAGGTACTATTGGGATCCATCCTGCTACCCCTGCTTATCAGCCTGTAAGCTGCCATGGTTGCTGTAAGACCTGTCCATGTTCAATGACACAAGTGGGTACCCAGACTACGGTGGTTAATGATACCGGTGTCCCTCAAGAACCAGTAACCAATATCCCAGAGAAGCTCCTACCATCTGGTCTAGAGGCAACGATGCAACCTTCTGACAACAAACCAGTTCCTGCAGTCATCCCAAGCTCCATAGTGGTAAGTGCAGTAACATCATCCTGTCCTGCCAAGGAAGTTCTACCACATGACTGCACGTATGCCTCGAATGGCACCATAGTCTGTAAGCAAGAACTGGAGATGTTTGAAAAAGCTTTGCAAGCGACGAATGTCTCCCCTGCAAGAACTTCAAAAGCAACAATGCCCAAAAAGAATAAGGAAAGGTCTTCTAACACTTCTGTTGGTGCATTGTTTCCCCATGAATCATGGGCTATTGAACCCATGAATTTCTGTGTACTGCTCCTGCTCTATTGCCTCTGAGCCACACTTCAGCTCATTATTCAGCCTGGTTTCCAGCTATGCCTTGTCCTGCATGCAGCACCAAGGGCTAAACTCTGGATCTTGCTTTGCAATTAGCACCTGTCACTCCTGGTTCAGCTGAAGTAGTTTATCTAATCAGCTGGGTATAAAACACTGCCTCACTCTGAGGGCTGTGTCAGTTCATTGTCTCTTGGAATTCCAAAAGTTCCTGTTTTCCTGTGTTCTTATTTTCAAGTTTCAGTGTTCCAAGACTGACCCCGGCTTCTGACCCTGGCTCTGTTCATTGTTAACTCTGACTTCTGGAATCCCTGACTACGGCTTCACCTCGTCAATCCTTCAGTAAATTCCCTGTGCAAGCCCCCGTGCACAGATTCACAGCCCAGGTAGCCTTTTACCTTGTTACCGTGGGCTGTGTGTATTTTCAAGGGTGAGCGACTCATACGAAGCATGCACAGAGAAAGGAGCGCGCATGCTCCATATGAGTCTTTTGCATGCTCTGAACCGCGTTGTGTTTCTCCCATACTGTAGTGACGTCACACACTCATGAGCACGCTCCCAAAGCCAAATACCTCCATCTCCTCCAGCCACTGAGAGGATCTGCCGGCTTCCTCCTGGGTCATCGCGGCTACCACAGCTGGACATTCCACTCACACAGGACACGCCAGAGACGTTGGAGACCAACCCGGGAGATCTGACTTCCCATGAGCCTGTCATCCCTTACTTTGATGTAAGTTCTCGATAATATATTACTAGGGATGAGCCGAACACCCCCGGTTAGGTTGGCACCAGAACATGCGAACAGGCAAAAAATTTGTTCGAACACCGTTAAAGTCTATGGGACACGAACATGAATAATCAAAAGTGCTAATTTTAAAGGCTTATATGCAAGTTATTGTCATAAAAAGTGTTTGGGGACCTGAGTCCTGCCCCAGGGGACATGCATCAATGCAAAAAAAGTTTTAAAAACTGACATTTTTTTGGGAGCAGTGATTTTAATAATGCTTAAAGTGAAACAATAAAAGTGAAATATTCCTTTAAATTTCGTACCTGGGGGTGTCTATAGTATGCCTGCAAAGTGGCACATGTTTCCCATGTTTAGAACAGTCCGAGAGCAAAATGACATTTCTAAAGGAAAAAAAGTCATTTAAAAGTACTCGCGGCTATAATGAAAGTCATACACATAAAATTCATTGAAAAAAACAGCACGGGATTTCCCCACAGTCCATTACCAGGCTCTTTGGGTCTGGCATGAATATTAAGGGGAACCCCAAACCAAAATTTAAGAAAAAAAATTGCGTGGGGGTTCCCCTGAAATTCCATACTAGGCCCTTCAGGTCTGGTATGGATATTAAGGGGAACCCCACACCAAAATGTAAAAAAAAATGGCGTGGGGGTCCCCCTCAAAATCCATAAGAGACCCTTATCCGAGCACGCAACCTGGCAGGCCACAGGAAAAGAGGGGGGACGGGAGAGTGCCCCCCCTCCTGAACCGTACCAGGCCACATGCCCTAAACCCTATTGAGCATCTGTGGAGCATCCTCAAATGGAAGGTGGAGGAGCGCAAAGTCTCTAACATCCACCAGCTCTGTGATGTCATCATGGAGGATTGGAAGAGGACTCCAGTGGCAACCTGTAAAGCTCTGGTGAACTCCACGGCCAGGAGGGTTAAGGCAATGCTGTAAAATAATGGTGGCCACACAAAATATTGACCCTTTGGGCCTAATTTGGACATTTTCACTTAATGGGTGTACTCACTTTTGTTGCCAGTGGTTTAGACATTAACGGCTGTGTGTTGCGTTATTTTGAGGGGACAGGAAATTTACACTGTTATACAAGCTGTGCACTTACTACTTTACATTGTAGCAAAGTTCTTCAGTGTTGTCACATGAAAAGATATAATAAAATATTTACAAAAATGTGAGGGGTGTACTCACTTTTGTGAGATACTGTATGTGTATGTGTGTGTGTGTGTGTATATATATATATATATATATATATATATGTATATACAGTGGATATGAAAAGCCTACACACCCCTGTTAAAATGTCAGGTTTCTGTGATGTAAAAATTGAGACAAAGATAAATAATTTCAGAACTTTTTCCACCTTTATTGTGACCTATAAACTGTACAACTCAATTGAAAAACAGACTGAAATCTTTTAGGGGGGGTGAAGTAAAAAATAATGTGGTGGCATAAGTGTGCACACCCTCTTATAACAGGGGATGTAGCTTTTTTTCAGAATTAAGCAATCACATGCAAACTCATGTTAAATAGGAGTCAGTACACACCTGCTATCATTTAAAGTGCCTCTGATTAACCCCAAATAAAGTTCAGCTGTTCTAGTAGGTCTTTCCTGAAATTTTCACATCCTACAGCAAAGGCCATGGTCTGCTGAGAGCTTCCAAGGCATCAGAGAGATCACATTGTTAAAATGTATCAGCGAGGAGAAGGGTACAAAATAATTTACAAGGCATTAGATATACCATGGAACACAGTGAAGACAGTCATCATCAGGTGGAAAAAATATGGCACAACAGTGACATTACCAAGAATTGGACGTCCCTCCAAAATTGATGAAAAGACAAGAAGAAAACTGGTCATGGAGGCTGCCAAGAGGCCTACAGCAACATTAAAGCTGCAGGAATATCTGCCAAGTACTTGATGTGCGGTACATGTGACAGCAATCTCCCGTATTCTTCATATGTCTGGGCCATGGGGTAGAGTGGCAAGACGGAAACCTTTTCTTATGAAGAAAAACAACCAAACCCGGCTAAATTTTGCAAAAACACATCTGAAGTCTACCAAAAAGCATGTGGGAAAATGGGCTGATGAAACCAAGGTTGAACTTTTTGGCCATAATTCCAAAAGATATGTTTGCCACGAAAACAACACTGCACAGACATCACCAAAAGAACACCATACCCACAGTGAAGCATGGTGGTGGCAGCGTCATACTTTGGGGCTGTTTTTCTTCAGCTGGAACAGGGGCCTTAGTCAAGGTAGGGGGAATTATGAACAGTTCCAAATACCAGTCAATATTAGCACAAAACCTTCAGGCTTCTGCTTGAAAGCTGAACATGAAGAGGTACTTCATCTTTTAGCATGACAAAGACACAAAGCTTACATCCAAATCAACAAAGGAATGGCTTCACCAGAAGAAGGTTAAAGTTTTGTAATGGCCCAGCCAGGTCCCAGACCTGAATAAGATTGAAAATCTGTGGGGTGATCTGAAGAGGGCTGTGCACAGGAGATGCCCTCGCAATCTGACAGATTTGGAGTGGTGATTTGGGGGAATTGTGTTGAGATGGGGGAACAGAGAAGGGGACTTGTGCTAGGAAGTGGGATTTGTGGTGTTTGTGCTAGAAGAGGCGATATGGTGGTGGGGAGTTTGGGGGGTTGTGCTAGTAAGGAGTATTTGTGCTAGGAAGGAAATTTTATTTGGGGGGGGGTATTTGTGCTAGGAGGAGGAATTGGGAAAAATGTGTGCTGGGAGGGGGTATTTGGAGTGTGGGGGGATGTGTACTGGGAGGGAAAATTTGAGAGGTAGAAGATTTTTGTGAGAAGGAGTGACTTTTTTTGGAGGGGAGATTTGTGATGGGGGGGCAAAGATTTGCGCTGGGAGGGATTTCAGCTAGTGGGGGATTTGTCCTGGGAGGAGGGGAAATGTATGCTTAGCAGCTAAAAGCATGCAGTTCGTGTTCATTTTTTGAGGGGAGGGAATTTTGATGGCATATAATGCTCATACATCTTGAGGGAGGGGCACATTGACATGTTCACCTTGGGCTCTAGATGACCTTGTCCCATCACTGGGCATACCCCCTGAGATGCATCATCACTCCAACTTGGTCCCTTAAGAAGTAAGATGGCTTTATTATGTGAGAACCGTTCTCTACTTCACTGCAGACTGCCCACCACTGGAGAAGAACAGAATAGGAGGAGGACCCTCCATATCATGTGACCAGTCATAAGACAGTAGGGGAACGAGTAAAGAATGCTGTAGTTAGTTTTTAAAATAAAATTTACACAACATCATTTTAGTTTCCCTTTAATAAGGATGTTTCAGTTGAAGAG